>CANTFK010000153.1:0-347797 GCA_947646735.1 Peronospora farinosa | reverse complement strand
TTGTTTGAGAATCCACTCCACCACAATGGTGCGCGTGCCCGGATCTTCGGGAGGCGTGGGATTTCACCGTGAGTCCCACGAAGAAGAAAAGACATCGGTCAAGATGGACCAAGGGACGACCAAGACACTGGAACCCGGATCGCCAGTGATCAAGAAGGAAGAAGGATCGGAGGACCTGCAGAGCCCGGGGAGGAGCTCTGCTATTGAGGTCAAGGTGGAAAAGGAAGAAAAACCACCAAATCCTCCTCCTTACGTCTTCGTTTAAGAAGACAACATGGGCCATAATAAATATTATGGTCCAGGGGCCCAAGTTTGACAGCGAAAGCTAAAAACAATGGACCCCGAAACAAGTCTCCCAAACTGCCAACGGTGCCCAAGGACACAAAGAAGAAACAGAATCTATTTGAAGCAATGCAAAGTCACGATGAGTAGAGGGGAGAGTTCATCTTGGGAAGGCCAAGATGATGCAAGAAGGAGGTGGTATTTGTTCTACATTTACGAATGGGTTAAGTTACAGATTGATAGTGCGGCAGCACAGAAGAAAATGCGAAGTATTGTGCAGCCCTGAAGGCTCAAGGCCCCGAGGGCCCAGGGCCTGAGTACACAGAGCCCCACTCGGACGAGGATCAGTATATAAAATTGGAAGTGACTATGGAGAAGCATTGAAATGGAATGACCATAGACATTTAGTGCTATTCCAAAAGGACAGGACAAGGGTGCACGTGGTCTTGTCGCAGTTCGTAAGACCAGCGCGCAGGGGACAGCTGTGGTGAAGTGCAAGGAGAATCGGGGCCCAGGGTACCAAGTCCCCAGGGTACCAGGGTACAGGGGCCCCAGGGTACAAGGGCCCAGACCTCGCAAGGTCCCAAGGTTCAATCGAGGGTCACCAGGGACAAGGCATCCAGTCACCAGGGACCGGAGTACTAGCCACCAGGGACAGGGTTTTCAGCTACCGGGGACAGGGATACCAGTTACCGGGGACAGGGGTATCAGTCACCAGGGACAGGGCACCAGGAACAGAGTACCAGCTACCGGGGACAGGGGTACCAGTTACCGGGGACAGGGGTATCGAACGTCCAGAGTCAAAGGTACAAGGTTACCCTACCGTGCGCACACCAGGACCTGAAAGGGCCAGTGCCACGAGGTGGTCCAGGGTCCTAAGTTCAAAGAAGGTACAAGGTATTTCTACGTGCAGAGACAGTACAGTCTCCAAGGTCCAAGGGCCCACGGTACAAGAGACTAGGGTACCAGGGTACAAGAACCCAGGCCTCGCAAGGTTCCAAGATTCAACCGAGGGTCACCAGGGACAGGGGTACCAGTCACCAGGGACGCGGGTTCCTAGTCACCAGGGACAGGGTTTTCAGTTACCGGGGACAGGGATACCAGTTACCAGGGACCGGGTTACTAGTCACCAGGGACAGGGTTTCCAGTTACCGGGGACAGGGATACCAGTTACCGGGGACAGGGTTTCTAGTAACCAGGGACAAGGTTTCCAATCACCAGGGACAGGGCACCAGAGACAGGGTTACCAGCTATCGGAGACAGGGGTATCGAACGTCCAGGGTCAAAGGTACAAGGTTACCCTACCGGGCGCACACCAGGATTCGAAGGGTCCAGTGCCCCGAGGTGGTCCAAGGTCCTAAGTTCAAAGAACGTACAAGGTATTTCTACGTGCAGAGACAGTACAGGCTTCAAGGTCCAAGGGCCCACGGTACAAGAGACCAGGGTATCAGGGACCTGGGTACAGGGTGCAGGGTACCGGGGTACCGAGGCCCAGGGTACAGGGTACAGGGCCCAGGGTACCGAGGCCCAGGGTACAGGGCCCAGGGTACCGAGGCCCAGGGTACCAGGGTAACGGGGCCCAGGGGTACCGGGGCCCAGCTGTGGAGAAGTGCCAGAGATATGGGGGGGCCTTCGAAGTTATTATAATAACTGGCGTGAAAGATCTCGGTCACTCTCTTGAATGAGTGACAGGGAGTGACCAGGGCCCCGAACTGGTCCAAGGTCCCGAGTTCGTAGAAGGTACTAGGATGTCCTACACTACAGACCAAAGGACTAGTGCTGCTAGGGCAGCTTAGGTGGACCCCAGGTAACAGGTGGGTCCCAGACAACAGGTGGACCCAGGTGACCGGTGGACCCCAGGCAACAGGTTGACCCAGGTGACCGGTGGACCCAGGTGACCAGTGGACCCCAGGCGACTGGTGGGTCCCATGTGACAGGTGGACCCCAGGCGATAGGTGGACCCAGGTGACTGTTGGACCCAGGTGACAGGTGGACCCCAGGTAACAGGTGGACCCCAGGTGACAGGTTGACCCAGGTGACCGGTGGGCCCAGGTGACCAGTGGACCCCAGGAGACTGGTGGATCCCAGATGACAGGTGGACCCACCGTGACAGGTGGACCCCCGGTAACAGGTAAACCCCGGACAACAGGTGGACCCAGATGACCGGTGGACCCAGGTGACCGGTGGACCCCAGGTAATAGAAGGTACAAGGCTTCCTTAAAGTGCAGAGCCGGTACAAGTCCCATGTTCTAAAAGAGCCAGTTGTTCTTCCACAAGTTGACACGTGGTACCATCCAGAGCGAAGGGTTAGGGTTTGGCAAGAAAAGCATACAGAGAATAAGATAAATAAACACACTCGAATTTGCATTACACGTGGCAGCTCCAAGCGCCTCCTCTTAGCTTCTCCGTCACCTCACCTATTCCGGGCGGGATACTCTTTGGCCCACCGACGTCAGGTGAGGTGACGGCTCAAGCAACGCAAGTTGAACCTCAGGATAGTTGGCCTGAGGTGTCAAGTTAGTGTCAAGACTCAAGTGCGAGCTTGTTTCGATCTACCCACCTGTTCCGGGGAAGGGATTTATTTTGGCCCCCCCCCCCCGTTGAAGACAGACGTGTGGTAAGCGAAATATTTTGGCCTGTGGGCTCGTACCCATTCAATGCCCGCTATAGTAAGCGGTTTCCCTACGGGGAACAAGAAAAGGGGTCGAAAGACCAAGAAACCGTTAGCCACCGAAGGGGTACATAGTACCAGGTGCACTGCTCTCGACCCAGTCGATTGAGCCCAAGAAACCCTGGACCCGAGTGAAGCATATCCACTCGTGGCCCCCAAGTCCCTCCATACAAGACCAAGTCTTTAAGTCTTCTGCGTCTAACGAGGAGCAAGACCAGCCAAGCCGACGGGTACACAAGGTGAGACCCAAGGTTGACGCGACACGGTATCGGGGTACCCCCTCCGTAAGTCGGCAGTCCGGCGCTGTGTGTGTTTGTGGATCCCCTACGTTGTTTGAGAATCCGCTCCACCACAATGGTGCGCGTGCCCGGATCTTCGGGAGGCGTGGGATTTCACCGTGAGTCCCACGAAGAAGAAAAGACATCGGTCAAGATGGACCAAGGGACGACCAAGACACTGGAACCCGGATCGCCAGTGATCAAGAAGGAAGAAGGATCGGAGGACCTGCAGAGCCCGGGGAGGAGCTCTGCTATTGAGGTCAAGGTGGAATATGAAGAAAAACCACCAAATCCTCCCCCTTACGTCTTCGTTGAAAAAGACAACATGGGCCATAATAAATATTATGGTCCAGGGGTCCCAAGTTTGACAGCGAAAGCAAAAAAAACAATGGACCCCGAAACAAGTTTTCCAAACTGCCAACGGTGCCCAAGGACACGAAGAAGAAACAGAATCTATTTAAAGCAATGCGATGAGTAGAGGGGAGAGTTCATCTTGAGAAGGCCAAGATGATGCAAGAAGGAGGCGGTATTTGTCTTACATGGGGAGCTGGATGCTAAAAGCGTGAGCGAATCTTAGCGCTTTGTGAATGAGCGATTAGCCATCACACGTAAAGTCCGTGACGCGATGGCAAGCGCACAGGACAAGCAAAAACAATATGCAGACCAGCATGGTCGCAAAAACAATGAACACTTTAGTTTGGGGGACAAAGTGCTATTAAGTACTGCTACCCTACCTAAAAATGCAATCTCTGTACTACCTGGTGGTACTACTAAGCTATTGCCCCGATTTATTGGGCCCTATACAAGTTGGAGACCTAAATTATAGGCTCACTCTCCCACCGTATATGAAGACGCACCCTGTATTTTACGTGGGTCGCCTGAAACGGTATGTTGATCCAGAAGAGATCACATATCCACATCGGTCTAACGAGACAGATGGTGACGTCGACTGTGAGACGAGTGTCGCGACCGATCAGGCGACGAGGAAGCCGAGAGGCTCCCCGTATACGACCGAGGCGATAGAGGACTCGGCGATCGAGGAGAACTTCACGCTTGACGCGGGTCTCTCATCACCAGTCGCTCTAAGATGTCTAAACGGGTCTTCAGGCGGTCATACCCCTGACGGTCCCTCGCCCTCACATCGCGCAGATCCGAGTTCAGTCGCGAGACTTGACTCTCGAGATCTGCCACCTGCCTCTTCAGCGCAGCGGACTCAGCCTGCGACTGAACAGCAGCAGGATAGGTAGCCGCGAGTAGGTGGTCGTAATCGCCACTCCTATCGGGCGCCACCTGTGTTGGTGGACACGGAAGGGAATACGCGCTTCCTTGTTGGAAGGCTGTTGGCCCACCGGTTTGTGAAGCGAAAGCTTCAAATCCTTGTCCAGTGGAAGGGTTACCCAACGAGCTTTGATTCATGGGAGGCTGTTGACGTTTTGCGCGTTGACGTGCCTGGGCTGGTGGATGCTTATGTGAAGCAGCAGAAGTGGCGTCTTTCTGCTAGGTCCGGATGGACTAGCAGAAGAAACGTGGTGAAAATTAGTTGGGGGTCGCTTACCACCCATAATTTCATGCGCACGCTTCATGGCGAATCTGATTCGCTGCGACCGTTGTTTCGTTGCATCTACATGCAAGGTAACACGGCGCCGAAGTTCAGCTTCATATTCATCGGCTGTTTCGTTAGAACGCAGCACGACTGGAATTGGGAAAGCACGATCAAGTGCTTTGCCCTGCTTTTTCCACAAGGGAAAGACGCTATAAAATTTATGAGCGTCTATAGTTGCACGCTGCAAAATCGCTGCGCTAGACCCATCCGAGTTTATCCACTCAGATGGAGGTGGCATTGGTGGCAGGCCACCACTCACGTAGCCGCCCTCGCGACGGCGGGCTAGTGAGGCCGACGGTGTACTTGGTGGAGCTTCCAGCTCACACTCACCTGAGTCTGACTCTCCATAATGGATTGTCAAGACATCAGCTTGAGAAGTCACATTTGACTGAGTCGCGACTACTTCTTTCGAAGTAGCGTGCTCAGTCTTAGTCGCTGCGCTCTTAAAGCAGACGACGAGGCGTTACCTTCGCTTGTAGGAAGCATAGATGCTCCCTCAGGGACGGGTGCCTCAAATTATGGGGACATATGTCCCATCAATGCACTATGCTCATCGCCACTTTGGGGTGATGGCAGTGGTGTGGTCTCATTGTAGTCAACAATGAGAGATGGATCTTCATCCACATTATCGTGAGATGGAAGATTCACCCCAGTGCCTGACGCACTTTGCGACGGCTGCGATAAATCGCGGCGCGTGCGCTTAGTGCTGGACTGCATGGGTGCCTTGCAGGCGACCAATCAGCCTTACCACGTTTCGGTGGCATGAGAATTGAACAGACTAAAGCGGCGCGTTTATAACGGCTCGCAAGTCTCTCTGTCTCCTAGGCGATGTTTTACAAAATGTAAAAATCATTCTAGAACGGGAGATGGTGTAACAGGGCATCTAGTTACACGTAAACATTAAGTAATATACTTAATGTTTGGTCTAAAAGTATCCATGATTACTTTTGACCTGCGATACACAAATGTGATCCACCCTCGTGAATATGATATCCATTTATGGATTCACATGAGAAGGGATGACGCTAGTTGAAGCTAGGCATCGCGACGTCTCAGAAGGACGTCAGTTGCGATCTTAAATCTAGATTTAAGATCATGCGACAGAATACGCTTCTAAAGAGTCGCGTATCCAACCTATATACATATATAGCCAATCAGTAGTTAAGTTTATATTTAATTATAATTCATTAAATATAGCTCAGTCTTGGATTTGCTTAAAAACCGAAGCACCACGCACGAGAAGCCGAAAAGCTTCTACGTGACGTCGGTGTCTTCTTGTCTTAGAATTTCGTTGCACTCTCGCTTAAGCGAGAGGCAACTGGTGGTACTACTGCTTAAGCAGTCGACCAACCTCTTAACCACCCTCGCACGCGAAGGTAAGACGGTATAACCGCTTCCTCGCTTGTGCATAAGGTGTGTGCTCGTAGCACGAGGCAACTTCGTAGAAGTGCCCGTCTACACTTGGTAGCACTAGTAGTCCTTCCCACGACCCGTCTCTCTGAGCGTGCGTGTGGTTGAGATGGTCCTTAACATGGACTGGAGTGAATTCTCTCACCTCTTCTAACACCATAGGGAGTTGGCAGAGCATATGGCGCGGGGACTTGGTAAACAAGCCCTGGTCAACCTCTTGCATTGTCCTCCTGAGCAACATGTTGCTCAGTTGGAGCAATTTGAGGCGTTTGTCCTCGGACAGCGTAGAAATGCGTCCGAGGTAAACAACCAAGCCACCGCTGAGTCCTTCACTAGGACTCAGGATGAGCTTAGGCTTGAGCCGGCACGTAATGAGGCGCTCAACAGAACTGTTGAGACGCTCTCTGCCCGGCCTGCTCAACCGAGGCCCATTCGGATGGACCCTCCGAAGTTCGATGGAACTAGCCCTCACACGATTGTTCGCTGGCTATAAGCAGTGGAGCAATGTGGAGTGGCGCAGCTCATCGAAGACGACACCAGGATGGTGTCGTATGCCATGTCCAACTTGCGTGGCAAAGCGTCAGAGTGGGCATACTCTACGCTGATGGCTAATGCTGATGCATTTCCATCATGGGCGATCTTTCAAGCAAAGATTCGCGCCATGTATCAGCCACCTAACAATGAAGTGTTGCTTATGGCGCGCTTCTTTGTAGCACGACAGGCGAAACGCTTTCTGCAAGAGTTTGTGCAGGAGATGCGTTCGCTGTCGGCGTCCATGATCTTGGCGACCACTATCTCCATGCCGTACGTGACCATTCGATACGGAATAAAGCGGCCTTCGTCGATGAAAAACGCTGGTTGCTCACCGAAGACGGGGTTCAGGAGTGGACCGAGTTTCTTCACGTAATTATTCAACTTCTTCAGTTCCACTCCAGGATAGTCCTTGACGTTGCACAAAGTTTTCTTCGTTTCCAAGTCGCGCACGAGCTGTGCAAGACTCTTCTGATGTTCTTTCTTCTTATCGACCATCTTCGTTATCTTGATTTGATGTTTTTTCTCCAACTGAGAAAGAACAGGAATTTATTATAATGTGACAGACTAATACGAGATGGAGATTCTATGGTTTGGCTTGTTTTTTATTTTTTCAGTCTTTCTCAGTCATTTGGAGACAGAACAAGAATTGTTTTTAATGTGAAAGACACTAATACGAGTTATGGTTTGGCTTCTGGGGATCAGCAAGAAACGATAGCCTTGTGCGCTCCAAGCCGTCACTACCACTGTCGACGCCTTATTCAGCTCCCGTGGAACTACAATTTATACAAAGCGGGCGTAGGACTCGGGATTAACCTTCTCAAGAATCCGGACATTATTGTTTCGCATCATCCACAACATCATCACAGTCGATGGCGGCTATGCTCATTCTACCGACATCACGGCCCAGAATCCAGAAACAGCACGTAGTCTGCTTTGCCAAGACGTGAGAGGCGCTGGAGTTACTCCAGTTTGTGCAACGCGCTGGCGTTATGACACATTGAGAATGCACACTTCTGTCGACTGTGATTTTGCATCAGTTTGTCAGCTCACGTACGCTCGCTCGGTTGTATTTGATAACAAACGTCCGAAGGGTGCTTCCAGAGTTTGCTAATTGCAGCGAACTTGGGCCAATTGTTTTCCAGTAGTATTCAACGTTGGCGTCAAAAACGCACACAGTCGACGATTCCAGGCTGCTCGGTCTTTAAGTCTCGACGGCTAGGTATACTTCAATAATTTATTTTATTTTCGACGAACCTTTTTGTCCAGAATTACAAATAGTACGAATAGACCACTTCATTGTACAACTGAAGAGCGATGACATTACATTGTTAAATAATGGAATTTAGACACCAGCATCAACCTTTTTTTGTCGCGTCCGTTGTTATTCTCGTCCGGATAGATCTTCATGCAGCGTTTTGTAGTGTTGAAGACGAGTGAGTTGCCACCTGTGCGGGTCTTCGGCTCGAGCACGAAGATAGTGGAAACAGAACTAGCCACGACCGACATGAACAATAAGACCACAAACACGTGAGCAAAAACATTGCTTGCCATTCTAATTACGTGACTGCCTATATTGGTGTGCTGCATGTGGGTGTCGTCCACATACAGCACACCAATGTAGACGGTCACGGTGCCAATGATGATATCGCCCAGCCAGAAGATGTTGCCCGTGAGGTCGTCGTTCACAATGGTGCTTTATCCCTTAACGGCAACAGAGCAAACAGCTCGAATACATAACGACTTACCGTCACGAAGCTGTAGCCATAGCTTCCTACGTACGAGAAAGCAGAGTTGCTGAAAAATTCTTTCGATGTAGGACATGATGCACGAAAGACACGAGAGCAGACACGCCAGACAGCAGTTGCCACTGCGACCAGCTAACCACGTCATGGTGCATAATTCACTCGAACATCTATAATATCGCCACACTGAGCGATCCGAAGAAGATGCTGCCGAGGTTAAGCGTCAATGCACGTAGCCACGCCTTCACCGTGACGAACGGCGTGATGGCCGCGTTTTTCCATACGCCGTCACGCCGATGATGTTGCTTCTAACACGAGACCCAGAAGTCGATGAGCTGCATGCCGCATAGCGATAATCGCGCCGGCCTTGTACTTGAAGTTGCAACCGTCCGTCGTTCACGTGCTCGTACCATGTTCCACCAGGATAGCTGTATGTATTCCTGGTGGAATACACATGGTACGAAAAAATCACTTCAGCACCCACAAGATGCTCCACCTGATCTGTACACTGATCATCGTGAGCGCCACCTGCAACGTCTTGGCAGACGGAAAATGATCTTGACTGTCACCTTGAGGTGCGGCAGCGAGCTTAATTATCTTGCGGATGCAGCGCACGTACAGAGTGGTGAGCAGCACAAAGAGTCCGAAAACCACCACGGCCTTAAGTACAAGTCTGAGTCGCTGTTACGCGCCTTCTTCGCGAAAAAGACGACAGTCACGATGTTGAGCACGGTGATGGTGATGAGGGTGGCCCAGATAAGCGCCTCGGCCAACAGGACCATAAAGACGATCCAGCGGCTGCGAGAGCGAACAAGCCGACGATGCGCAGTATAAGCTTGACGCCTGACGAGCTGGGATCGAAAGCAAGAGGTTAATCAGTGTATTATAAAATCAATGAAAAATGATTCATATGGACGGTTTGACACTAGATGCCGAATATCTTCACTGCAACGGACAATTAATCCTCTTCCTCGGCATCTGCAGTATTAAATGCTTCAGTCATCTGTAGTATCAGATACTTTAGACCATGTAAATTCATAACAAGTGTAACAGGGCATCTAGTTACACGTAAACATTAAGTATTTATGTATGTTAACGCGTTACGCGAGCCGTCTTGCCACCAAAGTGGCTCAACTTCCGCATGCGTCGGGTTATCTCTCTTGTCTACATTTCTCTCTACTCTTGCCAGGGTCCATTAAGCGGCGCGCGCTATATGAGCCGCGCTGAAGGCCGTCCAGGCTGCACGATCCTTTGCACACCGGCAAGGGAGGTGCAGGTTTGGGGCCAGTCGACGGTGGTGTCCAGCGGTAAGTTTCTTGCTTGGATCCCTTGGATGTCTATCTTGTCAACAGGTCCTACCCAGGGAGGGTATCTTGTTGCTTGCACCGTGGAACAAATGATTATGCGAGCGTACCTAAGCGGAGATGCCGGGACTTCGGGACTTCGGGCGTGGCGGAGTACATCGTGGCGGCTTGACTGGCGGCTGGGGGTGAGAGTGGCAAGAGAGAGGTGTGTAGAGGGAGAGAGGCCCGTCCTAAACTGACGGATACCGCGAAGCATCCGTCCAAGGCCCAACTAGCCTTAAGCTAGCTCAGGCCTTCCGGGAGGGCGTTACCCCAACCCGACCAGGATAAACATTAAGTAATATACTTAATGTTTGGTCTAAAAGTATCCATGATTACTTTTGACCTGTCACTTGGGTGCGACACACAAATGTGATCCACCCTCGTGAATATGATATCCATTTATGGATTCACATGGGAAGGGATGACGCTAGTTGAAGCTAGGCATCGCGACGTCTCAGAAGGACGTCAGTTGCGATCTTAAATCTAGATTTAAGATCATGCGACAGAATACGCTTCTAAAGAGTCGCGTATTCAAACTATCTTCTATATAATAAAAGAATACTGTCCGTCCGTCCGTAGTGCTCCTTTTCCGGCATTCGGATTGTCTAATTTTGCATTATTGGTTGATTTGCATTGGCTGATACTGTATTTTGCATAGATTAATATGAGCAGACTTTCATAACAGATTATATAGTCCATTTAGTGTGTCCGAATCCCGTGCTTCGTTTTATATATTTAATCCATATACCGATGAATACACATTAACTTCTTACACATCATTACATATTGATATATCAAACACAGCATATAATTAAAATATTAGACAAGGCATATGCTTTATATACGTTTTATAATACAGGCTTAGTGCTATAATAGTACACTAAAAATGGCAAAAGCAAGTATTGTCATCAAATTGATTTAAAATCATTTACAATAAGCGAAGTTACCCATATGTAGTAGTAACAGACCGTCTATTTCAAACACTAAGGATTGTAAGATGTCTGGAGTGCTTCTACCAGGCCTTCGTCATTCTTCGCCTCGCTGGCTCAATCTGCTGGCTCGATACGTCGGGCGTCACGGGGGACACTCCGAAAAGGGCACGTGGAATCGGGTATCCAGGCCGAGGTGAACAGTGGCTCAATGATCGCAACAAGCGCCAGGCACTACACCGATCAGTCCCGATCGACCGCTGATGCACCTGGACGGGGCCGATCAATTCACGTACTTGGCAAGTTCACTTCGTGGGACCGAGATTCGCGCTCGGCGATCGAATCGGCGGCTTAAAGGCTGACGTAGAATAGCAGGAACTATCGGGGAAGAAGGAATGATAACCGCGGTCGTCGATTCTCTCCCCTCGGGGGTGACAGGGTTGGTGCTCCCCTTACAGTTCGCACGCTGCGCTTGCCCCCCATAGCGCACGCAGCAGAGGAAACCCCCCCTCTATATCCTGGGCCTCCCGTTAGAGGGACCTCCCGCCCTGGTCTGAGGGGGCCGGTTGACCGGCGCTTTGGAGGTCTTCGTCTCTTGGCTGTTGTTGCCCGAAGGCGCAAATTGGGAAGTGAAGTTACCCATATGTATTGTATTAGACATATTAGAGTAAACCAGATCATTTAAAGTATAGAGATAGGAGGTACGAATTTCAAATAGCGGACTTCACCCACCGTGTCCAAAGAAACGACGGGTGAACACCCTACCAAATCGCTGTGATTTTTAAGATGCCTATACATATTACTTCGCACCGTTGCAACGATGGGTACACACCCTAATTTGCTGTATCCTTTTAACAAAACTAATAAAGCACACAGATCTCCGTTCAAGATCTTAGCATCGAAAAGCGGTTTAACTTACATTCATTTCTTAAATATACTTGAATCTACATTTATGGTTTACTCGCACCTTTCCGTCGGAACGACAGGCTCACCGACTAGCACACGTATACCTTTGAAACGACAGGCATTGACCTTCAAACACACTTTTTCTACTTATCAGTTTACCTAAGGTAACTAGATTTTCTCAAGCAAAATGATAATCCAATATATTATCAGCGTAGACTTTGCGCACCATACCCGTCGTAAAGTCGGTTGAACACCCTACTAACTCGCTGCGTTTTCTAAAGATTTCTACAGTATATATATTACCGTTCGCACCGTCGGAACGACGGGTGAGCACCCTAGTATACATATATTAGCCAATCGGTAGTTAAGTATATATTTAGTTATAATTAATTAAATATAGCTCAGTCTTGGATTTGCTTAAAAACCGAAGCACCACGCACGAGAAGCCGAAAAGCTTCTACGTGACGTCGGTGTCTTCTTGTCTTAGAAGTTCGTTGCACTCTCGCTTAAGCGAGAGGCAACTGGTGGTACTACTGCTTAAGCAGTCGACCAACCTCTTAACCACCCTCGCACGCGAAGGTAAGACGGTATAACCGCTTCCTCGCTTGTGCATAAGGTGTGTGCTCGTAGCACGAGGCAACTTTGTAGAAGTGCCCGTCTACAACAAGAGATATAAATGCTTTTGTAGCTACATACATCAGCCACTTGAACTCATTTCTTTAACTACACCCATTCGTTCCACTTCAACTTTTATTTGATAGACACAATAAAGTTTGGTGGTTGCTGAAACATTTCGTTCCTTCGTTTAATTATAGCAGTACATTTTTCCCTTCAATAAAAGTATTTGTATGGCCTGACCCCAAAGCAGTTAGTTTGCATACACACTTAAGTGTATTTTAATTTGTATTTTCTGCGGATCAAGTCGTATGCAAATGTTTAAACAAGACCAAATGGTGATTGAGCATAATGTGTTTATGACTAAAAAGTATTTAAGAACAGTAGAGAGAGAGAAGATGAGGTATATCTAAGTACGCGTACGACCCATTATATCCTGTCGACAGGTAACAGAGGTACAGTGGCGACTTCAACTTTAAGTACTAGGTATAACTAGTCCTCAGAGAGCCGATCGTCGTCGCAGAGTCTTGCATCGAGATGATCAGGCTTCGTGGCGTCATCGCGGTCCCTGGGGCTCGTGGTGTTCGGCGAGGTCTCCAGCCAGTAGTTGACATCAGGACCGAGGAATGTCAAAGCCTTCTTGACAACACCTTTTTCCACGGAACCACCTCAATGTGGTGTTTTGCACACAAAGTTGAAGCCTTATTAAACCTTTTGAAGGTCGCGTCCCGAGGGGAACTTACTTATTAAAGCCAGTGTAAAAGCAGCATGTAGGATGATGTGGAGGAGTGTGGTTCGCAAAATTGCTGATACGACTCCGAATCTCCACTGGCGCCCGGACGACCTACTAAAGGAGGGGGTACCCCGATTCCGTGTGCTAAGCCTTTCTCATCTTGTGTACCCGTCGGTTGGGCGGGTTGCACTCTTCTAGGTGGACTTGAGTCGATGTTGATCCGAATCGGGTTAGGGATAGGGGGTTTGGTGATTTTGTGGAAATCTTCACAAGATTGACAGAGTACTTGGTATGATCTTCCCAATCGATCCCAATAGTCCATTAAGACGAAGCTTGAATCTTCTGACCACTTGATCAGAACCTTCTGACCACTTGATCCGTCCTGCACTTGCCTCGCCTTGCCCTAAGTGTTTTATCTGCGTCCGATCGCAGTTGAGTTGTTGTGTTAAGAATTCCTTCCCCTGGCCAAAACAATCCAGGGTGCACTTGTAGTCGATAATCTCGGCGTCGGGAGGCCAAACATCCTGCCCGGAATAGAGAAGTCGACACGTGTACTTAGAAGTAAAATTGAACTCTGTTTAGTGTTAACCAATCAAATATCAAAACCTACGAGTCTGCCTATCTGTAGCTCAGGATATGTTGCCACGTATAGCCCTTTCGAAAAAATCAGATCTTGTAATGTTGTCCACTCCAATATCGCCGCGATCTGGATCGCCACCTCGATCAGATCTAATACCATTTTTGAATCGAATCGCGGTACTAATAATTAGTATCGGATCTATTACCATTTTTGTATCGGATCGCGGTCCGCTGGATCACGACTTGTACTCTTCACCGTTCCTCGGATCATGTGAGATGGTACACCTATATGACATGTGATGTCCACCTCCTTCCAGTCTTCCATAGAGACGTGATCCACACCAGACCGTCTTCCACATACTTGAGATTACTACTTCTCCTTCTTAGCGATCGCGTTCACGCGGATCGCCATCGAAAAATACTGGAGATCGCAATAGCGTAGTTCCTAGGCCATAGTTAACTCCACATAGAACTGCAAACTCCACCATTCACGATTTTCCATCCCATTTGCAATCGTCTCGAAACTTCTTCTGCGGGATCGCGATCATCAATATTGGCCATTTCGAACTAACCGAGAACTAACCGAAGATATGCGATCACACTTTGCCAAATTCACTCCTTCGCTTCGCCACAATCATCCCCTGCGCCTACAGTTTTGACCTAGATGTGCACTGTCTCGTTTCACCCTTCTCGTCCCTTCGTCCCCTATGACCAGATCTACACCCGAAAACGATCCCCAACCTCAAACTGGTGTGCTCGTCACGCGCGATCTACCGATGAATTCTTCCACCGGATCGCGTATCTTGCTCCCGTCTACCCGAATAATCCTTCCTCCCATTACAGATCGTCAAACCGCGATCTCGTTGGTTTCTTCACTGTATGACCGCCTGGAAGCCCAAAATACCATCGTGGAAAGTTACCACTCCATGGAAAATGCCTTACAGGAGCAGGAATTTCGTGGAAATCAGCTGGAGACGGAACTCAATTTGTATCACGAGTTGTTGCCTCGACTGTGGACATTCGTCTTGCGTCGAGTTGGTGCCTCGACTGTGCACATTGGTCTTGCGTCGAGATGAAGGGTTGCGTCAACAACTTGATGCCGCTCTCCACATGGCCGAAGGTCTCGACGAAGAAATGAACCAGCTAACGGATCAGTCTCAGGATATCGCAGATCTGAAGAATGCCTTGTTTTGGGCCAATGCAGAGAAACATCGCCTGCAGTATAAATTCCGCCGTGAGGCGGCCAATCTTCAGCGAACTCTGGAAGGAAAATTCCGGCAGCAGATCGCGTCCCTCCAACAGCCACTGGATTCCATCCTTGCACAGCGTAATACGGCAGACAGTGCTTTGGCTGCTGACTTTCGACGCATATCAATCAAGGCGCCCAAGCACAAGAAAGCTCGCTATCAGGCCCAAAAAGCCGCAAAGCAACTGCAAGACACGCTGAGTGCGCTCGAGCTTGATCATGATCGCCTCCTGAGTGCGAGTATTCGGAATGACGCAGCTTTGGGTCGACTTCGTACCGAAGTTGAAGATCGAGAGGCGGAGCACGATCTGGCCATTCAGGATCGAGATTTACTTCGTTCGCATCTTGCAGAGTTGGCTACGGGCTTACTTCCTTCTCCGACTAGCCTTCTCGCGCTTTCCAATCCTTCGTCGCCCAATAGCAAACGTGCATCATCTTCACCGACTCAGGACGTTCCCTGTAAACGTCCCCGCAGCGCTTCCGGTACTTCTACTCAATCTGCGACCTCGGTGCGATCTGGCATTCAGACACGATCTGTTCCCCTAACGTGATCTGAAACTTCAGCGCGATCTGATACTTCGACGCGATCTGGTACTTCGACGCAATCTGAAATTCCGGCGCGATCTGATACCTCAGAACGGTCTGCCAAGTCGGTGCGATCCATTATTACAACGCGACCCAATGTTCGTCGAAAGCCAAAGGGAAACGCAAAGCCTGTCCCTCGACTTCGCCTGACTCTGAGTATGACGGATGGTCTTCCGATCCCGAAGACGCTACACTTGCTGCTCTCTCCGGATCGCGCTCAACCGCGAGGCGTCGCACCACCATGACAAACCTCTCTGGAAACACCGGATCGTCTCATTCCCCCATCATAATTCACAATGGTATCCCACCCTCCAGAAAATCACCAGTCTTGAGTCCTGATACGCCTCCTAGCCTTACGGCCAAGATTTCCAAGGGTCGACCTTTTTGGCGAACCTTCTAGCGACTCGGACGGGAAGATTAGCGTTTCCAGTGACATTCGTGAAGATACAAACCCGTTGCTCACTCCCGCTCAATACGCCGATCTTCCGGATCTCCAAAAATCACGTGATGCATGGATCCCTGGATATCGTGAGCGAAAGCCCCGATCGGCGACTAAGGTTGCTCCATGGTCCGCCCGACGGGTCAGTCTGACCAGTGTTGCAGACTTGGGAGTGGAGTTATTCTATCGACACTTGCCCCGACCGAAAGAGTATCTCTTCACCCCTCAAGCTAATCTCAAGTCTCTTCTTGATTCTGAGTGGATTCCCCGACTGATCACCCCGGCACAAGTTACTGCGCTTTACGATCAGAAACCGTGGAACGTCACTTGTCGGCCGATTGCTCCCATCTCTTTCCCTCTGACCGGTTGGCTCAAAGATCTGGCGGACATTTACCTGGAATATGAAGCTCGCCATAGGCAAGCCTTGTGGGAGGCAACCCACTTCCTGTATATCTCCCGCGAACATCGGAAGGAGTATCCAGAGCTGGCGCAATTTTGTCAGCAACGCAAGCAGCGTCGGTCGAGATCTGGACCCCGCTGGAAGACTATTCTTCGCGTTATTCTCCAAGGGATGGTCGAAGGACACTGCGATCTGGACATTTTGTTGGATCCATACTTTCTTCACTTTCCAGTGTACGCAGAAGTGCGACCATGGTATCCTGGTCTGGAGTGTGAGAAGAAGAATATCCCTAACCTGGTCACCGCGCTATCGATGTTGGACTCTGCCGAGCCGTGGAGAAATCAGTAACGAACTTCGATTGAAGATCACACGGGATCGCTGATCCCTCGTCTGGTCGGTAAATTTTTCCAAAGTGACTTCTCGCAATCCGATCTGGAGTAGCACTTCGCGATCCAATTTCGATTCTTCAGCATTCAATACAATTTCACTGTTTTCGTTTCATTCTTTTGGTCGTTCTTGCAATTGTCTTCTTGTTTGGGGCCTTTTCAGCCGTGATCTGGTCTTTCAGACCTTCGATCGACACTCATATTCACATATATCCTAGTTCCCCCAGCTATACAACCATCTTGTACAGCCATTTCCACTCTCCATAAGCGAGATAACCAATTCACTAATCTTCAGCTTTTTCCTCTTCATGAGACTGCATAACTCGAAACGATTACGGCGAACTTGTCCACGCTCATATTCCTGCAACAAGGCTCAACAACTCAGATCACCCTCATCAACCCACGATGGATCGGTATAACCCTTCCAGTAAACCTTAAATTGACGATGCACACGTCCAAAACGAGTTTTCTACCGGATCGCATATCCTCATTCTTCTCCACTTCGAAATCATTATCCACAAGTCGCCTCTCCCAACTATCCTCCGGCAGAAATGCCTCATCGAAATCAGAACGATCTTCTTCTTTCTCCGTCAACAACTGCTTCGGGCGGTCGGGGAATACTTTTACACATTTCAGCTTGGATATATGCACGATCGGGAATAATCGATACGGCGTGCCAGCGATCTCCAGGCGAACAGCGTGATCACCACACACTTCACTCACTCGAAAAGGTCCATGCCACATAGGTGCTATTTTTCGAGCAAATCCTTCCTTCACTCGATCTAGGTATAACCAAATTGGGTACGGGCTCGATCTCGTGCGGTTGTAAATCTTCATTATGCTGATCCGCTCGAGTCTGGATAGCCATTCTAAGTCGCTCGTTAACTACATCTCGGGCTCGCTGATAGTGTCGCTGCACATGATATCGCCACCTGCGAGGTTATCGATCTCGTTGCTGAGTACTTCCAAGTGGCAACGTAGCTTCCAACGTAGATCGAGGATCCCATCCGTGGATCAAGTAAAAAGGCGTGTCCCCACGAACTCGATCCTGTGCAGTATATATCGCGAATGTCAGCCGCTCAGCATACTCGTTGATTAACGTCCGAGACGTACATTTTTAACGCTCGGGTTACTGTCTGGACCATAAGTTCAGCAGTCCCATTTGCTTGAGGTCGATATGCCATCGTTGCCCTTTGTTTTTGCCCAATAAGTCGATTGAACGCACGAAAAAAATCTGACATAAATCCAGGTTCCCGATCGTTCCGTATCGCTTCACTTGCACCGAATCGTCGAAAGACACACTCCTCGTAATTCTCGGCGATCGTCTGAGCTGTTCTAGATATGCTCGCCTTGGCAACTACATAGCCCGAAAATAGATCGACCCAGACCAATAATTCAGTGTTGCCTTTAAAAGATCTAGGCAGCGATGGAATATGATCCATGGCAACAATCTGGAACGGATAAGTAGCTTGTAAATTTCCCGGAGACTCTCCATTAATAACAGGACGTCCTTTTCCAGTCTCGCAGTCAGTGCATTCGCTCACATATCGTTGTACACTGCGATACAAGCCTCTCCAATGAAAACGAGATCGGATCCGTTGATACGTCCTACCGATTCCCTGGTGCCCTCCTTCCAAACTGGCATGGTAGTGACGCAGAAAATCTTGCTAAAGAGTTTCTGGCACCACCAAACGAGCAATTTCATCGCGATCTTCCGAGTTTTTCACAGCTCCCGGGCAAAAAA
Organism: Peronospora farinosa; assembly: GCA_947646735.1. Classification (NCBI taxonomy): domain Eukaryota; phylum Oomycota; class Peronosporomycetes; order Peronosporales; family Peronosporaceae; genus Peronospora; species Peronospora farinosa. The sequence continues at coordinate 329,369 of CANTFK010000153.1, read as the reverse complement.
TAGATGATCGCTTTCATCCACTTCGTAATTACTTGCAATCTTGGCGCATAACTTCGCTTCTTCTATACTGAGATTCTTTATATCACCAATCAGAAAAATCTTTAGGCTAGCGATCCAACATTACTCATCCTGAGCTTTTCGTATTCGTTCACTTCGCATTTGCTGCTCAAATTCTTCTTGCAATCTCGGGTGGTTGACGTCTTTTCCGGGTTGATCTGGTAATCGTAGCAACTTTAGCCACCGATTCGGTATGCTTCGACTTCAATAACTCATCCAGTCTATTAAGGGTAATGAAATCTTGGCGATCTTCTTCCGAAGTGAGGACCATACCCTGTTCCTTCTGTAAAGCAGTACTCGCGAGTCGATCTGCACTTTGGTTCCAGTCGCGCTTCATGTGTAAGAACTCATGGATCGGACATGATCGAAGCTTCTCCATTGCCCTCTGTCGCAACAACTGCAGTCCAGGAGCCTTGCAATCGATTTCACCCCGCATCTGTCGAATCACTAGGTTGGAGTCGCCACAAATAATAACGCGTCCCCTAGTCTGATTCTCCAACAGATCAAAGCCTAATAGTAAACCCCGATATTCGGCTTCGTTCACTGTTAAGTCCGCTGCATATTCCGATGCAGCAGCCACAATAGTCCACTCCGGAAATTTCCATATTATCGCACTGTATGATCCACCCTTTCGCTTGGTTCGTGCCGATCCATCGAAACTGACGACCAAGAGACTTCATCTTCTTCCACCGTAGGCGGTGGCATACTTAGAGTTTGCCTTGGTTGTTTCCGGGGAGCGATCGAGATCAACACTTCATCGACTTGTTCACGGGGAGTTACACTTGCAGCCAGGACACCAAGTATTTCATATTCGCCCTTTTCACATTTCTTGATCTCCAACGTCCAAGTCGATAATAATGCGGCCCACCTACCTAGCCTGCCATTGAGACCGGAGGATTGCACCAACCAGGCCATCGTCGAGAAACGCGTAAGAACTTTAATTTCTCGCGAAACTAGCATGCAATAACATAAATCCAAAATCCGAAGTAAAGCTAGTATCTCCTTCTCGACCATTCCGTAATTGATCTCATTCGGCTTCAGCGTTCGGCTTGTAAACGTAACTGGCCAATATATACCATCATACTCCTGCAACAAAGCTTATGATACCGCCCATTTACTCGCATATACACCAATTACCGGAGGTCGATCTGGGTCGAAGTGTTTGAGGATCGGGGTATTAGCGATCTTGGCTTTCAACATGGTAAATGCGATCATCGCTTTTTCCCATCGAGTCCGTCCTTCTGGATCTGGATCGTCCCCAATATCGAACTTTTGATCTGAATCATTCCTGGTTGCGATATTCGAATCCAATGCATTCATCTTGTCAGATCGGCGGATTTCGTGGAAATCTGCTTCCCGTAATTCATATAGCACTGACGCATAAATCGAAAAGTCTTCGACAAATCGACTATAGTAATTCAAACTACCCAGAAACGATTGCATCGATCGCAACATTTTCGGGAACGGAATATTCACCAGCGATCCCAAATCCTTTGGATGAGCTTCTATTCCTGCAAGTGAGACTTGATGACCCAGGTAATCTACCTTACGTCGTCCCCACAAACTCTTAGCGAGACTGATCGACAAATTCCATTCACTGCATACTTCCAGCAATCGCTTTACCTTATCATATAAGGAGTTCCACGATGTTGCTGGAATCAATATGTCATCAATATATGACCTTCGGCCGAGCACAGATGGCTTCTGGCTATTATCAGGTTCGCCTTCAGCGAATACATCAACCAGCTTTGGCGATCTCGTTACCGTATCAGTGGAGTCGAGTGATCCTGTGGCAATTGCATTGGATCCGTAGCGATCTTGAGGTATCCATATAGTGCATTATTAATTAGGCGTTGGTAGATCTGCGGAGAGTTTTTTAGCCCAAACGGCATTCGTAACAACTCGAACAGGCCTGAAGGCGTGATAAAAGCAGAAATCATCCTTGGTCGCTCGGTCATTTCCACGACCCAAAATCCACTGGCCATATCCAACGAACAATACCACATATCTTTATCCATATCTTGCAACAATTCGCTAATCAGCGGCATAGGATACATCATCAATCTCGTGAGTTGATTCACTCGCCGATAGTCAATACATAACCGAATGTCGACACCATTCTTTTTTATAATTACCACAATCGGCGAAGCCCATGGTGATGTCGACGGCTGGATAATCCTGGCTGATAGTAATCCTTTGATCAAGTCAGCTAACTTCTCGCGAAATTTGGGAGCGACCGGTCGTACTCGTTGTGCGATCAGGTGTGCTCCACCAACATCGATATCACATACTGCTCCTCGAGATGCAGGAGGAAGCGCGTTTCCTTTGCCAATGAGTAAGTGTCGGTTCGCTTAAATCAATTGCCGTAGACCTTCTTGGTCCTTGGTTAAAGGAACTCCCGGATCGCCCACTTGGATATCATCAATCGTAACTTCTTCGGTGGATGACACAATCTCAGGCAAGACAGCCATATGCTGATCCACATCTTCGGCATACAATTCACAACTCTCGTGATAATACATCGAGTCTTCAGGATTCATCTGTACACTTCCTCCGGCTAGAATACATTAGTCGTTGATAGTCGTAATATCACTAGCTTTCTCTTGTTCTCGCAGATCGCGATCCGGATCGGCCAGATCGCGGTCATCAGCTACCGGATCGACCAGATCGCGGTCATCAACTACCAGATCGGCCAGGTCGCGGTCATTTACTACCGGATCGGCAAGATCGCGGTCATTAACTGTCGGATCGGGGTCATTGATTGCCAGATCATCTAGAAAGCGGTCATTAATTGCTGGATCGCGCTCCTACATTTCTGTGTATAGTTATTGTGAGTATAATTTTCTTCACCCCACGCCCTTGCGCGTGATCAACATTTGACATCCCTCTGATCGCATTGATCACCCACAGAGATTGCGCTACTTGTTCACTTTCATCTTCGATCACTAGATCTTCTATGTGGTGAAGTTCCAGGAGAATCGGGGCCCAGGGTACCAAGGCCCCAGGGTACCAGGGTACAGGGGCCCCAGGGTACAAGGGACCAGGCCTCGCAAGGTCCCAAGGTTCAATCGAGGGTCACCAGGGACAGAGTTTCCAGTCACCAGGGACCGGAGTACTAGTCACCGTGGACAGGGTTTCTAGCAACCGGGGACAAGGGTATCAGTCACCAGGGACAGGGCACCAGGGACAGAGTACCAGCTACCGGGGACAGGGGTACCAGTCACCGGGGACAGGGGTACCAGCTACCGGGGACAGGGGTATCGAACGTCCAGAGTCAAAGGTACAAGGTTACCCTACCGTGCGCACACCAGGACCCGAAAGGGCCAGTGCCACGAGGTGGTCCAGGGTCCTAAGTTCAAAGAAGGTACAAGGTATTTCTACGTGCAAAGACAGTACAGGCTTCAAGGTCCAAGGGCCCACGGTACAAGAGACCAGGGTATCAGGGACCTGGGTACAGGGTGCAGGGTACCGGGGTACCGAGGCCCAGGGTACAGGGTACAGGGGTGACCGGTGGACCCCAGGTGTCCAGTAGACCCCAGGTGTCCAGTGGACCCCAGGTGACAGGTGGACCCCAGACAACAGGTGGACCCAGGTGACCGGTGGACCTAGGTGACCGGTGGACCCAGGTGACCGGTGGACCCAGGTGACCGGTGGACCCCAGGTAATAGAAGGTACAAGGCTTCCTTAAAGTGCAGAGCCGGTACAAGTCCCATGTACTAAAAGAGCCAGTTGTTCTTCCACAAGTTGCCACGTGGTACCATCCAGAGCGAAGGGTTAGGGTTTGGCAAGAAAAGCATACAGAGAATAAGGTAAATAAACACACTCGAATTTGCATTACACGTGGCAGCTCCAAGCGCCTCCTCTTAGCTTCTCCGTCACCTCACCTATTCCGGGCGGGATACCCTTTGGCCCACCGACGTCAGGTGAGGTGACGGCTCAAGCAACGCAAGTTGAACCTCAGGATAGTTGGCCTGAGGTGTCAAGTTAGTGTCAAGACTCAAGTGCGAGCTTGTTTCGATCTACCCACCTGTTCCGGGGAAGGGATTTATTTTGGCCCCCCCCCCCCCCGTTAGAGACAGTCGTGTGGTAAGATTCAAGCTCGAACGAACCCCAGGCCTGTGGGCTCGTACCCATTCAATGCCCGCTATAGTAAGCGGTTTCCCTACGGGGAACAAGAAAAGGGTCGAACGACCAAGAAACCGTTAGCCACCGAAGGGGTACATAGTACCAGGTGCACTGCTCTCGACCCAGTCGATTGAGCCCAAGAAACCCTGGGCCCGAGTGAAGTATATCCACTCGTGGCCCCCAAGTCCCTCCATACAAGACCAAGTCTTTAAGTCTTCTGCGTCTAACGAGGAGCAAGACCAGCCAAGCCGACGGGTACACAAGGTGAGACCCAAGGTTGACGCGACACGGTATCGGGGTACCCCCTCCGTAAGTCGGCAGTCCGGCGCTGTGTATGTTTGTGGTTCTCTCACGTTGTTTGAGAATCCACTCCACCACAACTACATTGTTGCCACCGAATTCTTTTATCGCATCGCATTCATCATTGGGTCGTGTCGTAAGTTTCACCGTTTCCGTGGTCTCTGTTTCTGCTTTCTCCTTCGCACGGGTTAAGATCCTCTTCGGCGTAGGGTATGAAGGATGATCCTCTAGCGGTCCGGTAAATTCTTCCGGTGGTTCTTCTTCCCGATCCGTTGTCGCTTCGATCGCTAATGTCTGCCATTCGTTATACCGACGCGATCCAACCGAGACATACCCTGGGGACCGAGGTATTATATCAGCGATCATCCACCATCCTAATGGCGATCCATGACTTACAATCACTTCTTGATCGCCGACATCAGTCACTTATAAGTACTTGATCTGACCTGGCCCCGTAGTTACTGTAGGTACCCACTTCGGATCGCGCCTCACCCAGATCTTGGCTTTAGGAGGACTAACCCCGATCTTCACTTCGGTCGATTTACCCACTGGGATCACCACATATTGATCTGGAATTGTGATCGCTTGTATGATCGCCCGGTAAGGAGGTCTTCGTCCATTCAGAAGTATCCTGACCTCATCAGGCAAACAAAGTGTTCCATCTGCAAATCCAGGCGTATTCCAGCTGGGACAATGAATTCCATTCCTATGATCGCGTCTTGACCAACTTAATCTCCTATTCAAGCATCGAAATAATAGACTAGCGATCCATTCAGCGTGATCTTGATTCTTGTACGACCATCCGTCATGTATGTGTTCTCACCAATACCAACACATTCTTGCTTCTTACTCTCGTCAATGACACATCCTACCTTACGAGCAAAGGTGGTGTCGACGATTGAGACTTCAGCTCCAGAATCATACAAAATAATCGCCTTTTCATTGTTGATCTTGCCCGTTGCTTGGCTTGCTTGAACCATTTTCCTGGGGTATGATATTCCCAATAACCCCGTGATTCAACTGGTTATGAGTCGAGCTCCATCTTCGCAGGCGATCGGGCATATTCATCCACTCTTACGACACTTGATATTGAACGCAGAAATTTTGAATCTTCACATGTATTATTCGGGTCGATATGAGTGATAACGCCCTGATCTGTCGATCTTCTTTCCACAAATGCATAAATGCAGCCTAGAACGCTCGGCTCGTACCAGATTCCAACCTGGCGAGCGTCCTAGTTTAACATTTCTTCAGCCTTCGGCGGGAGCATTTCAGCATGCTTGGTTGGGACATACCACTTGCGTATCATGTTGTAAAATTCTTCCATTCGACATTTTCCATTCTCATGGACATCTCCGCAGGCAGCACAGGTGTAAAAACACTTGTCCGAAGGATGTCCCTTACGACCACACTTCTGACACGTTAGTCTCTTCCAGCATCCACGATCATCGTGTTTCTTCGACCCACAATGGGTACAAGCCTTTTGATTCACCACGCGATCTGGACCGCGATCTTGATCCAAATGGTCCGATCCCGCGCGTTGATCACTATATTTCTTCACGCGATCAGGTACTGTGGCCACACATAGGTTGCTTCGATCTGTTTCGGCGTCTGATCCACTAATATCCTAGTCTGACTCACTGCTACTGCCTTCCAGGCGAATCGCTCTCACGGCACGAGTTGGTTTCGAGGGTGCCGGAGTGGATGCCGACGCAGACCGCTGACGAAAATTGCTCGACCCCATTGCACTCGGATACTGTCTTCCCTCCATGCGTTGATATGTTCGCAGAGTTTCTTCCATATCATCGGCGTCTCCAAGGCGTAACAACGTCAACTGCTTAGCCAGATCGCGATCATCAAGTGTACCAATGAAATGTTCCACATGCTCTCGGCGAATTGAGGGCGATCCTTCCCGAATGGGGATTTTGCTCGGATCGCGGCTACATTCAGCCGATACAAATATTCCAATGGAGTTTCATCAGATCGCTTCTTCGCATGGTAATATTGTCTCCCGACAGACATACCATATCCACAATATTGGATCATGAAGGTTTCCAGCAACGACTTCCACGAATTCCGGGTGGATCGACTTAACTGGATGTACCAATTTCGCGCCGGCCCCGTGAGTAAGTCACCAAATACTAGACATTTTTCATCGTCCGGGGCTTGATCGCGTAAGAATGCAGACTTGGCCTTGTTGACCCAGCTTCTCGCCCGATCTTCGTCCTAGTCCCGTCCTGTGAATTCTTCCAGGTCTGCGATCGCAGACATTCGAATTCGCTGCGTGACAAGTCCACCATCAGGTACAGCGCCTACACTTGCGACTTGTGGTCGTCTTGGATCCTCCAGACCCAAATCGTCTGGATCGTAATTATTGGATCGCGATTGACGCGATCCGGCCGATTCCATATCCACATCCGAAATGCAAACGTTTGGGGTGTTTGTGGGGATCGCGGATCGACTGGCGATCATGCGAGCTTGATCCTGCTCGTACTTTCTCATGGCAGCTTCAAAATAAGATTGCAATTGACCTGATCCATTCACATTCATGTCTTCAGCTGTGAGTGCCGTCGTCGATTGTTCTCTGGCCTAAATTGGTGCCAGTCGCTCGCGAATATGCGCTGCTCCAGCCGGTCCAAGTGACATTCGCTGCATATTAATCGAGTCGTCCGACTCCCCTTCGGATTCCGCTGACATATACTGCGAAGATCCAGTATGATATCCTTTTGGTATATCTGCAATCGGCTAAATCGTCTGATCCACCGGATCGCGCTCTCCAGTGAGAGGAACTAGCTTCGATAAAAGAGATCGCCCTGCTTGGATCACCCGATCATGATCGCATTCCAACAGCACCTGTGCGTCAAAAGCTCCAGCGGTGAATCCAGCGTTTTGGAGCAACTCCATAAGCCGACGGATCGCTTCCAACTGATTCGGTGTCGGAATGGGAGCTGAAATTGGTCCTCGCAGCGATCCAATTAACTTCGGTTTCAAAATTTTTAGAACTGGATCGATTGACAACAGATCTTTAAGCGCCTTCCAATGAAAACACCATTCCAACCGATCCAGTTGCCATCCTTTCGCCTTGTCTTCCTCATGCGCCAGCTTCATGTCGGCATCATCATGATCCGACTCAGGCGCCTTCATCTTCACTCGAGATGGCTTCGAATTCTTCTTCTTCTTCGAATTCGGAGTGGTTTTGAAAAAAGTTCCCTTCGATTTTAACCGTCGGATTTTTATCCAGCGGATCGCGTTGCAAAACGCGATCCGCAGGGGTCCTCGAAAGGACCTGGGGAGGGGGTAGAGGGTTTTCTTCCAGATCAATCTCTTGATCTCCCTCTTTGGTTTTCTTTTCATCTGCGCCCCTCCCAAAACGCTGATGATCCGGGGATCTTTTTTCTTCACACGTCTGCGGTGATCCCTTTGCCGCTGACTCTTCAATCCCAGGTTCAATTTTGACCTTTACATTTTCTCTCTGAGACTCACGGTGAAATCCCGAGTCACCAGAAGATTCGGGCACGCGCACCATTGTGGCGGAGTGGTATTCGCAAAATTGCTGATGCGACTCCAACTCTCCAATGGCGCCCGGACGACTGACTAACGGAGGGGGTACCCCGTGTATAAAGCCTTCCTCACCTTGTGTACCCGTCGGTAGGGCGGGTTGCTCTCTTCTAGGTAGACTTGAGTCGATGTTAATCCGAATCGGGTTAGGGATAGGGGGTTTGGTGATTTTGTGGAAATCTTCACAAGATTGACAGAGTACTTGGTGTGATCTTCCCAATCGATCCCAATAGTCCATTAAGACGAAGCTTGAATCTTCTGACCACTTGAGCAGAACCTTCTGACCACTTGATCCGTCCTGCACCTGCTTGCCTTGCCCTTACTTGTTATTTATGCGTCCGATCGCAGTTGAGTTGTTTTGTTAAGAATTCCTTCCCCTGGCCAAAACAATCCAGGGTGTACTTGCAGTCGATATTCTCGGCGTCGGGAGGCCAAATATCCTGCCCGGAATAGAGAAGTCGACACGTGTACTTAGAAGTAAAATTGAACTCTGTTTAGTGTTAACCAATCAAATATCAAAACCTACGAGTCTGCCTATCTGTAGCTCAGGATCTATTACCACATTCCGTCCTTTCAGAAAAATCAGATCTCGATTTGTGGTCCACTCCAGATACCTTCGCCATCCCGATCCACTGGCAATCTTGCCTTATTCTTTAATCGCGATCTGAATCAGATCGCGTATCAGTTCAGGATCGCGGTCGATCCATAATGCGTGACTCTTGGGAACTAAATCGCTATCTTTTTCGGATTACGATCGCTTCGGATCGCGGTTCTGAGTCAGATCGTGGTTTTGAACTGGATCGCGGTTTTGAACTGGATCGCATTGTCTGCACAATGGATCGCGATCAATATTTGATGCGTAATCCACATAACTTGGATCGAGATCTTTACTTTAGGAAAATTTGTTTACTCGCTCCTTTACAATTCGCTATGAACATGTCCAACAGGGTGCCAAGCACCATGAAGACGGCCTTTTAAAACTTACCGGTAATACGAGGTTCACGATCAGAAAAAATTGCCACTGGCAAGCAATGTTAGTGAAACACTCGATCGATAAACAGTTCCGCTGTACCATTACCATCGATCGAGTCTAGCACATCCGCTATGTGAGCCATATTGCTTAAATGGCTAGCAAAGTCCACAATATCTGTGTTGCCATGCGAATTTTTCGGTAGGCCAAACACAAAATCTATACCAATGGACTCCCAGCACCCAGTGGGAATAGGCAAACTAGCCAGCGGCTCTGCCGAATGGGGCGAGGGTTTCACCCGTCGACACGTTTCACAAGTACGCACATGTGGCGGAGTGGATTCTCAAACAACGTAGGAGATCCACAAACACACACAGCGCCGGACTGCCGACTTACGGAGGGGGTATCCCTATACCGTGTCGTGTTAACCTTGTGTCTCACCTTGTGTACCCGTCGGCTTGGATGGTCTTGCTTCTCGGTTGGCTCAGAAGACTTAAAGACTTGGTCTTGTATGGAGGGACTTGGGGGCCACGAGTGGATATACTTCACTCGGGCCCAGGGTTTCTTGGGCTCAATCGACTGGGTCGAGAGCAGTGCACCTGGTACTATGTACCCCTTTGGTGGCTAACGGTTTCTTGGTCTTTCGACCCTTTTCTTGTTCCCCGTAGGGAAACCGCTTACTATAGCGGGTCGTAGAATGGGTACGAACCCACAGGCCAAAATACTTCCTGGGGTTCGTTCGAGCTTGAATCTTACCACACGACTGTCTCTAACGGGGGGGGGGGGCCAAAATAAATCCCTTCCCCGGAACAGGTGGGTAGATCGAAACAAGCTCGCACTTGAGTCTTGACACTAACTTGACACCTCAGGCCAACTATCCTGAGGTTCAACTTGCGTTGCTTGAGCCGTCACCTCACCTGACGTCGGTGGGCCAAAGGGTATCCCGCCCGGAATAGGTGAGGTGACGGAGAAGCTAAGAGGAGGCGCTTGGAGCTGCCACGTGTAATGCAAATTCGAGTGTGTTTATTTACCTTATTCTCTGTATGCTTTTCTTGCCAAACCCTAACCCTTCGCTCTGGATGGTAACACGTGTCAACTTGTGGAAGAACAACTGGCTCTTTTAGGACATGGGACTTGTACCGGCTCTGCACTTTAAGGAAGCCTTGTGCCTTCTATTCCCTGGGGTCCACCGGTCACCTGGCTTCATGAGGCCCGTGTGACAGTGGGCTCAACCGGGTCCCCTGGGGTCCACCGGTCACTCTACCAATTGAGATAATTATTCTTTGAGCCTAGGTAGATTTGAACTACTATTTTTGCTAATAATTTATTTATCTAAAATAAAAACTGCATTAAATAATAAAAATAATTCATTATTATTTTTTACATTTGTATGAATAGACACATCAATTGGTTATTTAATCAAAAACAAGATTAAATTTTAATTTTTATTAATTCCATAATTTTGTTATTTTTATTATATTAACTCTTATTTTTTAATAATAACTAATAATTATTTAATTATCTTTGACTAAATAATTATTAGATATCCAATAAAATTTGAAAACATTTTAAAAAATTCAGGAAAAAATATTTAACATTAAAATAATTGGTATAAATAAATTAATAGCAATTATTTTAATGTTAGATATTTTTTCCTTAGCAGGTATACTACCAGTAGCTGGATATTTTTCAAAATTATTTATATTTTTTTCGCTATAAAAAATAATTATTTTAGTTTAGTTTTTTTTGGTATTTTTATGTATTATTTTTATTTTTTTTGAGATAGAGGCGGTTTTTGTTTTTCCTTGGGTTTTAACTTTAAGCTCAAATTTTTCGTGGGGTTTTTGGACTATGATTGAATTTTTAGTTGAATTAGTTATAGGTTTTATTTATATTTGGTGTAGTGATGCTTTAGATAGTATTATTTATTTATGTATTAGCAAATATGTCTATTCCAGGTTCAAGTAGTTTTGTAGGAGAAATTCTAATTTTCACTGGAGTTTTTGAGGATAACACTACAACAGCAGTTTTTGCAACCATAGGAAAATTGATTATTATAGTTTAGTTTTTTTGGTATTTTTATAAGTATTTTAAGGTCTTTTGATTATTTAAAAATTATAAAAATTATTTATTTTGAAAAAGAATTTTAATTACATATTTATAAAAAAGTGACAAAAACTTTAATTTTTTCAGGAAATAGCTTATTTATATAAGTAAAATAAATTGAGTATTATTAAATAATATTATACTCTAAATTTTATTAACTTCGTGAAATATACACTTTTCATAATACTTTTTCAAAAGTAGTTCGCATTAGAGGCTAAAAAATTAAGCTTTATTTTTTTTATAAACTAATTTTTTTCTCTTGGACTCGAACCAAGATTATAGAGCTTAGAAGGCTAATACTCTAGGATTTTTTTTGATAAATCTACATCTAATTCTCAATATTCATTTAAAATGGAATGGGGTCAAATAGTCACCTGTGTTCAACCAATCACCTGGGGCCAACCGGTCACCTGGGGTTGTCCTAGGCTGCCTTAGCGGCACTGGAACTTCGGGCTGTAGTGTAGGACAACCTGGTACCTTCTCGGAACTCGGGACCTTGCACCAGTTCGGGGTCTTGGTCACTCCCTGTCGCTCAGTGACCGAGATCTTTCACGCCGGTTATTATAATAACTACGAAGGGACTCCATTTCTCTGGCACTTCTGTACATACGCCTGTCTCTGTTGACTGTAAACACTATCCCCGATTACAGTAAACCCTGTCCCCGGTTACTGGAAACCCTGTCCCCGATAGCTGGAATTCCTGTCCCCGGTAATCGATATGCCTGTCCCTAATGGCTGGAAGTCCTGTCCCCGGTAACTGGTATCCTGTCCCTGGTGACCCTCATTTGAATTTTGAAATCTTGCGAGGCCTGGATTATTTCCCCTTTTATTGTGATATCCTCAGGGACCCCAATACTTCAGCCACTTCTCCACAGCTGTGCCGTGCGCGCTGGTCTTCCGAACTGCGTCAAGACCCCGTGCATCCTTGTCTTGCTTCCTTGGCAAAGTAGTAGGTTTCCATGTATTTGATGACCAGACGTATTCAACAATTCACAATCCTGTTCTTTGCTCGTGACATCCCTCAATTCTTTCTTCGATGGGCCCCGAGATTGGCGGAGTCCACCAGAAAACCTAGATCTGGTCGTCTTCCAAATTTGTCGGGTCTACTGGAAAATTAAATTCCGACACTCCTTCAAGTCGGTATTGTCTACTGGGAACCCACCTATTTCTGATTTTCCTTGAGAGTCGGAGGGGTCTTCTGGAAAATACAAGCCGGGTCTTTCTCCAAAATCAGCAGGGTCTAATAGGAAACCCAAGTCATGTCCTTCTTCGAACTGGCGGGGTCTACTAGAAAACCCAAGTCTGGTCCTCCTTCAAATTTCCTGGGTCCTCCAGGAAAGCTATTCAAGTACTCGCGTTCGTGGGAATAGCGGCCGGTGTCTGAATATCCTGTCTCCTCTTCGGTAAAATGTCTGGTTTGTCGACCTGGTGGATATCTAACCTGGTGGAGATCCATAATGCCTACGTAGACGCATCACGCCAGAGCCTGTGGGAGTACCGGCGCCGTCTTCCCTTCCGTGGCTCTTCGCGCCAGCAGTACGTACATCTTTCGGCTTAAAACAATGCAGAAAAAACGGAGGACTGAGTCGACTAAGGCTTGGCTGAAGGTGCTGAAGAAGGTATTGCAAGGGATGGTGGCAAGTGAACATCCTTCTGTACTCCTTCTTCCGGCCGGTTACTCCGACACGTCAGCTGTCCTTCTGATACCCGCGTGTCAACCAGAGGGAATTCTCAAGCGGGTCTGTTCGACGTGTTGCAGTTAGTGGATGATGTAGCTTCTATCGCATCTCGTATCACAAGAACATCCAAGAGCATCCCGCCTTCGGGGTTTCCCGCCTCCATGGTAAATTTTTGCGCCTGACAGCGCCTGAGGGTCATCACTAGCTTTGAGGGTATCCATCATAAGATGATAATCCCATTTCATCTCGAAATCCCTAGCACATTCTCGATCTTCCTCCTTGATGCCATATCTTAGGTGGGCCCTCGGGGTCCTCTGCAGGTTATCAATACTTCACTCTTCGTTCTGCTGCAATTCTCGAATACAAAACTGGACCAAATTCTGTGCATGCAACAATTCCACCTCCATATTGCATCATCTTGGCCTTCCCAAAATAAACTATCCCCTGTACTCTTCGTGATTCTGCATTGCTTCAAATCAATTTCGTTTCTTCTTCTTGTTCTTGGACACTGTTGGCTCTTGAGTAGTAGATTTTTTTCTGGAAGACATGTTTCGGGGTCCACTGTTTTCTTAGCTTTCGCTGTCAAACTTGGAACCCCTGGACCATAATGTTTTTCATGGTCAATGCTGTCTTTTTCAACAAAGACGAAAGGAGGAGGATTTTGTGGTTTTTCTTCATATTACACCTTATTCTCAATAGCAGAGCTCCTCCCCGGGCTCTGCAGGTCCTCCGATCCTTCTTCCTTCTTGATCACTGGCGATCGGTCTTCCAGTGACTCTTCGGTCTTGTGCTCCTTCTTGACATGAACATCTTTCTCGTCTTAAGACTCGCGGTGAAATCCCGCGTCTTCCGAAGATCCGGGCACGCGCACCATTGTGGTGGAGTGGGTTCTCAAAATTGTATGATGAGACCCCAAAACACTCACTGTGCCGGACTGCCGACTGTCGGAGGGGGTACCCCGATGCCGCGTATGAACCTTCTCTCACCTTGTGTACCCGTCGGCTGGCGGGTTGCACTCTTCGGAGGACTTGGTGACGATGTAGATGTCTGCCTTGAGGGAGGTAGACCTGGGGGGCCTCGAGTGGATATGCTTCACTCGGTGGGCCGGTAGGTGGACACTCGATCGACCTTGTCGAGAGTGGACTTAGAGCCAAATTCTTCAGGGGCGCTTGTCGTCCCTGGCCTTTTCCTTCTGTTTCAGGGGTATCAACCACCTGACCTTTACGTTGCTACCGGACCTTGAGGTGAGGGAGACCGCTTCCGATAGCGGGTCTTGGGGGGTGTTGCTACTCGAACGAGCTCACAGGCCAAATATATCCTGGAGCTCTATTCGCCCTTGAACTTCGCTACGCAACTGTCTTCGACGGGGGGCCAAAATATATCCCTTCCCGGAACAGTGAGTAGCTTTGAACAAGTCCTTCTTGGGTGACGGAGTCGTGCCACGTAGATCGCAAATTGAGTAGTATTTAGTATAGTCCTATCCTTTTTACTCCTTTACTCTATCCTTGCCTGAAGCTCTGATTTTTTGCGTCGACTGGTCTGATCCTTGTATTAGTTGGTCCGGAGTGGCTGAACCCCGAGGGGCCGAGGTCGACCAATGAGGGACCCAGGTCAACCAACGAGGGACCGGGTCGACCGATGAGGGACTGGGTCGACCAATGGAGGACCCAGGTCGACCAATGAGAGACCATGATCAACTCCCTTTGGTACCGGTTAACCGGTACCTTGATACTGATTTTCTTCGGCGGATCCTGCGGATTGTCCTCCACCAACGGTCGCTCCCCTTTGATGCCCCTGTCTCTCTGGTCCCCTGTCCCTGACCCACGGCCTATACTACGTATCCAACTGGAGTCTGGGACCTCCATATCACAAAATTAGCACTTTACCACAGCCGCCCCCTGCACTTGCTCAACCGTACAACGGATTGAGCACGCGCATGTCTTCACTTCCTTCGTCACGTAAGATCTTCATTGTCCCCTTTGTAGCCCTCCACCTCTAACTCGTGTCTGTCCAGCCATGTCTTCCCCTGGTTCTGATCCACCGTCTGCTGACCCACCGTCCGCTGATCCACCGACTGAAGAGCCGACCTCGGTCGCCCCAGCGCCTTCAATCGCCTCTGGTTTTAACCCCTCATCTGCTGACCCACCGTCCGCTGACCCCCCGTCTGAAGAGCCGACTTCAATTGCCGTCGCGCCTTCGGTTGCTTCTCCATGTAGAGAGGCGTCCTTGGCCGACCTTCCCGGGCCGGTGTCTTCGCCGTTGAGTGCTGCTGAAACTGTTGTCGTTCACAGCTCTCCTGTTTCCACCGCTTTGCCTCCTGCCGAGACAGCAGATGCTCCTGTCACGCCGACCCCCATGGTTGACCGTCCGTTTTCCGCACCCGTCAACGTACGGGCAGCTCTGCGGGAATTGCAAGCTCTCGCGGACGCCCATTCCCGCCGCATCAAAGACTGCGAGGGTCGGCTAGGTGTCCTTCCCCCTTCGGCCGCCTTGTTGGCCACTCGTTGTGAGCGGTTGGAGGAGGCACTGCGCGACAAGTCCCGGCTGGTGGCCCAACTTCGCGAAGCTTTCCAGCGCGAGACTGCACTGGTGGACCGTCTGCGATGGAAGGTCGACCACATCCGAAGCCGGTACTCGCTTCTTGCCGCAGAGCTCGACCATGTCGACTTCTCTGACGGGCCACCTCCGGGACCAGCTACTCCTTCGGCAGCTTCGCCCCCGGCCGCATGTTCCCCTTCACGGCCGGCGAAAGCTCTTGGTAAACGGTCCCGGCGGCCGTCACCCCGGGTACCCGCCAAAGCCTCCAAGCTTCCAAAGCCCGACGCTTCTGCGATGCCACCGTCAGCGGTCTCTGGTGGTCGTTCCCCTGTCGTGCTTGAGTCTTCGGACAACGACCTCAGCGACGACAGCGAGACCCTTCGGGCGGCTCTGGCCAAGTCTCGTTCTGCTAGTCGGCGCCCTGCCAGTGCGAACCCTGTACGTCTTCCGTCGACGTCCACTCCTCCATCGAGGGCCCCTTCGGCTACCGGTCTCTCGTTGAAACGGGCGATGTTCGGGACATCGGACTCGGAGACCGATTCGTCTGCAGAGAAAAACAAGAGTGCGCCTCCTGTCGCGGACAACACTTCGCCCCTTCTGGCCGACTCCAGCCTGCTTCCCAGAGACGCCATGATCCCCGGATACATGCAGTCGAAGACCTTTTCCGCCGCGGAAGTGGCACCTTGGCCGGTCGACCTGGTCAATTCGTGGTGCATTGTTACAATGTCTTCCACAGACTTGGTCGACCAGCTGGATCTACCTTGGGGTTGGTTTGGCCCTCCGGACGGAAACCTCGACCGGCCCCCAAAATGGAAGAGGTCGTTGGTGAACCCTCCAATGATCCAGAGATTGCTCGCGGCGGAACCTTCGGTGGAAGCTCGTGTTCCCATGCAGCCCGTGTCCTTCCGACCTGTTGGCTGGTTCGCCCAGTTGGCAGCGGCCTACATCCAGTTTGACGAAGAGCATAGTCAAGCTCTTTGGGAGGCGACCCACTGCTTGTGGATCTCCAAGGACCAAGCGCGAGCGAACGCTTTCCTCGCGTCCTACTACAACGCGCGGAAGAAGCGTCGGAGTCGGGCAACTCGAGCTTGGCGGGAGGTGGTCGACCTCATCTTCATTGGGATGAGCAAGGGCCACTGCGATCTCGACATCTTCCTGGCTCCCTTCTTCCGTCATCTTCCTCGAACCCGCCGTGTGGTTTATTGGTTCCCTGGTCGTGAAGAGGGGTCGGACCCGGTCGACCTACTTGAGGCCCTTCGGGTGTCGGATTCCGCGTGGCCGTGGCTCACCCAGTATCGGTTGTCTTCTAGGCTCCATCCTGGCGCTCTAGTTTCACGCCTCAAAGGCAAGTTTGGGCCATCCGTTTAGGTCTTCCCTTGAACATGAATCTTCTTTTCTCTTCGATCCTATTTTTTGTGCTTGTCTATCTTCTATCTCCCCTTGCCATGCTTTCCTCTGTTCCAGGTGATATCGGCAATTTTCCTCCTTCGTTCTCCATTCTCCTATACCCCTAACTCTTGGAAATTCCAGGCCGCCCCGCAGGCGACCCAAGTCTTCCAACGAGGGCTGGGCCGACCATAGAGGGACTCGGTCCACCTTCCAAGAAACTTGCTACCGCCGGCTATTTTTCATGGCTTTGCATTGCTTCGAAGCGGTTATGGCTTGTGTTCTTGCGCTCGAAGTCCCGGAGTAAGGCTCCGCAATTCAGATCCACTTCGTCCACCCACGAGGGGTCAAAGTGTCCCTTCCATTGCACGAGGAATTCTCGTTGTTGCCTCCCATACCGAGTCTTCTTGCCTGTACGACTCTAAAATTTCTTCGACTTCATGCTCGCCCTCTTCCAATTCCCGCACCCAGCTGTCTTCTGGTAACAGACATTCATCAACGTCGACCCGATCTGTTCCATCCACTTTCAGCTCGCTGTTAGGTCGATCGGGGAACTCTCGGACGGGCTTGAGCTTGGAGATGTGCACGATTAAGAATAGTCTGTATTCTGTACCTCGTAGCTCCAGACGTACCGCATGATCTCCAACTAACTCCTGGACTCGGAACGGTCCGTGCCATAGGTGGGCCAATTTTTTTGCATACCCCTCTTTCATCCGGTCTAAGTATAGCCATACCCGGGCCCCTGGCTACATTTCGTGGCCGACTACCCCTTCATTTTGCGGCTGTACCCGAGCCTGACTAGCCGACCGTAAATTCTCGTTGACTTGGTCTCTTGCTCGCTGATAGTGACTGTGAATCCGATATCTCCATCTCTGAGGTCCTGAGTCTCGACGTCGAGTGTTCACCACCGGTAACATAGTCTCAAGAGTGGTCCTAGCATCCCATCCATGGACCAGATAGAACGGTGTTTCCTCGCGTACTCTGTCTTGAGCCGTATTTAACGCGAACGTTAATCGTTCCGCGTATTCATCCCAGTCTCGCTGTCCCGCGTCGGCTACGTACATCTTGAGCGATCTTGTTAGAGTCTGGACCATTCTCTCCGCAGTGCCGTTCGCTTGAGGTCGGTAGGCCATGGTCGCTCTCTGACGTTGACCCACCATACGACTGAACGCTCGGAAGAAGTCCGACATAAACCCCGGTTCCCGATCGTGACGGATCGTCTCACTGGCACCAAAACGGCGGAAAACGCATTCTTCATATCCCTCAGCCACTGTCTGGACTGTCCGTGACGCACTTGCTTTAGCCATCACATAACCTGTGAACAGGTCGACCCAGATCAGTAGTTCCGTATTTCCTTTATGTGACTTGGGGAGAGATGGTATGTGGTCCATCGCGATAATTTGGAAGGGGTACGTCGCTTCAACATTCCCCGGAGACTTCCCTTGTAAAATGGGCCTCCCTTTCCCAGTCTTACAATCCATGCACTGACCCACATATTTCTGGACACTCCGGAACAGACCCCTCCAATGACAATATCGTCGGATCCGATAATAAGTACTCCCGATCCCCTGATGGCCGCCTTCCAAACTCGTATGATAATGATGGAGGACGTCGGCTTGGAGACTCTCAGGTATCACCAATCTGGCAGTTATGCCTCGGTCGTCTCCCTTGATTCTCTGGCCGGGGCAGTACACCAGCAGTCCCTCTTCACTTATCTCGTAATCCTCCGACATTTTGCTGCATTTTCTGGCCGCTTCCACCGACAAGTCTTTCCAGTCTCCCTTCAAATATGCCTTCAACTCGCGTACCCAGCTCTCCTCTTCTTGCGCATCTCGGATCCTATCCATCCGGAGTTGTTGTACCACATCTTCTTGCATGACCTCTCCCGATATTTTGACGGGGAGCCGTGATCTCGTCACCGCAGATACCTTGACCGACTGACCCCGGTTTCTAGGGACCAACACCTCCGGCAGCCGATTGATTGTTTCTAGACCTGACCACTCTCCTCTTGGTATCGACTCGACCCCTTGTTGCTGATGTAAAGCTGCACTGGCCAACTAGTCTGCGCTCTGATTCCAATCTCGTTTCACATGTAGGACTGCATGGGTGGGCCACGACTGGAGCTTACTCAACGCCTTGGACCGCAACGGGGATAAACATGAAGCTTTGCATTCAATCTCTCCACGCATCTGTCTTACAACCAGATTGGAGTCTCCACAAATAATCAAACGCCGTCGCTCCATTGGCTCCAACAGGTCAAAGCCCAGTAACATGCCCTCATATTCAGCTCCATTCACCGTAGACTTGTCGAGATATTTCGACGCAGCTTCGACTATAGTCCATGCATGGAGTCTCCACACAATAGAGCTGCAGGCACCTTCTCCTTGCTTCACCTGGGCCGACCCATCGAAACTCATCACATACAGTTCTTCGTTTAGTTCCACAGTGGGCGTCGGTAGGTCGACCACTTGCCTGGATTGCTTCTTGGGAGCAATTGACGACAGAATGGAGTCCACATTCTCTCGAGGCGTGATGCTGGCAGCTAACGCCCCCAGTACCTGGTCCTCGCCTTTCTTGCATTTCACAATCTCGAAAGTCCACTGTGACAACATAGCGGCCCAGTTTCCTAAGCGACCTTGCAACCCCGAAGACTTCACTAGCCAGGCTAGTGTAGAATGCCTCGTCAGAACCTTATGAGGTCGGGTGACCAACATCGTGAAGCAAGTTTCCAATATCCGTAACAACGCCAGCACTTCCTTTTCCACTATGCTATAGTTCACCTCGTTTGACTTGAGGGTTCGGCTCGTAAACATTACCGGCATGTACATGCCGTCGTTATTTTGCACCAACGACGCCGAGATAGCCCAATCACTTGCGTAGACAATGATGACCGCCTCTCTAGCCGGGTCAAAATGTCGTAGGATGGGCGCCATAGCAATCTTGTTCTTGAGCATGGCAAACGCTACTTGTACCTTCGACCATTTTTCTTCGTCGTCTTCCTGGGCCGCCACTTTATCGTTAGCCTTCAATTTGCACCTCCAAGCGTGAAAATCCACCTCTCTCAGTTCGTAAAGGATCGACGCGTATATGGCATAATCTTCGATGTACCTGCTGTAGTAATTTAGGCTTCCTAGAAAGGACTGCATACCCTTCAGCGTTGTCGGTAGAGGTAGGTCGACCAAAGACTGAAGATCTTTTGGGTGGGCCTCTAGTCCCCCTTTGGAAACTCGATGCCCAAGATACTCGACATTCCGACATCCCCACGTACTCTTGACGGCACTGACCTACAAATTCCAATAGTCACACACGTCTAGCAGCCGCTCCACTTTCTGGCATAATACGTCCCACGATTCTGCCGGAACAAGTATATCGTCAATGTATGATCGTCGACCCAATATAGAGAGGCCCGATTTTGCATCTGGTTCCCCTGTTGCGAACAAATCCTCTGTTTCCTCTGTGGCAGCCCCTGGCGGAATCCGTAAGAATCCATATAGCGCATTATCCAACAACCTTTAATATATATCTGAGGCGCATTCTTAAGCCCAAAAGGCATCCGAAGCCATTCAAATAATCCCAGTGGAGTAACGAAAGCTGAGATTAATCTCGCCCTTTCGGTCATACTGACGACCCAAAAACCACTCGCCATATCAAGGGAACAGTACCATAAAGCTCCGTCCAAATCTTCCAGTAATTCGTTAATCAACGGCATCGGGTAACCATGAGCTGGGTGAGATCATTCACCAACCGATAGTCGATACATAATTGAATATCGACCCCATTCTTCTTCACGATAATTACAATTGGGCTGGCCCATGGCGAGGTGGAAGGCTGAATGATCTTTGCTGATAACAGTCCCTTGATCAGGTCGGCTAGCTTCTCTCTGAATTGAGGAGCCACCTTTCGTACGCGTTGCGCGATCGGTCTTGCGTTCCCTACATCGATATCGCATATCGCTCCTCGGGCGGCCGGGGGTAAAGCGTTACCTTTACCCATCAGCAGATGTCGTTTCTTCCATATTATTTGTCGCAACCGGTCTACCTCTTCAGGATTGTTCTCATCTGGATTCAGGAATCTGTATATCTTCTAACTCAATGCCTTCGGATGAGGGGCCCACTTCCGGTATGGCCGCCCATCCTCGTTTATGTCCTCGGCCCAAAGTTTCCCACTCTCGAAAGAACACACCGGGTCATATGCCTGTAACAAGTCTACCAGTTTGATTTCCTTCTCATTGGTGGTGGTCACTGTATGTAGGTCTTCTTCAAATACACTCCGCTTTTGGGCGGTCCCCTCCTGCCAATTCACCCTCTCTTCGCACAGTTGTTCTTCACTGTCGGGTACCGGTTGGTGCGTTATATTCATCATTGGGGTTGGGGCCTGCGGTCGCTGTAAGATGTATGACGGAGTCTTATACTCTGGTCTCTCCACTAGTGGTCCCTCTTCCTCTTCCGTTGGGTCGACCTGATGGTCGACTTGGTCGGTGGTAGATTCATAAGCCAGATTTAGCCATTCCGCATATCTTCGAGAGCCTACCGAGACAAACCCTGGCGTTCTCGGAACTTGCTCCCTAGTCAACCACATACCTACCTTGGTATCTTCATGCAATGTTAAGGGGCGAGGGCTGACATTGGTTATCTTCAAAATCGGTCGACGTCCTATCCCTTGTATCATGGTGGTCACCCATCGTTCGCCTCTCGTGACCCACAATTTCCACTGTTCTGAGGTCGACCTTTTGAGAGGCACTTCCGTACATCCTCCAACGGATATCTGTACATACCGACCTAATTTCACATCCGATACTCGAGTATTGTACAGTGTCCTTCGCCCGGTCAATTGTACTCTAACTTCATCGGGGGGGGCAGAGAGTTCCGTCGGCCAAGTCTAACCGGATACCGGCTGGGACCATGAAGTCCATCCCCAAAATTGCATCTTGGCCTACCATAGGGCCTACCCACACCTTAAAGATGTACACCGAGTTCCCATTCCGAGTGACCTTGATGCGAGTGCGTCCTTCGGTGGTGTATACGGCATCCCCAATACCAGTACATTCTTGTCGTTCACTTTCATCAATTTGGCAGCCTACCTTACGAGCAAAGGCGATATCCAGAATGGATATCTCGGCACCAGTATCGAACAACAAATTTGCATGGTCGTTGTTGACCTTTCCAGAGGCTTTCGCTTGCCTGAACCATTTAGTAGGGGCGTGGTATTTCCAGTACCCCCTAGACTCGCCTGGCAATAAGTCCAACTCCATTACTGAACTTTCTCGAACAAAACTATTAGGTTCTTTCAAAGAAGCAACATGGACCACAGGATAATTTCCAATCTTCGATATATTTCCAATCTTAACTGGAATACCCGTCCCCTCCTTGGGCTGTTTCTCCACATATGCAAAGATACATCAATTAGAACGCTCGGCTCGTACCAGATTCAAACCTGGCGAGCGTCCTAATTTGCCATCTTCTCGAGTTTCTCCGGGAACATCCCTGCATGCTTGGCTGGGTTGTACCATTGACGGAACAAATTATAGAACTCCTCCATCTGGCACTTCCCAATCTCGTGAATCTCTCCACAACCCCGGCATACAAACAGGCAGCGGTCAGACGGGTGACCTTTTCTTCCACAGCGGTCGCAGGTCAATCTTTTCCAACAATTCAGATCTCCATGTTTCTTGGACCCGCAATATGCACATCTCGTGTTTGGGGTCGCTGATGATGGGCCGGGTCGCTGGTCTACCCCCTGGCGATGTTGGTCGGCCTCCCTAGTCGGTAGATTCTTTGAGAACCTCACACTTGGATCCCTCCCCGCTTCCTTCTCCATAAGGTAGACTCGTCTTAGATCTCCCTCATTCTCCGAGGAGTCTGGGCTGGAATCTTCAGAGCTCGAGTCTTCCGGGGGCGTCCGTACTGCATGTATGGAGCGGCGATTTAGATCTCTCGGCCTCTCTGGTAGTGCCGGTGCCTTCTGACGAAACTTGTTTGATCCAAACAGCATCTTGCCTCGCCTTGCCTTCGTCCGCTGACATGCTGTCAATACTTCCTTCATCTCTTTACATCCGCCAGACGCAACATAGTCAACGTGTCTGCTAGCTCCGGGTCGTCCACCGTCAAAATGTAGTGATCGACATGATCCTATTGAGCCTTGGGCGACCCATCCTTAATCTTCATCTTCGCCCTGAGTCCAAGCACATTCAGGCGGTACAGATAATCCAGCGGGGTCTCTTCCGACCTTTTCTTCGCATGGTAGTACTGATGGGCGACAGGTACCCCCGTGCCACAGAACCGAATCATGAATTCTTGGATTAAGTCCTTCCAGTTTCCTCGTACTGAGCGACCCAGTTGACGGTACCAATTCTGTGCCGTTCCAGTCAGCAACCCTCCAAAAACGAGACATCGTTCATCATCTGGTGCTCAGTCTCTTATAAATGCTGTCTTGACCGTCGATACCCAGCTGCGCGCTCTGTCTTCGTCTTGGTCTCTTCCATGAAATTCTTTAAGATCCAGGGTCGCCGAGAGTTTGATTCGAGGGACCATATTTGGCATCTGTCCCAACGCTGCGTTCGCCATCATCGACTGAGGTCCCCTCAAATCCATGTTGTCAGGGTCGAACTCACAGGAACCGACGGATTCCATATCGACGTCGGTCATCGTGTGGCCTCTTGGCATTTGTATGCCTGGATGCTGGTCATGGTGAGCGGTCGTCCTTTGCGCCTCTGGTCTTCCTCCTGCTACACTCCCGTTAGCGTGTGCCCGCGGTACTTGGTGTTCATTCAAAATCTTGCCATCGCCGCGTCGAAGAGGGTCTGCAGATCACCTACCGGGTAGGTAGGTCTTTCCCCCCCAGCATCTTCGTCACGGGGCAGAGCAAATTCCAACTTTTTTCCTTGCTGATTCCTCATTGGTTGAAAACCGGAATGATTTTCATTCTTGCCACGCGTCGCCGTTCCGAGACCCCGTGGTTCCTGCTCCGCGCTGCGCGCTCGGGTTTGGAGCAGCGCCGCTCCAGTAGGGCCGAGGGGCATCCTAGTGACCGACCCAGTTGAGGACGATCCTGGGGACCACGGAGCTGCTTCCCTCTGGCCGCTTGGCATCCGGTGTTGAGATGGGTCTTGATTCGCCCCTAGGTGGCCGGCGGCTCCGTACATGTGGGGACCCACCGTGATGTCCTGAAGCGTCATCTGGCTGTCCTTAGACCGTGTGTGTGTGGGTGTCACCAGAGGTGGGTGTTCCGTTGCTGGCGTGGTACCCACCAGGATCGACAGACGCTTGTGCATGTGCTCTAACGTTGTTGTGATTCTGTCGAATCCCCGGGATAGCAGATCGTCCGGGTCGAACCGACCTGCGACCATGTTCGCTTCACGAAGAAGGGTGACCAGCGCTGTGATCGCGTCCGTGACGGAGTGAAGCCGTGGCAGGGTCGACACCGGCCCAGTAAGTTGACTCAGCTGCCGGATCTCCAGGATCTTTGCGGCGGGGTCGCTCTCCAGGAACGCGTTCAGCTTGCGTTGGTGGTAGGCCCTCGTGACATCAGCGTCTGTCCATGACGCCAGTCCTGCCTTCTCGGGGCTTATCGACTTGGTGTTTCCGGGTGCCTTCATCCGGAGCTTCGTCGGCTTGGATTGCGCGATCTTGTTTTGTTGTTTTTTGGGGACCTTAGCCTCTCGGTTTTCACCGTCGGCTGATGGTCCCCTGGATCATGATAGGCGTCATGACCCCAGGTGTCCTCTACGAGGACATAGGGAGGGTATTTAGGGTTTTCTTCAATGAATTCAACCTCGACCATGTTGACCGGGTCCCTCCCAAGGCCCGGTCGGTCCTTCGATCCTTTGTTTGTTTCTTCTTGAGTCACTGGCGATCGGTCTTCCAGCGACTTGTCGGTCTTGTGCTCCTTCTTGACATGAACATCTTTATCATCTTGGGACTCGCGGTGAAATCCCGCGTCTTCCGAAGATCCGGGCACGCGCACCATTGTGGTGAGGTGGGTTCTCAAAATTGTATGATGAACCCCAAACCACTCACTGTGCCGGACTGCCGACTGTCGGAGGGGTACCCCGATGCCGCGTATGAACCTTCTCTCACCTTGTGTACCAGTCGGCTGGCGGGTTGCACTCTTCGGAGGACTTGGTGACGATGTAGATGTCTGCCTTGAGGGAGGTAGACCTGGGGGGCCTCGAGTGGATATGCTTCACTCGGTGGGCCGGTAGGTGGACACTCGATCGACCTTGTCGAGAGTGGACTTAGAGCCAAATTCTTCAGGGGCGCTTGTCGTCCCTGGCCTTTTCCTTCTGTTTCAGGGGTATCAACCACCTGACCTTTACGTTGCTACCGGACCTTGAGGTGAGGGAGACCGCTTCCGATAGCGGGTCTTGGGGGGTGTTGCTACTCGAACGAGCTCACAGGCCAAATATATCCTGGAGCTCTATTCGCCCTTGAACTTCGCTACGCAACTGTCTTCGACGGGGGGCCAAAATATATCCCTTCCCGGAACAGTGAGTAGCTTTGAACAAGTCCTTCTTGGGTGACGGAGTCGTGCCACGTAGATCGCAAATTGAGTAGTATTTAGTATAGTCCCATCCTTTTTACTCCTTTACTCTATCCTTGCCTGAAGCTCTGATTCCTTGCGTCGACTAGTCTGATCCTTGTATTAACTGGTCCGGAGTCGCTGAACCCCGAGGGGCCGAGGTCGACCAATGAGGGACCCAGGTCAACCAACGAGGGACCGGGTCGACCGATGAGGGACTGGGTCGACCAATGGAGGACCCAGGTCGACCAATGAGAGACCATGATCAACTCCCTTTGGTACCGGTTAACCGGTACCTTGATACTGATTTTCTTCGGCGGATCCTGCGGATTGTCCTCCACCAACGGTCGCTCCCCTTTGATGCCCCTGTCTCTCTGGTCCCCTGTCCCTGACCCACGGCCTATACTACGTATCCAACTGGAGTCTGGGACCTCCACATCACAAAATTAGCACTTCACCACAATTCCGATCCTTAACTTCCTGCGCAAGTTGATCGCGCTCAATCCGGATCGCGTCAAGCTGAAGTCGGGTATCATGGAGTTGCTGTTGAGATTGAATGTAGCGAGACTTAAATTGGCTCTCGGAATTTTTGGCTTGAGCAGCCTGATCACTGGCCGACTTGGCGGAATCAAGCGCAGCTGCCAGCGTGTTCTGGACGGCAGCCAGCTGGAATTGAAAACGTTCCTCGGCCTTGTGGCGAGCTGCGGTGGCGTCGAGTATAGAGGAACGCAGATCCGCGATCTCCATCTCCAGCTGGCCGATCTGTTCCAATTCTTGGCGATACTCCTCTGCCAATCGAGTCGCAATTTGAAATTCGCAGCACAAGGAATTATACTTGTATAACACGAATTTCGCGAAATTTCCAGCCAATTCACGATCAGCTTGAATCTCGCGTTCCAAACGAGCGCAGCGAGTTTCTTGGGAGTGCAATGCATCGTAAAGTGCTTCTTAATTGTCCAATACGTCCTGCTGGGTGTCCAAGCAGTCGTAGAGTTGGTCAATTTGGGCCTTCAGAGCAGCCCGATCCATGGTCGGAATGACCCTCGCCCGACCACCAGGAAAACTTGCAAGTGATCGTGGAGTGGGCGCGATCGACGGTTGGTGGGAATTCGCGATCCGGTTAGATGGAACAGAAGCTTGACGTTGGAATGTCGACATGTTGAGAACGGGAATTTAAGCGAAGGAAAAGAATATGCACGGTTACACCAGCACTGTATGCCGGTGATCAGCGCAGGGGACGGCTGTGGTGAAGTCGATCAAGAAAAATTTGATCAACAATATCGAAAGTGATCATAATGTGGACCACTTACACGGCGGAAGTCATATTCTATGGATTATACCTGGATATTGTATGGGAGCGATCAAGATCTATCGATGAATGATTGCACAGTTTATACTTGGCTATTGTATTGGAATGAAAGCTTATCTGGATCGATCATGTGATGGCCACGGTTGGCCGAGGATTACGCGGCTGTGATGACGATCAGGGTGGGAGATCGCTCGATCGCAATCTTACTATGCGATCCACATGTTCGTGATGGACATGAGATCACCGATCGCAATCAACACGTTTGATCATTGATCTTGATCAAAACGTGTGATCGTCGATCGTGATCAACAAGAGTGATCATCGATCATGATCAACAAGCGTGATCGACGTTCGTGATCAACAAGTGGGATCGACGATTGTGATCAACAAGTGGGATCATCGATCGTGATCAACAAGCGTGATCGTCGATCGTAACCTCGATCCAGAAAGCCGATCGCGAGATGTAACCGGTTACAGATCGATCGTAACCTCGATCGACGAATTAAGATCGCGATGGTATCCGAAGTGGACCACATACCGAAATCTGATTTTCCTGAAAGAGACGACACGCGGCAGTAGGTACTGTCATACAGATAGGCATAATCGTAGGATTTGGTATTGGATTGGTTAACATTAAAACAGAGTTTCTTTTAATTCTACGCACGTACGTAGAGTTCTCTTCCGGGCTGATAACTTTAGCCCCCGACAATCAAGAGCTTCTGCTACGCTACGACAAGTGATATCTCTGGATTGTTTGGCCAGGGATTACAAGAACTCTCAACCCAAGCAAAAAACCCCTGCGATCGGACGCAGTATACAACGTAAAGGACAAGGCACAAGATCGAGACGGCTCAAGTGGTCAGAAGATCAAGTGAAATCAAGTGGATCAAGTATCTACATTTGGATAAGGCGGTCTCAAGGCGGTCTCAAGGCAGACCAGGGTGACTCAAAGAGCACCCCCCATACAACTTTCGATCGCGTGAGGATTTTCCACGTGATCGACCCCCCGACCAATCCCCAACCCTGGTCAAGTTCAGCATCGACTCAAGTCCACTGAGAAGAGTGCAGCCCGCCCTACCGACTGGTACACAAGGTGAGGAAGGAAAGTTACACGGATACGGGGTACCCCCTCCGTTAGTCGGTCGTCTGGGCGCCAGTGGAGAGTCGGGATCACATCAGAAATTTTGTGATCGCCACTCCACCACACAGATGCCTTGCTGGCTGGACCCTTGCCGGCTGGACCCTTGCTGCTGGGGTCCTTGGATGGTGGTGCGGGACCCTTGCCGGCGGGACTCTTGCGGCGGGGACCTTTATGCGCCGAAGTATTACCCTTGCTAGCTGGACCTTTGGCAGGTGGCTTCCTCTTGGCGTTGCTAGACTCGTCACTCTCAGTCTCAGAGTCCGGACCAACATTTCCAAGAACTCGTCTGAGTACGCTGCTCGAGCCTTATTTATCATTGACGACCGAGAAGCTGCGTGGGAGATACGAGGTGATGGGAACTTTGAGGATCGAGCGGGAGTCTTGGACTTGGCTTCATTTGACAGGTCTATGACCTCTGGGCCGAACATAGCAGTAGAGGGTACGGGGCCGGAGCGACGATTGGAAGCCCGCGAATTGGCCATTGCGGCGAACAACGAGTCGTCACTATTGCTATCCTCGGCCTCAGATGACCCCGGGGCATGATTGGCTTTCCGCTTCTTCAGCTTAAGGGGCGACCGAAACTTGGCTGAAGGCGAACGTGATCTTTTCAACGTTCTGGGACTTCGGGCTCTGGTCGTGACCGGAGTCGATTTTGCCGCAGTGCCTCGAGCCACCGTCAGCTGTTTCTGCAGCTGGTCTTGTTTCCGGAGGAGGGTTTTTTATGATTTGGCAACAGCCAAGGGCGAGTTAAGGTGAGAGTGTTTAGAAGAAGGTAAAATGAAAAGTGAATTATTATCTAGCTAGGTCCTTAGTTCGTATCGTTGTACTACTCTAAGCCTATCGATATCGACTCTACCATATTAGTGGCAAAACGATAAGTCGATCCCATCGTTACACACAATCACGTAGTGTCGTCTATGCCATGTGGTCATTAGTATCAGTAACCAACAGCATTACCAATACTCCCCCTCGACTAGAAGTCTCTAATCTTGGCTTTGTGCAGCAGCGACTCGAACTTCTTTGTCGAAATTGGTTTGGTCAGAAAATCTGCCAGCTGTGACTTGGTTTCATTATACTGTAGGTCGATAATCTTGTCTTTCACCTGTTCGCGCACGAAATGATATCTGATGTCGATATGCTTCGCTCGACTTTGATATCCGTCGTTCTTAGCAATAGCAATTGCACTCTGGTTGTCTTCATGAATCGTGACAGCATAGTTAATCTGCACTTGCATCTCCTTGAGTAGACTTCTTGTCCACAGAACCTGCTGTACACACAAAGAAAGAGCCATATACTCTGCTTCTGCCGTGCTCAGTGCCACGCTATGTTGCATCTTCGACTTAAAAATCACAGGTGCACCATTAATTAATCATGACAAAAACTCCCGAAATCGATCTATTCCACTTGTTTCTTGCCCAGTCCGCATCCGTGTACGCGCTCAATTGAAGGTTGGCTGAAACTCCTTCATAACAAATTACTTTGCTCTGCGTCGTCTCAGATATCGCAACACTCGAATCGCTGCATTCCAGTGCTCTTCATGCGGAAATTCCAAATGACGACTCAGCTGACATACTGCATACGCAATATCTGGTCGTGTGCCTGTTGCCACATACAACAACGACCCCACTAACAACCGATACGGCCGATTCTTCATTCTTGTGTCAGCTTTGTCCATTTTGACCATCGCTTGCCCTTCAACACATGGTTTTGACACCGCTTTTACATCAACTTGATTAAATTTCTCGACCATTCGTGATATACATGAGCCTTGACTGATCTTCAAACGTCGATTGTCGCGCAGGTACTTGACTTCGATTCCTAGAACGTATCGAACACTCCCCATTATCTTCAACTGAAAACGACTTGATAGTTGAGCTGCCACATCGTCCATTGCTCCACAAGATTCAGCCCCAATTAGAAGGTCGTCCACATATAATTCAGCGTAAATCCACGAGCCTTGGTCTCTTTGACGAAGATGCAAGAGTCTGCCACGCATGAGGAGAACCCCATCTCCACAAACACACACGAATTTGTCTTGTACCATGTTGCGGCCGCTTGTTTTAGCCCATACAGGCTGCGATTCAGCTTAAGCACTTGATCATGTCCTGCACGAACGCCTAGAGGAGGGTATACGTATACCTCTTCTTCCAAAACGCCATATAGAAAAGCAGTGTCGACATTATACTGATGAATTAACATCCCCTTGTGACAGCATACTGCCAAAAACACTTGTATTGAGTTGAGGTGTTCCACAGGTGAATATGTCTCCATGTAATCACTCCATACGTCTGTCTGTAGCCAAGTGCTATAAGACGTGCCTTGTATCGAATAATTTGACCAAGCTCGTTTCGTTTGAGTGCGAACACCCACTTGGTACCAATCACTTTCTGGTTTGGACGCTGTGTGTGAACTGTCCAGGTGGTCTTTTCCTTCAATGCCTTGAGCTCAGCTTGAATGGCCTTGTACCAATCATCACGATGAGGTGACTTAAGAGCTTCTTCGTATGTCGTTGGGGTCTCGAACGCTGCACATGCTTGCTCATACCCAATACGTAGTCTCTTTGTGCCTCTTTCTTGACACAATTCTAAGCCGTCATAAAAGTCCTCATCAGCGCTACCCACTGGTACTAACGCTTGAGATTGTCCATGTTGCACAGATTCTAATGGAACCATCGCGGTTTCTTGCACTGCTTGAACACTTGTCCGTTGACTTGGTCGTATCACCATCTGCCCTTGTCTTAACACTTCTTCAACTGATTCTTGATCTTCTTCAATCATCGTCACATCATCAATCGCAAACATTGGGTCGTCAGCATTGGATTCCACATGTCCATGCATCTCGCTACTGCATCTCGATGGTAGAGTCATCGTAGTTGTACGCCTGTCTTGCATGTGACTTTCTTCTTGAAAACTGTGACTGTCCTCCATTGCTATGTCCATGTCTTTCGTGACTCGTGGTTGGTCTAAATCGATAGAAATAACGTCTTCATTTTGAACAGCGCGGACTCCTTGGTCACTGGATTTGCTGTAATGTTGCACGTACTGAGGTGGTGGCCTCTCATCGAATCAAGCCGATCTCGTGTGCGTCACCCTCTTGGCATCTTCATTCCATATTCGAAACCCCTTGATTTGGTCCGAGTAACCTAGAAAAATACATCGAATCGCCTTCTTGGTCATCTTGGTTCTGTTTAACTTGTCAACATGTGCATATCCCTTTGAACCAAATACACGCATCTCAGAGAGGTCAGGTCCCTTCCCAAAGATGAACTCCAATGGAGTTGTAGTCGGGTGACTAGCACATGGAACTCGGTTTGTCACATAGACTGCTGTGTTCATCGCCTCAGCCCACCAAATTTTATCCATTTGCATATGACTGAGCATTGCTCAGTCCCGCTCTGTCAATGTCCGGTTCATGCGTTCGGTCAGACCATTCTGTTGTGGCGAATATGGTTACGTCGTCTGATGCATGATACCGGATTTTCTACATACACCAGAGAAACGTCTGTTGACGTATTCAGTTCCGTTTTCTGTCTCGATACACTTGATCTTCTTGGACAGTTGATTATCCATAAATGCCTTGTACTCGATGAAGCGATCTGTTGTTTTCAATATAGTATGCGACTGTATATCGCGAAAAAGCATCGATAAAGGTCACGACAAATCTTGACCCTCCTCGAGACTTCGTTTCCATAGGTCCCATGACATCACTGTGGACCAACTGCAATACTTCCTTGTTTTCACCTGTCCGCATGGTGACTTCGGAAACGTCTTGACGGTTGCTTTACCCATGATGCACCCTTTGCAGATCTCTTTGTCATCTGCACCACCTTGATCCTTCTTGATCTTTAATATGTTGACGCAACTTGCCATACCCTTGAGGATCTTTGTTGACAGGTGACCTAATCTTGCATGCCACACTTGTAAATCAGCCGCTCCTGATCCGTCACCTGATTTTTGCTTTTTGATTTGTCTCTTCGCAAACATTGGCCACTTCAGCCGGACTGCGCTCAAAGACGTACATCTTGTCTCGTCTTGGTATTTGAGCAACGACTTCCGTGTTGTTTTTGACCTGACAGCTCAGAGCTGAGAAGATCACTTGTAGACTCTTTTCGACAATGCCGATATTGACAGTAGCCTTCGCTCTAGGCCCGGCACTCATAGCGTTTATTCGATCCTGATCACTTCACCAGTCTTGAGTTGCACGCGCACTGTTCCAACACCTTGCGTTTCCACTTCGCTGCCGTCTGCTATGGTGAGCATGATCGGGTCTGTTAGTGAGTCTAAAAATGAAAACTCATCTCTGTCGGGACACATGTGACTGCTTCCCCCACTGTCCAATAACCATCCAGCTGACGTCCGACTTGACCCAGTAAATGCTCTCTCTTCTCCAGTTCGCTCTGTCTGCACTTTTGCAGCTATGGTAAAGTCAATTAGAGAATTTTGTGGTGGAGCGGATTCTCAAACAACGTAGGAGATCCATAAACACACACAGCGCCGGACTGCCGACTTACGGAGGGGTACCCCGATACCGTGTCGCGTCAACCTTGGGTCTCACCTTGTGTACCCGTCGGCTTGGCTGGTCTTGCTCCTCGTTAGACGCAGAAGACTTAAAGACTTGGTCTTGTATGGAGGGACTTGGGGGCCACGAGTGGATATGCTTCACTCGGGCCCAGGGTTTCTTGGGCTCAATCGACTGGGTCGAGAGCAGTGCACCTGGTACTATGTACCCCTTCGGTGGCTAACGGTTTCTTGGTCTTTCGACCCCTTTTCTTGTTCCCCGCAGGGAAACCGCTTCCTATAGCGGGTCGTGGAATGGGTACGAACCCACAGGCCAAAATATTTCCTGGGGTTCGTTCGAGCTTGAATCTTACCACACGTCTGTCTTCAACGGGGGGGCCAAAATAAATCCCTTCCCCGGAACAGGTGGGTAGATCGAAACAAGCTCACACTTGAGTCTTGACACTAACTTGACACCTCAGGCCAACTATCCTGAGGTTCAACTTGCGTAGCTTGAGCCGTCACCTCACCTGACGTCGGTGGGCCAAAGGGTATCCCGACCGGAATAGGTGAGGTGACGGAGAAGCTAAGAGGAGGCGCTTGGAGCTGCCACGTGTAATGCAAATTCGAGTGTGTTTATTTACCTTATTCTCTGTATGCTTTTCTTGCCTAACCCTTCGCTCTGGATGGTACCACGTGTCAACTTGTGGAAGAACAACTGGCTCTTTTAGAACATGGGACTTGTACCGGCTCTGCACTTTAAGGAAGCCTTGTGCCTTCTATTCCCTGGGGTCCACCGGTCACCTGGGTCCACCGGTCATCTGGGTCCACCGGTCACCTAGGTCCACCGGTCACCTGGGTCCACCTGTTGTCCGGGGTCTACCTGTTACCGGGGGTCCACCTGTCACGGTGGGTCCACCTGTCATCTGGGATCCACCAGTCTCCTGGGGTCCACTGGTCACCTGGGCCCAACGGTCACCTAATTCCACCTGTTGTCTGGGGTCCACCTGTTACCTGGGGTCCACCTGTCACCTGGGGTCCACTGGCCACCTGGGTCCACCGTTCACCTGGGTCCACCTGTCACGGGGGGTCCACCTGTCACCTGAACTGGGGTCCACCTGTCACATGAGACCCACCAGTCGCCTGGGGTCCACTGGTCACCTGGGTCATCCTGTCACCTGGGGTCCACTGGTCACCTGGGTCTACCTGTTGTCTGGGACCCATCTGTTACCTGGGGTCCACCTAAGCTGCCCTAGCAGCACTAGTCCTTTGGTCTGTAGTGTAGGATATCCTAGTACCTTCTACGAACTCGGGACCTTGGACCAGTTCGGGGCCCTGGTCACTCCCTGTCACTCATTCAAGAGAGTGACCGAGATCTTTCACGCCAGTTATTATAATAACTTCGAAGGCCCCCCCATTTCTCTGGCACTTCTCCACAGCTGGGCCCCGGTACCCCGGTACCCCTGGGCCCCGTTACCCTGGTACCCTGGGCCTCGGTTTTCTGGGCCCTGTACCCTGGGCCCTGTACCCTGGGCCTCGGTACCCCGGTACCCTGCACCCTGTACCCAGGTCCCTGATACCCTGGTCTCTTGTAACGTGGGCCCTTGGACCTTGGATCCTGTACTTCCTTTGCACGTAGAAATACCTTGTACCTTCTTTGAACTTAGGACCTTGGACCACCTCGGGGCACTGGACCCATCGAATCCTGGTGTGCGCCCGGTAGGGTAACCTTGTACCTTTGACCCTGGACGTTCGATCCCCCTTTCTCCGATAGCTGGTAACCCTGTCCCTGGTGCCCTGTCCCTGGTTATTGGAAACCTTGTCCCTGGTAACTGAAAACCCTGTCCCTGGTGACTAGTACCCCGGTCCCTGGTAACTGGTATCCCTGTCCCCGGTAACTGAAAACCCTGTCCCTGGTGACTAGGAGCCCTGTCCCTGGTGACTGGTACCCCTGTCCCTGGTGACCCTCGGTTGAACCTTGGAACCTTGCGAGGCCTGGGTTCTTGTACCCTGGTACCCTGGTCTCTTGTACCGTGGGCCCTTGGACCTTGGAGCCTGTACTGTCTCTGCACGTAGAAATACCTTGTACCTTCTTTGAACTTAAGACCCTGGTCCACCTCGGGGCACTGGCCCTTTCGGGTCCTGGTGTGCGCACGGTAGGGTAACCTTGTACCTTTGACTCTGGACGTTCGATACCCCTGTCCCCGGTAACTGGTACCCCTGTCCCCGGTGACTGGTACCCCTGTCCCCGGTAACTGGTACCCCTGTCCCCGGTAACTGGTATCCCTGTCCCCGGTAATCTGGACGTTCGATACCCCTGTCCCTGGTGACTAGTACTCCGGTCCCTGGTGACTGGAAACTCTGTCCCTGGTGACCTTCGATTGAACCTTGGGACCTTGCGAGGCCTGGTCCCTTGTACCCTGGGGCCCCTGTACCCTGGGGCCCCTGTACCCTGGTACCCTTGGGCCTTGGTACCCTGGGCCCCGATTCTCCTGGCACTTCACCACAGCTGTTCCCTGCTCGTTGGTCTTCCGAACTGCGACAAGACCACGTGCACCCTTGTCATTTATCTTTGGAATAGCAGGAAATTGTCCATGTGTTCATTCCACTTCAATGCTTCTCCATAATCACTTCCAATTTTATATACTGATCCTCGTCCGAGTGGGGCTCTGTATTCTCAGGCCCTGGGCCCTCGGGGCCTTGAGCCTTCGGGGCTGCACAATACTTCGCATTTTCTTCTGTGCTGCCGCACTCTCGAATCTGTAACTTGACCCATTCGCCGATGACGCCTCCAAAAGGTCGTTCATGGGTCGACGCTGTTGATAACACTATAGTGTCATCGTCAAGGAGCACAATTATTGCTTGTCGTGCCTCCTCATTGACACCTATAGGTGACGTGACCACTGCTAAATTAGTGTGGAGAAGTGCCAGAGAAATGGGGGGCCCTTGGTAGTTATTATAATATCTGGCGTGAAATATCTCGGTCACTCTCTTGAATGAGTGACAGGGAGTGACAGGGCCCCGAACTGGTCCAAGGTCCCGAGTTCGGAGAAGGTACTAGGATGTCCTACGCTACAGACCAAAGGACCAGTGCTGCTAGGGCAGCTTAGGTTGTCCCAGGTAACAGGTGGGTCCCAGACAACAGGTGGACCCAGGTGACAGGTGGACCCCAGGTAACATGTGGACCCCAGGTAACAGGGGCCCAGGGTACCGAGGCCCAGGGGTACCAGGGCCCTAATGTCAGAGGGTGCAGAACCGGTACACAGAATATCGAAGATTACAGAAAGTACAGGGTACCAAGGAGCCAGTTCTTCCTCCAAGAGTCGGCACGTGGCACTATCCAGATCAAAGGGTTAGGGTTAGGCAAGATAAGCATACAAGGTATAAAATAAATAAACACATTTCGAATTTGCATTACACGTGGCAGCTTTAAGCGCCCCTCCTAAGCTTCTCCGTCGCTTCATCTCTTCCGGGCGGGATACCCTTTGGCCCCCCGACGTCCAGCAGGTGTTAGACGGCTCAAGCAGCGCAAGTTGAACCTCGGGATAGTTGGCCTGAGGTGTCAAGTAAGTGTCAACACTCTACGACCCGCTATAGGAAGCGGTTTCCCTGCGGGGAACAAGAAAAGGGGTCGAAAGACCAAGAAACCGTTAGCCACCGAAGGGGTACATAGTACCAGGTGCACTGCTCTCGACCCAGTCGATTGAGCCCAAGAAACCATGGGCCCGAGTGAAGCATATCCACTCGTGGCCCCCAAGTCCCTCCATACAAGACCAAGTCTTTAAGTCTTCTGCGTCTAACGAGGAGCAAGACCAGCCAAGCCGACGGGTACACAAGGTGAGACCCAAGGTTGACGCGACACGGTATCGGGGTACCCCTCCGTAAGTCGGCAGTCCGGCGCTGTGTGTTTATGGATCTCCTACGTCGTTTGAGAATCCACTCCACCACAATGGTTTGCGTTCTCGGATCTTCGGGAGACGCGGGATTTCACCGTGAGTCCCACGAAGAAGAAAAGACATCGGTCAAGATAGAGCAAGGACAACCAAGACACTGGAAACCGGATCGCCAGTGATCAAGAAGGAAGAAGGATCGGAGGACCTGCAGAGCCCGGGGAGGAGCTCTGCTATTGAGAATAAGGTGTAATATGAAGAAAAACCACCAAATCCTCCCCCTTATGTCTCCGTTGAAGAAGACAACATGGGCCATAATATATATTATGGTCCAGGGGTCCCAAGTTTGACAGCGAAAGCTAAAAAACAAGGGACCCCGAAACAAGTCTCCCAACCTACCAATCAAGAGCCAAAGGTGCCCAAGAACAAGCAAAAGAAGCAGAAGCATACCAAGTTGAAGGCACCGAGAGGCGGAGACACGACGGACGAGTCGGGAGAGAGCCAAGGCGTAGCCAGTAAGGACTGGACAGAAGAAGATTTGGAAGAAGCCTACCATCGGAATAAATTGAAGAAGTTTCTTCGAAAGGACCCGGTGATGAAGGCGCTCAAGGTCAAGCTTCTGGACCAGGTCCACGGTCCGGTAACGGCTCTTCCCACCACGACCACAGACCTGGAGGTCCTCAAGGCCGTAATGAATCTGCTACATGAAGCTGGGATGGCTGCTGGGAACTTTACTGCTGAGACCCTCTTTGATTTCGGGTTCGAGACCTTGAAAAAGACCTTAGTGACCCTGCATGGTCACCTCAAGACGTTAGTGGGGGAGTTCCCCCCAAAGGAAGCACCCCGTCAAGATGGAGGAGTAGTGGATCCTGGTGTAGGCTCTCCTGCTGGGTCACTCGGTGAATCGTCACCAAGGTCTCAATATGAATCGGCCACCTCATCTATGATGTCGGCCCTGATGGATACGGTGGATCGAATGCAACTGGGTCCAGCTGGTGCAGCGTTGTTGGAAGCACGAGTTCGTGAAGCTGACCATATGGACACAGCAACCCCATGGGTCCAGCGCCAAGCACAGGAGGAGACAAAAGCCCGGTGCAAAGTGGAGCCAAGGTTGATGGGGACAAAAACAGACCAGGAAACAAAGACTGAGTCAGTTTCCCCTAGCGCGCTCCAGTCGTACTCTGATAAGGCGATGACCAAGTTCCTTGAAGAGCAAGGCTCCACAAAAAGTGCAGTGGACAGGGGACACACCACGAGGGGTCAAGGGCCAGTTCATCCCAGGTCCTCCCAGCGGATTGAGCGCCTAGGACCACTAGGCGATATCCCTGATGTGGACATGGAATCTGTGGGGTCAACCCATGATGAATACGACCCAGATGACTTGGCGTTCCCGATGACCTCAGCGCGAGCGACTGTGGCCACGGCTACGGCAGGAGGACCCCCTCCTGTTGTTCCACACATTAGGGTATCGGCCTCGTCGGATCTGAAGGAATTTAGCGGAAGGGACCACGATGAAGATCGTGCCAGAAGATGGAGCACTAAGGTAAAGACGGCTTTCCTCCGAGACCAGGCACCAGACAGCGAGAAGTGTCTCATTTTTGGGTCCCTGCTCACAGGTCCAGCTCAGAATTGGTATCGACAGCTAGGTCGAACAGTGCGCGTTGATTGGAAACTGCTGCTGCGAGAGTTCCAAGCACAATTTTGCGGCTTGGGGGTGTCGGTGGCCCGACAATATTATCTATCACGCCAGAAAGAGGACCGACGAGTCACCCTTGGAATATCTGTACCGTTTGAACGTGGCAGGGCTCAGGGCCAAGCTAGATATTAAGGGTGGACCCCCCAGTGTAAAGCGTGAACACGTGTACCATTACGTGAAAACTTTGGATGATCGAGAATTAGCGGACCAGCTTACATTGATCAGACTTTCTGATGCAGATGACCTGGAGGAAGTCCTGCTGGCTCGTCAGAGAGCGAAGACGCGTCAAGGAAGGGTCTTGTTCGGGTCCACCAAGTTTCGTTAGAAGGCCCCAACCACTCCAGACCACACCAAGGGTCAGCTGAGAAGACCCGTCCAAGTCATCCGAGCCACTTCGAAAAGTGAAATGACCAAGGGTCCAGCTCCAGTGGGTCTGAGGGAGAAGATGACCTCAGAGGAATTTATGCGGCGGCGAGTAAACCTTACACTGGCAGGGCGAGGAACGCAGATGATCCCCGGGATCATCAGGACCCAGACCCAGACCGAAGTCGACGTATGGCAGAGGGACCGGGGCAAAAGGTGGTTCCAGGGACACCCGCGACAAAGTGTACCCATTGTGGGTCTAGGAAGCATGGGGATCTGGACTGTTAGAAGCGACTCGTTTGCTAGTGCTGTGGAAGGAAGGGTCACCCAGCCGACCACTGCCTGTTTGTGTGTCGCGGTTGTGGCAAGGTTCATGACGTCGGCAAGTGCCCGATGGAAGAGTTCTACAATCTGATTCGCCAGTGGTACAACCCGACCAAGCACGCGGGGCAGCTGCCCGAGGCGGCGGAGAAGATGTTAAATTAGAACGCTCGCCAGATTTGAATCTGGCGGAACGACGGGTTTACATTGGCTTGAATGCACATTGACTTTAATACTTATTAATTTACCTAATTTAACCTGATATTTTAAGCAAAGTGATTGACCAGTGTAGGGGTATCCGTCGGAACGACGGGTAAATGCCCTAGCAAACGGCTGTGTTTGATGATGCCTATATCATTTACACATATATTTACTACTGCGCACCGTCGGAACTACGGTTGAAACCCCTAAATTTCAGTATAGCTGCATACACACGTGGATGGCGAAGGCCATTCACGTAGAATGGTGTATGCTTCGTGGACGCATGCACTGTGGGCGAATTTGACCATCGACAAAAACTCACTCCAACTCGTAAACGAGTAGACGTACCCTCAAAGAATCTCTTCAAGGACGCGATTGGCGCGTTCAGTTCTGAGCATCGGTTTCTGGATGATCAGAATTAGACATAGAGAGCCGTATTCCAAGTGTTTGGAACACGGAACGCCAAAACTCAGCCGTGAACCGGGGGTCCCTATAGGACACAAGTTCACGGGGTAAACCGTGCAATCGAAAGATTGTATCGATAAACACTCGATCACAGCCCTCTGCTGTGATCGACTCAGTTACAGCAACAAGATTTACCATTTTGATGAACCTATTGACAAACACGAGAATACCAATATTCCCGTGAACGTCTTTGGGAAACCCAAAGACGAAGTCCATTGATACGGACTCCCAGTACTCTTCCGTAAAGGTAGAGGCTGTAACGATGCACGGAGTGAAGGACTAGGCTTCACTCGTTGACACATCTCGCAAGCACGCACGTACTTGCGCACAAACTTATACTGGTGTGGCCAGTAAAAGGCGCTACTGACCGTGAGATAAGTCTTCTCACGGCCGCGATGCCCACTTATTGGTGCATCGTGACATTCAAACATGATCCGTAACCTAAGATCATGTTGTGGCGGTACAATGACACGAGGCGTACGGCTGTGTAGTACAGTAAGCCGTTCCGCTGGGTGTATCGATCGAGAGAAGATCGATACATGGCAGGCAAGCGCTTCTTAGCTTGCGTGGATGGGTCCTTGAGATACTCCATCAGGCGTACAAGATCATTATCTTGTGCGCATGCCCTTCTAATGTCGTCGAGTAAGCTCGACGACAAGACGCTGGTACTCAGCGTGGCGACAGTGGTGTTCACATCACTTTCGAATTGCACAGTCGGCTGTAGGTCAGGCCGACGTGAAAGAGCATCGGCGGCAACGTTAAGTTGTCCCGGTTTATACTCCACGAAGAAGTTGCACTACGCGAAGAACGACAACCATTTTGCCATTCGTTGCGAGAGTGTGGGCTGTTTACAGCCGGGCGTAATCACTCATGGTCTGTATACACTAAGAGCGGTCTGTCTCCTAAGAGATAGACGCGAAACTTAGATAGAGCATATTTACGGCAAGAATTTATTTGTCATGCACCGGGTAGTTGCGCTCAGCCGGTTGCAGCTGATGCGACTGATAGCAGACGATACGCTCTGCGCTGTCTGTATTATATTGCATTAGTGAACTGTAATGGGCTACATTACACACATAGTTAACACAAATAAACAATTACATATGTAGACAGGTGCTGGGCCCGAATAGCGGGTACAGCATGGCAATTTATTATTGGTTAATTACTGGGGCCTAAAATTCCAATATGGACCAATGATAAATCAACCTGAATTTGTGTACCCGAAAGGCTGGAACACTGTCGTATTTATTACGACTAAAATCTTCGTAATTAGTACGAATTAAAACCAAAATACAAATCAGAATTAAATTTACTTAATACCTAATACTTGGGCTTGAGTCTTTCCCAAGCGCGCGTGTAAGCTAGTGACGGTACGTTCTAGCCCCGTTATACCTGGTAGCACTTTGTAGTCCTTCCTATGCCCGAGTTTGGGATGAGCGAATCGTCGTACTTTGACGCTCCAGATTTATTTCTGGAGCACGCGACCTTCCCCCATCTTACTGGTGTTGAGTGGGATGCCCTTAATTGCCTCGCGGCGATATCGGGAGAGGCACTCGTCGCGTCGCTGATGAGATCAGCGACCCCTGACGCGCAACGTCTCGCCATACATGAGTTTATGGCACGCGAGCTCGCCGAATCCAACCGGCGAGGCTTAACTCCCTCGCGCCCTTCACGTAATGAGGCCGTGAAGATGGAAACCTCCTCCTACTCTGGAGAAGGTAAGGACCGGTTGTCGCTGAATCGGTGGTTCCGTGAAGTTGATATCGCCATCGCCTCGAGACTTCTTGAGGCTCCCCAGGCGAAGGTCAACTTTCTCCTTTCCCGCCTCACCGGAAAGGCCAAGGAGTGGGCCCTTGGTAAGCTCGTTGTGGACGAGCACGCATTCCCCACCTTGGATACCATCTAGGACGATCTTCGTCTTGCTTTCGAGCCACCACAAGAGGAGAAACTGGTGCGATCAAGATTCCTGTCTTTGCGATAGGGTAAAATGGCGATGCGTGACTACGTGCAGATGGCTAGGCATCTGGCGTCGTGTATTATCACGCACCCCATGGACATGTACACGCAGGTGAATGTCTTTGTGGATGGTATGCGTGAGGGGCAGACCCGCTTATCGCTGGAGCGCGCCGAGCCTGCCACATTGGAGGAGGCATTTTCCATCGCAATTCGTGAAGACTTTAGGGTCACAAAGGCATATGCCAAACCCTCGGTCGTCACCGCTCCCCGGCCTTCTGGTCCGGAACCTATGGAGATTGACGTGATTGAGGCGTCGGGTGACCGGTGACGTGTCTTTCATCATAAAGGTGGCGCTCGCACCGGGCGTCAAATACTTCGCTTTTGTTGTCGCAAGCCAGGACATCGCGCGGCTGAGTGCCGTGCGCCAGCGCCGATATCGGTGCATGTAGTGGATGCCCATCATCAGGGTGCTGTACCGGCCGCACGTCCAAAAAACGGTCGGGACCAGTAGGTGCAGGGCGCCCTACTGGTTGGAACGGAAGTCCGGGTCCCCCGGTGATAGCCCAACCTTCCAGTCCTCCTGCGCTACGCGCACGGTTAAATGCCACCACTACGAGTGGTGATTCACGTCTGATCATTGTCAGTTTACATGTCGCCGGCGTCCGGCGACCTCTGCGAGCACTCCTGGACTCAATAGCAACGAATCAATTTCTTTCGTGAATCTTGTTTGATCGATGCTGCCTCCCAGCATTCAAGTCCGTGAGGGTGCTGGCCAAGTCGTCGTCAAGTTTGCTGACGGGAAACCACACCGCGTATCGCGGCGCGAAGTGTCGTTGCCGTACACGTTTGATGGCTTTCGCAGTAATGATGATTTCTTGGTGATCGCGATGAATTATGCATTCGATTGCATACTGGGCATGCCATGGTTGGCACGTTATAAGCCCCAGATCGACTGGTTAGCCTGATCAGTGAGACGTCGACGCAAGTTCGATGTCAGTGAAGTGTTTACCCATCTCTTGGTATCTCCAAGTGACTGGCCGAACGTCACAGTCGTGGATCGTGATTCCACGACGCTGGCGGTGCACAGAGCGAGCGATGACCCTCTCTGCACTGCTTGTGCTGTTCTTCGAGACACAAGTGACAGTGACTCCTCGCTACAGAGCGAAGAGGACGACGGGGACGACGCGGTCGAACAGGGGTTCCCGCGCGTCATTAATGCGGTTGAAGAGGGGTTCCCGCATGTGGTGAAGTGCTAATTTTGCGATATGGGGATCCCATAATTCAGTTGGATTCG
This sequence comes from Peronospora farinosa, assembly GCA_947646735.1. Lineage (NCBI taxonomy): Eukaryota > Oomycota > Peronosporomycetes > Peronosporales > Peronosporaceae > Peronospora > Peronospora farinosa. The sequence goes on along the minus strand of CANTFK010000153.1, from coordinate 287,001 downwards.
GAGTATAGACCGTGGGTCAGGGACAGGGGACCAGAGAGACAGGGGCCTCGAAGGGGAGCGACCGTTGGTGGAGAACAATCCGCAGGACCTACAGAAGAAAAATCATTATCAGGGTACCAATTAGCTGGTACCGAAGGGAGGTGACCAGGTCCCTTCATTGATCGACCTGGTCCCTCATTGGTAGACCCGGGTCCCTCATAGATCGACCTGGGTCCCTCATTAGTCGATCCGGTCCCTCGCTGGTAGACCATGGTCCCTTATTGGTCGACCCGGCCCCTCATTGGTCGACCTGGTCCCTCGCTGGTAGACCTAAGTCTCTCGTTGGTCGACCCGGTCCCTCATCGGTAGACCTGGGTCCCTCATTGGTCGACCCGGTCCCTCATCGGTCGACCTGGGTCCCTTGTCGGTCGACCTCGGCCCCTCGGGTTTCAGCCACTCCGGACCAGTTAATACAAGGATCAGACCAGTCGACGCAAGGAATCAGAGCTTCAGGCAAGGATAGAGTAAAGGAGTAAAAAGGATAGGACTATACTAAATACTACTCAATTTGCGATCTACGTGGCACGACTCCGTCACCCAAGAAGAACTTGCTCTAAGTTACTCACTGTTCCGGGAAGGGAAATATTTTGGCCCCCCCGTCGAAGACAGTTGCGTAGCGAAGTTCAAGGGCGAATAGAGCTCCAGGATATATTTGGCCTGTGAGCTCGTTCGAGTAGCAACACCCCCCAAGACCCGCTATCGGAAGCGGCCTCCCTTACCTCACGGTCCGGGATCAAAGTAAAGGTCAGGTGGCTAATACCCCTGAAACACGAAGGAAAAGGCCAGGGACAACAAGCTTCCTGAAGAATCTGGCTCTAAGTCCACTCTCGACAAGGTCGATCGAGTGTCCACCTACCGGCCCACCGAGTGAAGCATATCCAATCGAGGCCCCCCCGGCCTACCTCCCTCAAGGCAGACGTCTACATCTTCACCAAATCCTCCGAAGAGTGCAACCCGCCAGCCGACGGGTACACAAGGTGAGAGAAGGTTCATACGCGGCATCGGGGTATCCCCTCCGACAGTCTGCAGTCCGGCACAGTGAGTGGTTTGGGGTCTCATCATACAATTTTGAGAGCCCACCTCACCACAATGGTGCGCGTGCCCGGATCTTCGGAAGACGCGGGATTTCACCGCGAGTCTCAAGACGAGAAAGATGTTCATGTCAAGAAGGAGCACAAGACCGAAGAGCCACTGGAAGACCGATCGCCATTGACTCAAGAAGATACAAATAAAGGATCGAAGGACCAACCGGACCTTGGGAGGGACCCAGTCAACATGGTCGAGGTTAAATTTATTAAAGAGAAACCTAAATACCCTCCCTATGTCCTCGTAGAGGACACCTGGGGTCATGACGCCTATCATGATCCAGGGGACCATCAGCCGACGGTGAAAACCGAGAGGCTAAGGTCCCCAAAAAACAACAAAACAAGATCGCGCAATCCAAGCCGACGAAGCTCCGGATGAAGGCACCCGGAAACACCAAGTCGATAAGCCCCGAGAAGGCAGGACTGGCATCATGGTCAGACGAGGGGCTACCACCAACGCAAGCTGAACGCGTTCTGGAGAGCGATCCCGTCGCGAAGACCCTGGAGATCAGGCAGCTGGGTCAACTTACTGGGCCGGTGTCGACCCTACCACGGCTGCAAAACGTCACGAACGCGATCACAGCGCTGGTCACCATGCTTCGTGAAGCGAACATGGTCGCAGGTCGGTTCGACCCGGACGATCTCGGGGATTCGACAGAATCACAACAACGTTAGAGCACATGCACAAGCGTCTGTCGATCCTGGTGGGTACCACGCCAGCAACGGAACACCCACCTCTGGTGACACCCACACACACACGGTCTAAGGACAGCCAGATGACGCTTCAGGACATCACGGTGGGTCCCCACATGTACGGAGCCGCCGGCCACCCAGGGGCGAGTCAAGGCCCATCCCAACACCTGACGTCAAGCGGCCAGAGGGAAGCAGCTCCGTGGTCCCCAGGATCGTCCTCAACTGGGTCGGTCACTAGGATGCCCCTCGGCCCTACTGGAGCGGCGCTGCTCCAAACCCGAGCGCGCAGCGCGGAGCAGGAACCACGGGGTCTCGGAACGGCGACGCGTGGCAAGAATGAAAATCATTCCGGTTTTCAACCAATGGAAAGACAACAAGAAAAAAAGTTGGAATTTGCTCTGCCCCGTGACGAAGATGCTGGGGGGGAAAGACCTACCTACCCGGTAGGTGATCTGCAGACCCTCTTCGACGCGGCGATGGCAAGATTTTGAATGAACACCAAGTACCGCGGGCACACGCTAACGGGAGTGTAGCAGGAGGAAGACCAGAGGCGCAAAGGACGACCGCTCACCATGAACAGCATCCAGGCATACAAATGCCAAGAGGTCACGCAATGACCGACGTCGATATGGAATCCGTCGGTTCCTGTGAGGTCGACCCTGACAACATGGATTTGAGGGGACCTCAGTCGATGATGGCGAACGCAGCGTTGGGACAGATGCCAAATATGGTCCCTCGAATCAAACTCTCGGCGACCCTGGATCTTAAAGAATTTCATGGAAGAGACCAAGACGAAGACAGAGCGCGCAGCTGGGTATCGACGGTCAAGACAGCATTTATAAGAGACTGAGCACCAGATGATGAACGATGTCTCGTTTTTGGAGGGTTGCTGACTGGAACGGCACAGAATTGGTACCGTCAACTGGGTCGCTCAGTACGAGGAAACTGGAAGGACTTAATCCAAGAATTCATGATTCGGTTCTGTGGCACGGGGGTACCTGTCGCCCATCAGTACTACCATGCGAAGAAAAGGTCGGAAGAGACCCCGCTGGATTATCTGTACCGCCTGAATGTGCTTGGACTCAGGGCGAAGATGAAGATTAAGGATGGGTCGCCCAAGGCTCAATAGGATCATGTCGATCACTACATTTTGACGGTGGACGACCCGGAGCTAGCAGACACGTTGACTATGTTGCGTCTGGCGGATGTAAAGAGATGAAGGAAGTATTGACAGCATGTCAGCGGACGAAGGCAAGGCGAGGCAAGATGCTGTTTGGATCAAACAAGTTTCGCCAGAAGGCACCGGCACTACCAGAGAGGCCGAGAGATCTAAATCGCCGCTCCATACATGCAGTACGGACGCCCCCGGAAGACTCGAGCTCTGAAGATTCCAGTCCAGACTCCTCGGAGAATGAGGGAGATCTAAGACGAGTCTACCTTATGGATAAAGAAGCGGGGAGGGACCCAAGTGTGAGGTTCTCAAAGAATTCACCGACTAGGGAGGCCGACCAACATCACCAGGCAGTGGACCAGCGACCCGGCCCATCATCAGCGACCCCAAACACGAGATGTGCATATTGCGGGTCCAAGAAACATGGAGATCTGAATTGCTGGAAAAGATTGACCTGCGACCGCTGTGGAAGGAAGGGTCATCCATCAGATCGCTGCCTGTTTGTATGCCGAGGTTGAGGAGAGATTCACGAGATTGGGAAGTGCCAGATGGAGGAGTTCTATAATTTGTTCCGTCAATGGTACAACCCAGCCAAGCATGCAGGGATGTTCCCGGAGAAACTCGAGAAGATGGCAAATTAGGACGCTCGCCAGGTTTGAATCTGGTACGAGCCGAGCGTTCTAATTGATGTATCTTTGCATATGTGGAGAAACAGCCCAAGGAGGGGACGGGTATTCCAGTTAAGATTGGAAATATATCGAAGATTGGAAATTATCCTGTGGTCCATGTTGCTTCTTTGAAAGAACCTAATAGTTTTGTTCGAGAAAGTTCAGTAATGGAGTTGGACTTATTGCCAGGCGAGTCTAGGGGGTACTGGAAATACCACGCCCCTACTAAATGGTTCAGGCAAGCGAAAGCCTCTGGAAAGGTCAACAACGACCATGCAAATTTGTTGTTCGATACTGGTGCCGAGATATCCATTCTGGATATCGCCTTTGCTCGTAAGGTAGGCTGCCAAATTGATGAAAGTGAACGACAAGAATGTACTGGTATTAGGGATGCCGTATACACCACCGAAGGACGCACTCGCATCAAGGTCACTCGGAATGGGAACTCGGTGTACATCTTTAAGGTGTGGGTAGGCCATATAGTAGGCCAAGATGCAGTTTTGAGGATGGACTTCATGGTCCCAGCCGGTATCCGGTTAGACTTGGCCGACGGAACGCTCTGTCTCTCCGATGAAGTCAAGGTACAATTGACCGGGCGAAGGACGCTGTACAATACTCGAGTATCGGATGTGAAATTGGGTCGGTATGTACAGATATCCGTTGGAGGATGTACGGAAGTGCCTCTCAAAAGGTCGACCTCAGAACAGTGGAAATTGTGGGTCACGAGAGGCGAACGATGGGTGACCACCATGATACAAGGGATAAGACGTCGACCGATTTTGAAGATAACCAATGTCAGCCCTCGCCCCTTAACATTGCATGAAGATACCAAGGTAGGTATGTGGTTGACTAGGGAGCAAGTTCCGAGAACGCCAGGGTTTGTCTCGGTAGGCTCTCGAAGATATTCGGAATGGCTAAATCTGGCTTATGAATCTACCACTGACCAAGTCGACCATCAGGTCGACCCAACAGAAGAGGAAAAGGGGCCACTAGTGAAAAGACCAGAGTATAAGACTCCGTCACACATTTTACAGCGACCGCAGGCCCCAACCCCAATGATGAATATAACGCACCAACCGGTACCCGACAGTGAAGAACAACTGTGCGAAGAGAGGGTGAATTGGCAGGAGGGGACCGCCCAAAAGCGGAGTGTATTTGAAGAAGACCTACATACAGTGACCACCACCAATGAGAAGGAAATCAAACTGGTAGACTTGTTACAGGCATATGACCAGGTGTGTTCTTTCGAGAGTGGGAAACTTTGGGCCGAGGACATAAACGAGGATGGGCGGTCATACACATGTTACCTGGGGTCCACTGGTCACCTGGGGTCCACCTGTCACCTGGGTCCACCTGTTGTCTGGGTCAACCTGTTGCCTGGGGTCCACCGGTCACCTGGGTCCACCTGTTGTGTGGGACCCACCTGTTACCTGGGGTCAACTTAAGCTGCCCTAGCAGTACTGGTCCTTTGGTCTGTAGTGTAGGATATCCTAGTACCTTCTCCGAACTCGGGACCTTGGACCAGTTCGGGGCCCTGGTCACTCCCTGTCACTCATTCAAGAGAGTGACCGAGATCTTTCACGCCAGTTATTATAATAACTACGAAGGGCCCCCCATTTCTCTGGCACTTCTCCACAGCTGTCCCCTGCGCGCTGGTCTTCCGAATTGTAGCAAGACCCCGTGCATCATTGTCCCGTCTCCTCAACATATAGGTAGGTGTCCATGTGCTTGACGATCTTTCGTATTCACCAACTCACCCACCCTTTATTCACCAGTGACCTCTTCCAGTTCTTTCTCTGACGAACCCGCAGCACCTGGCCGTTGGTCTACCCCTCCACTGCCTGGACCTGACCCTGCCTTGGTTATTCCGACTGTAGACCTTGTCGGGGAGCCCCCCGATTATGCGAGTGTTACCCGGGCGTGGGAAGCGATCCAGCTGGCGATGGAACGAGCCCAAGTTATGGAAACCCTTGCTGACAATCATAGGGCCCTCCAGCAGGCCTATCAGGCTGAGCATCGCCGGGCCCAAGACTTGCAGAGCCGCGTGGACGAGGTCATTCGATTTGGAAAAATTGATCTCCCCCGGATCGAGGCTCGAATTCGGAATCTCGTCCGCGATCACGAAACCGACCAGCTAACCATTGCGGAATACCGAGATGCGCTCGCCACCCGGAAGGATTATCGCCTTGAAGTTGAAGCGTCTCGATCCAAGATTCGGTACTGGAGGGGCCAGTATGAGGCCACGGTGACGAGCATCATACTCCAGATAGAAGAGCTGGAGGCCAAGTTGGATACCACCACGGCCGATCTTCGGTCCACCGTATCTCAAGTGTCACTACTTCGAGATGAGCTGGCCCGCTCTAAATCCCTCGTGAAGCAAGTCGCCTGCCAACGGGACCAACTCCAGAAACAGCTGGCCGTAGCTCGGATCGCCGCGGATAGATCTGCCTCGCCTAAGACTAAGGTCCCAGGACCTTCAAGGGATAAAAGATCTCGGTCTCCTGCTGCCGAAGTTCCAGCCCCTTCCTCATCGAAGAAGCGTCGGACCACCCGTGCCCCAAGTTCCCCTGAAGACGAGTCCAGTAGCAGCGATGAGTCTCTGCTAGCGGCGATGGCTCGGTCACGTGCCTCTCGTCGTCGTGGTAGCCCGGTGACTTCCGTGGGGAAACCCGCTCCACTTATCTCGTAAAACGACATCCGGCCCTTCTTCGACGTCCGTGGGATCTACTGGGACACCCAAGTCCGGTCCTCTCCCAACATCGACGGAGTCCAAACCGGTGGGATCCACTGGGAGACCAAAAGTCAAGCCTCTTCCCAAACCGGCGGGGTTCACTGGGAAATTAACGTCCAAGTCTCTTCCTAAACCGGCGGGGTCCACTGGGAAACCAACAAAACTGGCGGGGTCCACCGGGAAACCAACGTCTAAGCCTCTTCCGAAACCGGCGGGGTCCACTGGAAAACCAACGAAACCAGAGGGGTCCACTAGGAAATCAACGTCCAAGACTCTTCCTAAACCGGCGGGGTCCACTGGGAAACCAATGGCCAAGCCTCCTCCCGAAGTACAGACGTCACCTGCTGCTTCTTCCAGATCGGAAAAGACGCCCACGCCTCATTCCGACCTGTTCATCCAGCTTTTCGGTCCTTCTGAGTCCGATACTGAGAGTCTCGACTCTGATGAGCAAGGGGTTCCAGCATCCAAAGGTCCCGCTGGTTCCAACGCCTGGGGCCTATCCATTCCGGGATACGCCCAGCCAAGTGTGTTCAAGACCGAAGACGTTGCCCCATGGCCCGTCTCTATGGTGGGCCCCCTCGCGATCTCGCAATTAAGCGTGAAGGACCTGTGGTCCCGCATAACCCTTCCGGCTTCGTCGATGGGTCCGGGCTCCCTTTTAGATAAAAGATCCAAGGACCGCCTGGGCGAGACTAATAGTCTCGTAACGGAATCTCAGCTCCGGCTGTTGATGAACTCGCGCCCATGGGATATGCAGACGATGTCTGAGTATCCTCTCTCGTTCCCCGTAAACGGCTGGTTTGTTGGACTGGTGGAGCTCCACGATGCCTACGTAGACGCATCGCGCCAAAGTTTGTGGGAGGACCGGCACCGTCTTCATTTCTACATAGCTCTTCGTTCCGGCAGTGCGTACATCTCCCGCATTTACAACGCCAGGAAAAAACGACGGGCCAAGGCGACGCAGGCTTGGATGGGAGTGCTAAAGAAGGTCCTGCAGGGGATGGTAGCAGGTCACTGTGACTTGGACATCCTGCTGGACCCCTTCTTCCAGTCCGTTACCCCCACGCGTCAACTGTCTTACTGGACCCCAAGGGTCAACCAGGAGAGTTCTCAACCAGGGCTTATGGAGGCGTTGCAGGTGGTAGATGATGTCGAACCGTGGCGCATCTTTTACCACAAGAACATCCACAAGCATCCCGCTTTCGGGGTTTCCCGTCTCCATGGCAAGTTTTCTCCACCCGATACCGCCTGAGGATTATCACTAGCTTTAAGTGTATTCTTAATAAGCTGAGATAATGCCATTTCACCTCGAAATCCCTAGCACATTCTCGATCTTCCTCTTTGGTCCCATGTCTTAGGTAGTCCCTCGGTGTCCTCTACAGGTTAGCAATACTTCACTCTTCTTGTTCTGCTGCACTTCTTGAATACATGACTTGACCAATTTCTGTGCATGCAACAAAAACCACCTCCTTCTTGCATCATCTTGGCCTTCCCAAGATAAACTCTCCTTTCTACTCCTCATGGCTCTGCATCACCTCAAAACGATTCCGAGTGACTTGCCTGCGTTGTAGTCCTCAAGTAGTTCACCGCAATTGAGGTCCACCTCGTCTACCCACGACGGATCGGAGTATCCTTTCCACTGCACCAGGTATTCACATTGAATACGACCATACCGAGTTTTTCTTCCCATGCGCTTGTCAAGAATCATCTCCACTTCATACTCATTGTCTTCCAACTCCGCATCCCAGCTATCCTATGTTAACAGGGCTTCGTCAAATCCACTCGATCTGTTTCGTCCACCACCAACACCGTATTCGGTCTGTCGGGATATTGCCGAGCTAGCTTCAACTTCGAAAGGTGCACCAAAGGGTAAATGCGATAATCGGTCCCACTGATATCCAGGCGAGCTGCATGGTCCCCCACCATCTCCCGTACTCGGAATGGACCATGCCATAGGTGGGCCAATTTTCGGGCATAGCCTTCCTTGACCCGATCTAGATACAACCACACCTGAGATTCTGCCTCAATCTTGCTATCCGCCACCTCTTCATTGTGGATCTCGGCTCGACTTTCCATTGCTGATCGCAATAACTCGTTGACTTGTTCCTTTGCCCAGCGATACTGTCGCTGTACGCTATATCGCCACCGGCGGGGGTCACCGTCACGCCGCCTGGTACTACCCAGCGGTATAGTGGCCTCCAACGTGCTTCGCGCGTCCCAACCGTGCACCAGATAGAATGGAGTCTCTTTTCGGACCCTGTCCTGCGCCGTGTTCAGTGCAAATGTGAGTCGTTCCGCATATGCATCCCAATCTTTCTGATCCACCTCCGACACACACATCTTGATAGCTCGGGTGATCGTCTGTACCATCGTTTCCGCAGTTCCATTGGCCTGCGCCGGTAGGCCATTGTGGCCCGCTGCTTTTGCCCAATCATGCGGTTGAAAGCGCGAAAGAAATCTGACATGAAACTTGGTTCCCTGTCGTGTCGGATCGCCTCACTGGCCCCAAACCTTCGAAATACACATTCTTCGTACCCTTCTGCCACGGTTTGGGCCGACCTCGACGAGCTGGCCTTAGCAATTACATAACCAGTAAACAGGTCCACCCATATCAACAGCTCCGTGTTTCCCTTGAACGACTTGGGCAACGATGGAATATGATCCATCGCGATGACCTGAAATGGGTAGGTTGCCCGAACATTTCCTGGGGTCTTCCCTCGTAAGGTGGGTCCACCTTTTCCGGTCTCACAGTCGACACAAGTACCAACGAAGCGCTGTACACTTCGAAACAACCCTCTCCAATGGAAATGATTTCGTATCCGCTGGTACGTGCGGCCGATTCCTTGGTGTCCCCCTTCAAGAATCTTGTGGTAATGGTGCAGAAAATCTTGTTGTAGGCTTTCGGATGTCACTAGCCGGATCCACCCATCGCGATCCTCTTCAGCTGTCCCCAGACCTGGGCAATACAATAGAAGTCCGTCATCATCCAAAGCGTAATTCGTCTCGATCTTCCGCATGCCAACGCCACTTCTGCGGGTAAACTGCTCCACTCACCCCGTAAATAGAGCTTCAAATCCCGTATCCACATTTCTTCGTCTTGGGCAGCCTAATTCGCTTAATTCGTATCCGTTGCACCACCTCTTCTTGCACAACCTCTGTCGGCATCCTGGACCGGACCCGAGACCTCGTTACAGCCGTAATTCGCATTGCTGGGCTGGGATTCTTGGGTACCAAGAGTTCGGGCAGACGATTAATCTCTTCGAGGTCTTTCCACTCTTCCTCAGGTATTATTTCGACCCCTCGTTGCTGTTGCAGGGCCGCGTTAGCGAGACGGTCCGCACTCTGGTTACATTCACGCTTCATGTGTAGAAACTCATGGACTGGCCAGGAAAGAAGCAGGTCCAGGGCCTTCAACCTTCGTACCGTGAGACCTGGTGCCTTGCATTCAATTTCCCCTCGCATCTGACGAATTACCAGATTGGAACACCGCACACCACCAGACGTCAACGATCCAATTTCTCCAGTAGGCTACAACATAACAAAAGTCCCTCATACTCTTCTTCGTTTACCGTTGCCTCCGTTAAATATCTTGATGCTGCTGCAATCACGGTCCACCCTGGGAGTTGCCATACGATAGCACTGCAGGATCCGCCCCCACGTTTAACTCGTGCAGACCTTCGAAATTGACCACATAGAGGCTTTCCTCGGGCTCAACCGTAGGGGGAACCACCGTGATAGTTTGGCGGGGGTGTTTCGTAGGGGTAATTGAAGACAAGATGGAGTCCACGTTTTCGCGAGGAGTTATGCTGGCTGCCAATTCCCCCAGTATTTCATCCTCGCCCCGCTTACACTTGACCACTTCTAACGTCCAGTGAGACAGGAGTGCAGCCCAGTTTCCAAGGCGACCTTGTAGACCAGGTGACCGGACTAACCACGCCAGTGTTGAATGTCGGGTCAAGACCTTGATTGAACGGGTAAACAGCAATGTATAGCAAAGGTCTAGTGTCCGAAATAGCGCCAACACTTCTTTGTCCACTAGCCCATAGTTGATCTCGTTTGGCTTCAAAGTCCGACTCGTGAGAGTTACCGGCATATATACCCCTTCATACTCCTGCACCAGGGATGCCGAGATGGCCCACTCACTGGCATAAACGATGATGACCGGTTCTCGGCTAGGATCAAAATGGCGGAGAATTGGAGCGGTGGCGATCTTATTCTTCAATATTGCAAAGGCCACCTGCACCCGAATCCATCGGTCTTCCTCCTGGTCACTCCTCTGGGTGTCCCCAGTTCCACTCATCCGGCGTCGTAATATGTGATAATCCACTTCTCTTAGCTCGTACAATATGGACGCATAAATCGCGTAGTCTTCTGGAAACCAGCTATAGTAAATGAGACTTCCAAGAAACGACTGTATGGCTTTTAGGGTGGTGGGCAGCAGTAAGTCCACCAATGACTGAAGATCCTTAGGGTGGGCCTTCAACTCCTCCGCAGACACTCAATGCCCCAGATAATCAACTTTTTTACATCCCCATGAACTTTTTGATCGCGCTGATCGATAAATTCCACTTATCACAAGCCTCCAATAGTCCTTCCACTTTTAAGCATAGGTCATCCCATGATCCAGAGGTTACCAAAATACTATCGAAATAAGACCGGCGTCCAAATATGGACTCCTCGGGGTTCACCTCAGGTTGACCCATTTCGAACAGGTCAACCTGTTTCTCAGCGTTAGGCTTCGAGGAAATCGTTAGAAATCCATATAAAGCGTTATCCAACAATCTCTGATAGATCTGTGGTGCATTCTTCAGTCCAAACGGCATTCGTCTCTACTCAAACAATACGAGCGGGGTTACAAACGCCGAGATCAAACGAGCTCGTTCAGTCATGCTGACCATCCAAAAACCGCTAGGTCATATCCAGTGAGCAGTACCACAGGGCCTTTTCTAGATCTTCCAGCAACTTATTCACGAGAGGCATAGGGTACACCATAAGCCGCGTTAAATCATTCACCATCCGGTAGTCAATGCACAGCTTTATATCCACCCCATTCTTCTTGACAAAAATTACAATTGGACTCGCCCATGGGGAGGTGGAATGCTGGATTATCTTGGATGACAAGAAGCCTTTTATCAGGTCTGCCAGCTTCTCCCTAAATTGAGGGGCCGCCTTCCGTACCCGTTGGGTGATTGGCTGTGCGTTCCCAACATCAATGTCGCACACTGCTCGAGCCGCCGGGGGTAATGCGTTACCTTTTCCCATCAGCAAATGTCGTTTTCTCCATATAATCTGACGGAGGCGGTATACCTCCTCCTTTGAGGTATCACCGGGGTCTGGGATCTGGATGTCTTCCAACATAGCTTCGTTCGTACCTCAGGGATAACAGACCAGATTTTGTCGATATCCTCGGCACATAAGTTTCCACTCTCGTGAACACAGACCTGGTCATCAGGAGTATCTACTTCAGCCTTGATTACCGGTGGACCCTCTGCTGGGTGGGCCGGTGGACCCTCCTCTGGGTGGACCCTCTCCATATCGGTCCTATCCTTCGATGATACTTCGTGGCCCACGCTAGCTCCAGTTGGTTGACCTCCATCGAGGGCCTCCCCTCTAGACTCCTAAACTAATCGTAATGACTCAGGGTCCCTCATAACAGACTCGTGCACCGCGTTAACCACTGGCACTTGTGTCCCCGTCCGTAGCAACATTTTATGTGGAGTCGCGTACTGAGGTTTCTCGACCATCGGACCTTGGTACACTTCTTCTTGAGTGGTTTCTGCATCCTCCTCGTCGGTGGTTGCTTGGTAGGCTAGATTTTTCCATTCAGCGTACCTCCTAGAGCCAACTGACACGAACCCTTGGGCCCGGGGAACCCGGTCCTTAGCCAGCCAAATGCCCAGCTTGGTATCCTCGTGTAGGATCAGGTCCTTGTCACTCACATTGGTGACCCTCAAGAATTGACGATGTCCATGTCCTTGGATCATCGTAGTCACCCATCTGTCTCCACGGGTCATCCATAATTTCCACTGGTCCGACGTAACCTTCTTCAGCGGAACCTCGACATATTTTATCGCAGGTAAATTCACGTACTGGCCCAATTTTACCTCAGACATATGGCCACTATACAAGGTCTTGCGACCTGTCAGCTGGATTAGAACTGGCAAGCAAATAGTTCCATCCGCCATGTCCAAACGAATTCCAGCTGGCACCATAAAGTCCATCCCTAGTAGTACATCCTGGCCGGCCATGGACCCGACCCACACATTGAAAAAGTATACTAGTACACCATTCAGCGTTATCTTGATCTTCGTTCGCCCTTCCGTGGTGTAAACTGCTTCTCCAATGCCCACGCACTCTTGTTTTTCGCTTGTGTTAATCTGACAGCCTGCCTTACGAGCAAAGGCGATATCCAAAATAGATATCTCGGCACCAGAATCAAGCAGTAAATTCGCACGAATATTGTTAACTTTCCCAGAGGCCTTGGCTTGCTTAAATCACTTTCCTGGAGCATGGTGTTTCCAGTATCCTCTTGACTCTCCCGGCAATAAATCCAATGTCATCATAGTCTCCCCTCGGGAATAAACGTAAAGTATACATGCATTGGCCACAGCAGCAACAGAATTAATGTAAAAGCCCGATGTATTTCCAATCAATTCATTTAACTTATTGACCTTCTCCACGGGGTGTTTCTCCACAAATGCATAAATGCAACAATTAGAACGCTCGGCTCGTACCGGGTACAAATTGTAGAATTTCTAAAAAAACGCGTTAATATACCGTCATTTACATTTAGATGATGCCTACACCCTAGTGAATCGATAGACGATTGCACTATGTTTCATCGACCCACCTCTTTTATGGTGTTCACCTGTTGTTCTGATGGTGCGAAGATGGAGATATTGGCATGTGAAACGCCGCGATTTACTAGGATGTATACCTGTCATACCGACGGACATGGTGCGCAAGTTGACGCTGGTAATATATATGACCTTTACATCATCGTTTTACCAATTTGTTTGACTACATTAAATTGATGACATAAAGGTCGATGTGTACTCGTCGTTTTAAAGGATATGGTGACTAAAGTTTTTCTTTTGACCTTCGAGGGCCCAACAATTTTCCTTACACTATTATGGTAAAGTGATAGGTATGAGATTCAATGTTTATCCGTCGTTCCGACGGATAGTAGCGTGTGGACCGAATATATAAATTTAATTAAGTGTACAGAAGCGTATGTAGTTTTTTATGTGTGTTTATCAACTTATAATACAACTTTTCGCCTGTGCACATTTTGGTAGTGACCATTGTTCCGTCGGATATGGGCGCGATTCTACGCTGATAGTACCCTGGCCCACCATATATCTCAAAAAAGGGACGTTCACTTGTCGTTCCGACGGACTTGGTGAGCAAACATCTGCTAAATAATCTTCGTACCCACATATTATTTTTGTTTGAGTCAGGTAATTGCTACATATGAAGTCAATAAGAATGAAAGGCAAGGTATACATGTCGACGCTGGTCAATGTGTACCTCATTTCGAAGGTCGATATGTACTTGTCGTTCCGACGGGCTCAGTAATTAAAGTATGCCGTAAGTGTTTCGTATAATCGGTCATATCAGTTAAACTGATGGGTGTGAAGGTGAATGTGTACCTGTCGTTTCGTATAATTTCATTTTATTATAGTACACAACGAACGGAATTTTATTATTATAGAGATCTTACGATATAGTTTTCAGTAGAGGTGATACCCATGAGTCTGGGTTGGGTAATTGCGTTTACCCACGACTCAGACTCATTCATATTTCATTACCCACGACTTGGACTCATACCCGCGGGTAATTACCCATGTTACCCGCGCAATAAACATGCGGACTATTAAACAATATGAAAGGGAGAAAAAAAACATTATGAAAATCGGTAATAAAAGTATCCACACTCTACGTCTCCCACTGGGAAGTTCAAGCGAGCTGACAAAGGAAAAACTAGTCCCTTGCCGACAAAAAAACGTGACCCTGTGTCCTTATCCAATCCTTGAGGCACAGAAGCCTCTCTAAGCTTTTAGGGGAAAGCGAAGTTCTGTTCTACCTGTGAGTGTTTCTACTTTGAGAGAAACCTCTCTCAGACGGAGTTGAATACGCGGGGATGACCAGATAAAATCTTGTCATTCTTGCAAGTGTCGGGAATTGCAGCTGATGCAGTGCTCACCACTCCAATGGCAACTAGTGTATGTAAACAGGCGAAAGAGCAAAATAGGTCTTAACTTTTTCCTCGACTTTGCTCACTGCGGTCTGTAGGAATCTGCCTTCAGCAAATGCGAAGACGTCTGGATCCATGTCGTCATCGCTCTTGTCGTTAAAAATGTTGACAGGTGGCGGAGGCGGGGTTTCTTCTTATGACTTCTGATGACTGTATGCTGCACCCACAAAAAGCAACTCAATTGCTTGTGGGCTATGGCCAAGAGCCCAAAATTGCTTTGGCCCTTCGTCGAGGTTTTTGAACCAGCTGATATTCCATCTTGGATCAAACACCGTTTCAAAGAATTTTGCATCCTGTTTAAACGCCAGCTTGAAATATATTTCTTGAGTTTGCTTAGCATGGCCTGCGCCATCGGCTCCAGTTGCTTTGCATCATATGTGCGGTAGACTTTCACAAAAAAACGTAATGAGTCATTAATACATTAAACAATTAGAAATTAATACGAGCAGGTGTGTCTGATGTATGTCCCGAAAATTTGGTACATTTACCCATGGGTACCCATGGGTAAGTTGGTTAATTGAGGCCAATTACCCATACCCAACCCATGAATCTGGGTATGGGTAATTACCCACTGAGTCTGAGTCTGGGTACCACCTCTAGATTTCAGTCACGCTATCTATTTTTAGTTATAGATGTCCGACGGGTTCATTGCTAAACCTCATACTTTGATTCATATTTGTTGGTCTTCTTTTGGTGTGTCAAACAGCATTGTTGATGCAAAGTTTAGCCTGTAGACCTGCTTGTTTTATTATGCAAAATCAGCCAATTCTAAAGTAGCGATTAATGCAAAAGTAGCTAATTCGAATCCGGAAAGGGATCGCATGGGCAGACAGACAGACAGACAGACAATTATTATTATATAGATGTTAACCATATTAAACTACAGCTATATATGCTGACAACGTTCCCTCCACTCATTGCGCAAGGCCATCGGTCATTGGTCAGCGCGTAGGTTGATATGATGGCCCATATCAACCAATGAGAGGGCATCTCCAACTTCAAGGAGATCTAGGGACAATATTATAGGAAAAGATAATATTGTCAAATAAAGAGCTCCCTCCATTAAATTATGGGTACGGTGGACGACGAGACCCATAACTTTACGGAGGTTATAACTTATCAGATCATGTGTAAAGTACATAAGAGAACTGAAATAATATAAAGAAACCTGGCAGGTCCAGCCTCAAGGTTCAGAAGAACTAAGTCCTTGAATACCTGTTAGTTGGACCCGGACCAAATGTGTGAGACATGTCGTAAACTTGTATTTTTTATGCTATTTATTGAAAGCTATATGTAAATTTACAGTGTTAGATAGTGTCTTGCCTACCTAGATAGTAGAAGATGCTGAAAAGCTGGAGTAGAAGCTGAGAGACCCTCTAAAGCAGCTGCGTGTTCGGGATCATTTAACGATTTCGAAACTTCGCAATTCTATAGTAGAGGATGAGACTGCTTAGCCGGAGCTGAGCGATAGCGAGATTTGTGGAAAAGGTAAATGCTAGAATTTTTAGTAATCAGGATTATGTGTTATGCTCGACTTTTTTTGCTATCCTTTCTCTTTTATGCATCCCTATCTACGCTATTGACCTACCGATCCTGCTCTCAACAGGCACAAAAAGAAAAAGAAATTAGTGGAGATGTGGCGCCTGTCGCAGACAAGTTCACCAGAATTTTAAGAGATCAACCTCCTTCATGATACCTGCTCCGTGCTAGATGTATCCCGGTCCACAAGCCGCTTCTGAGGTTCTCTCGCGACCTTTAACTTTACTTTTGCAACGCACTCATACCCTTGACATGTAGCTTAAGTCGATTTCTTGTCCAAAATACAAGAAAATTACTCATTTTCCTTAAGGTAATATTGCCCTACCTGACTATAACTTATAACTTATGACTTAGCGACCATAGAACGAGGTCGGTGGACACGAAATTTGATAACCTACCAAAGGTTATAACTTACTGGAGGATAACTTATTGTAGGGAGGTCTGTATTATTAGTTATAATGCTATTTTTATTGAAACTTCATATAAGTGTTAATATTATGTAACGGGCTCACGTCGTTACAATAACCTTGTCTTATCTATATTAAAGTACAAATATGTATGCTGCCTTCGTGCCCTCCATTCATTGCGCGCGTCCATCGGTCATTACTCAGCGCCTTGGTTGATATAATGGCCTATATCAATCGATTAGAGGGATCTCCAACTTCAAGGAGATGCGAGGACAATATTATATGAAAAGATAATTTTATTAAAAATTATTAGTTATGAGGGTATTCACCCGTCATTCCGACGGTGCGAAGTAGTATAGATAGGCATCATTTTACTTTGAAATATCGTGTCGGCTAAGGTAAAGTGATGGGTATGAAAGTCAATGTGTACCCGTCGTTCCGTGCACTTTCCATTTAGTCATATAGCATGGTGGGCGAAGTTATTATATAAATTTAACTATACAAATTTTAGTCATGATAATCATATCTGTAGATGGATGTCCGACAAAATTTATTGCTAAACCTGATACATATTACTAATTTAAATAACAGTGATAAAAAACTGGCAAATAAGTAATTTCGCTCATCCGACGTTGCGACGGAAAGGTCCGAGCGGACCATAAATATAAATAAATCAAATGGAAGGGCCGAATGTTGGTGTGTCAATCAGCTTTTTTCATGCTACTTTCAAATAATATGCAGCTTTTTGATACTAAAGTCTAGGACTCTTAATCCGTCGTTCCGACATATGGGTGCGCAAATTTTTGCGCTGATAGCATATAGGTCCACCATTTTACCTTATTATATATCCAGTCTACTTAAGCAAATTAATATAGTTGATAGTCAATAAGTAAGAAGAGCAAAGTGTACCTGTTGTTCCAAAGGTCAATTTGTACCCGTCGTTTCAACGGACATGGTGCGCGAAGCCTGCTTTTGACATTCGTACCCATCTTTTTATTTTACAACATCTGGTTGATCTAGGAATCTAAATAAGTATGACACAATACATATGGGTCATTTCACTTATTGTGACTGATTCCAAATCAACCTGATGACAACGCTTGGTTTTGCCAATGCCAAGGTTTGAAGTATTCATGAGGACTGAGCCCATGTTTTAATAAAAAAAATGAAATGTGTCTCATCTAATAATTTAAAAAAGCTGCGTATATTATTGCAATATGTAGTGATGAATATGAACACATATGTGTGCCATCGTTTCGTATATTAATGTTATAGACAGAAGCACGACACATTAATTCTCTGACATGGATATCTGCACATGTAGTGATAGTGCAACATGCAAACTCTGCCATTGCAAATGAGCCAAAAATACATAATCAGCCAATCCAAAATTAGCGAATAATGCAAAAGTAGCCAATCCGAATGCCGGAAAAGGATCAAACGGACAGACAGACAGATAGACAGACAGACAGACAGACAGACAGACAGACAACAGACAGACAGTAAAGTACATAATTATATTTTATTGACACTTCCTATAAGTGTCAATATTATGTAACGGGCCCACCCCGCTACATCAACCTCCCCCCCAATCAGCAGTCACATTAGTGACTGTTCAGTGACTATGGGAAAGGAGCACTTGTTGAATTTTCTTTCATCCAACAATTTTACGCTATGACAAAGTCAATGCGCGTCGCTGCTAAGGCAGCTAAGAGCTCGGCTGCACGCCTGTGTGCAACCGCTACTGATGCTTCACAGCCTCAGCCAGCAGACACTAATGTGTCTGCTGGAAGTCAACATCAGCCTGCAACGCCTGTTGCAGGTTCACGTAGCGCTTCGCCACGTGAAGATGTTGACCCGGAGTTAGTCGTTCACTACTCTGGTGAGTCGGATGACGCATCCGGATCAAAGCCACCTGTGTCACTCCCGGGCTCTCCCCGGGGTGATACCTCGTCGTCGAATGTTACGAAGAGGGTTCGTGGTACATTGAGTGAATCAATGTACCGTGAAATGATCGGGTCGTCTGATAAATCAGACGACTCGCCAAACGAGTCGAAGGATAGTGACTCGGGTGGGGACCGTAAGGGTGATGTCAGTGCTTCTACTGACATCAATGCACGTGGTGTCGGTACTTCTGTTGACACCACGCAGGAGGCTTTAGACCGCAACGTATTGCGTCTTGCTCCTGATCGCAAGCCATGGATGCTACCTAAGCATCTGCTTTATCGTTGGTCTGGAAAGACCAACGAACGGTTTCCCATACCGTTGTTTGATGCGTCAAAATTTCACGGCATTGACGCCAGTGCGAAGAACTTTCGCACTGAGAGCGACTATTACATCAATGTGTTTCTTGAACATCGATGGTATGGCCCACACAAGAAGTGTGAGGCTGAATCGTTCCTTCAATCTTGGAACGCGTTTATCACCAACGTCTTAAACTTTGGGAAAGAGGCTTGGTTTTAAAGACTATGCTAGCCGCAATAAGTTTGAAAACTGAAGCACGTCCGGTGCATGCTATCGTTTGCACCGGTTATCTAGAGAGGCAGGCCTGTTATTCCTCTCTTGGGGCGACCCATGCCCGGGGTGCCTGAGCACCTCGTCAAGAGCTCCTAAGGAGGCGTACCTCCTTACTGAGCCCTGGTGGAGAGCTCGCATCTCTTCTGAGATGCGTGAAGGGATTGCTACTTTGCAATCCCTTTACGAGCGCGCTGGGCGCTCGTTTTCCGATGGTCCTTCACCATCGGGTGTCCCTTGTCGTACTGTTCGACAAGGCCGGCAACGTCGGCCATCAGTTGGGCCCGAGGTTCCCAGCTATTTGCCGAAGGCGGATAGCCACGCCACCGGACGAGATAACTTGTCTGACGTCCCTTCACCTCGCGTTGATTTAGCAAGCGTTTCACGAGGAAGCGCTTCCCACCATGAAAGTCAACCAGCGGATGCGGTGGTGGAGGTAAATCCTGTCCGATTCTTTCATCGGACTTATCTGCTAAGTTAGACGGGTTTGCTCGTGTTACTCGTGAGCTACGTTGTGATAGTGATCACGAACGGGATAAGCGTCGCCGCTTAGAGGACATTGTGCGGCAGCTTGGGTTTGACCATGAGAAGTCTCGGGCAGACAATGCTGTCGCACTGTTAGAGAATGAACGGCGACTTCATTCTCTAAGTAACGAGCTGGCGACAGCTCGTCAGGAGATCGTCCGATATCATGGGACGATCTCATCTCTTCACGACCAGGTATCGAATTTGGTTAAAGACAACAAGAATCTGAAGGGGATTCTTGAGCGTAATGGCTATCTTCTTCGCTCGAAAAAGTTGCGTACTGAACGTACGGACGATGACGTCCCACGAGAAACGTAAGATGCGTACGCATACTGCGCGGCAACCCGATCTTGTATTCGTTGCCTAGGCGGCGCAATACACGAAACGGGCCGATGTGCTTGGGCAACAATTTATGCTGCTCACGTTAGTCACTACATGTTTAGGTAGGTTTACTGTTGATTGTGAAACTAAATCACCTTCAATAAATGTCTGAGCATTTGCCCTTCCATTATTGTCTGCGTTTCGCTTTTACTTTTCCACCGCTTCTGCGATGGAGTCTTCCACAAAACGGACTACCGCTTCACGAGTCAGCAGAAAATTTTCAGCTGACTTGTTTCTTTTGGCTGAAGTGCATTGTGAATGCACTGCAGAGATATCTGTTACTAACTCCGCGTGAACATTACTGTTCTCTCTTGTGGTACCTCGAGTGATGCTAATATATTTAGCATCGTTATCAGTAAAAGCGTCATCGCTCTTAATTTCTTCTTCTTCACCGATGTCGAATGGTACGACTTCGGTTACTTTCGCGTCGACCTAACGTATCATATAAAATCTAATTGACACACTAAATTCGGTCCTGTTATAAATTAAATCTATATTAATCGTCTGCGCGCACCTTTCCGTCAGAACGACGGGTGAAAACCTTGTAGGTTATAATAGATCAATTTTATCAGATAGTTAACTATATTAAATACAGTTCTCTTTTCCTCTACTTCTAGCCGTGTCGTTTAGAAGTAAAGCTTTCTCTGCCTCTTGTGTCAGAGTGGTTTTGAGGCACCTGCTATCACTGTCAAAAGTGAAGGTAGACTTAACTGTTATCTATAGTCGAAGGGGTCCCATTAAAGTTATTAATGATTTAGTTTTATCAAATAGTTCAACTATATTAAATACAACTCTCTTTTTTCCTACTTCTAAGCTGTAATGGGGCAACCTATTACATAAGTATTTATAGGAATAATACATAATTACATAAGTAGGCATAGGGCAGTATCCGATTAGCGGATACTGCGCGTCATTTTTATTATTGGTTTATTATTGGGGTGCCAGACCCACTAATTAGCCAATAATAAATTGACTTCCATATTGAGTGGTTCCCATGAGCTAGGGAACATATTCGCACTTACTGCGAATTAAACTAAAACAAAAAAAAGAGTTATATTTACGAGTTAATTGTGAGCGCTTCCTCAACGCCCTTTTAGTGTAAGACCTTAGCCCGTTACACCTGGTAGCACTTTGTAGTCCTTCCAATGACCAGTTTCGAGATGAACATGGGCGAGTCTTCGGTAGCTCCAGCGGTCTCGCTGGAGCATTCTGATTTTCCACATCTCACCTCGGTGGAGTGGCAGGCACTACATTGCCTCGCGGCGGTGTCTGGCGAAACTATTGTGACGTCGGTGCTGAGCACAGCGACGTCCAATGATCAACGTGCCGCCATCCAAGACTTTATGGTGCGCGAGCTCGCCGAAGCGAATCGGCGAGTATTGACTCCCTCGCGCATTTCGCACCATGATGCTATCAAGATAGAGACGTCAACGTACTCCGGTGATGGTCCGGATCGTCTCCCCCTTAATCGCTGGTTTCGCGAGGTGGATATTGCAATAGCGTCACGATTAATTGACGCTCCGACGGCCAAGGTCAATTTCCAGTTGTCTCGTCTTGCTGGCAAAGCCAAGGAATGGGCTCTCGGAAAGCTCGTCGTAGATGAGTCGGCGTTTTCTACGCTGGACGATGTCCAGCGTGACTTACGACTGGCTTTCGAGCCTCCTCAAGATGAATCTCGCGTGCATGCAGATTTCTTCTCACTCCGACAGGGCAAGCTGTCGATGCGTGACTACGTGCAGAAGAAACGTCATCTTGCTTCGTGCATTACCACGTAGCCAATTGACATGGCTTCACAAGTCCATGTCTTTATTTTTGGTATGCAAGAGGGCATGACGCGTTACTGCCTCACACGTGCTGAGCCAAAGTCCCTCGAGGAGGCATTTGCCCTCTCGCTTCGTGAGGATTACACTGTCGCGTCGTCGTACCTGCACGCAGCGTCACAACATTCCCGGATGTCTGGCCCAGAGCCAATGGAAATTGATGCAACTGAGTCCTCTCGTGGTCGCGGCAAATCATTAAGCCGCGACATTCGCAATCCTAACACGATGAAGTGTTTTAGTTATGGCAAGACAGGCCACCGTGCGGCTATCTGTCAAGCACCTGCACCGGTGACTATGAACACAGCTGTATCACGAGGAGACGCTGTGTCGTCGGTGGTCCCGCCAAAAATAGAGCGGTTCCAGTAGGCGTGGGAGCCCTACTGGCAGAAATGGAGCTCCGAGTACTCAGGTGGCAGTTCGGGCTCCTAGCCCCAAAGTGATTCATACCCACTTCAATGCCACCACCATTCGCGATGATTCGAGACTTATTATTATCAGTATCATCGTCGCTGGAGTGAAGCGATCACTTCGAGCGTTGTTGGATTCTGGCGCTTCCAACAACTTCTTTCGTGCATCCTGTTTGTCCTTTCTCCCTTCGACTGTCACGGTTCGAGAAGGTCCAGGTGACATCGTTGTCAAACTTGCCGATGGACAACCAAAACGTGTCCCGCGTAAAACGGTGGCTTTACCCTAAACCTTCGACGGTTTCCAGAGCAACGACGAATTTTTGGTGTACGAGATGAAGTATGCATTTGATTGTATACTTAGGATACCGTGGCTGTCACGGTATCAGCCGAAGATAGATTGACTATCGCGGTCCGTCAAACGACGAAGCGGTTACGACGTCAGTGAAGTGTTTACTCATTTTTTGGTCGCTTCATCCGATTGCCTCACGTCAGGGTCGTGAACGAACTCGCCACGACTAGTAGTCAACACAGAGAGAGCGATGGCCCTCTGTGCGCAGTATGTTCCGTTATACTGACGGAGCCACACAACGAGGCGGTCAAACAGCGGTTCCCGCACACACACACACATCGGTCGAACAGGGGTTCCCGATTCTCAAAGAGGCGGTCGAGCAGGGGGTCTTCGCATTTACAGACATCGGTCAAATAGGGGTTCACAATCAATATAAAGGTGTTCAAGCATAGGGACTGCAGACAAGCACACCGGCTGATCAGAGGCTCCCGATCGATATCAGGGAGGTCGATCAGGGGCTCCCGCAAACAAGCACATCAGAAGAGCAGAGGCTCTTGATCAATATCGGGGAGGTCGAGCATGATATCCCGCTTTTTATTGACGAGAATGGGCGAGCTATGGATCCTCATGAGACCGACGTGGTGGAAATTGTGATCCCACGTCCAGAGGGGGGGGTACATCATCCTCTTGTGATAGCGACGTGCCAGTCTCGAGCAGGGGATTGAGACGCAAGAGAAAACGCAATAAAGGAGCATGCCGATCACCGAGACGACGACATTTACGTCAAAAAGCTGATGCAGATGATTCCTTAGTGACGGAATCCGTATGCGCGCTTGAATATGTGGAGGGATTCCCACATCGTGGTCGCTACATTGAGGTAGCGAGTCCACCGTGCACTGCTTCAGAGATCACATCTCTGCCAGACCTTACATGGAAATACTTCCTTCATGACCTCAAGGCCGGCGACATCGAGCAAGTGTGCATCGTTTCAGCCACCTAAACAGCCAGTGAAGAAGTTCTGGAGGCTTGCCCGAAGAGCGCCTATACTAAATCAGCGCGCGAAGAACGCTTCGTGGCACAGTCTTGGGATGCTCTTCGTGCTTCGGGCAACCCTGTATACGATATCGCCCGTGAGTAAGCCGATATTTTCCCGGAGAAAATTCCAGCTGAGCTTCCGGCGGATCGTGGTGTGTGGCACGAGATAGATCTCATGCCAGGATCGAAATACTGCGTGACAAGGCAGTGGCCGTTACCGCGCGACCAAGTCATCGCTATTAATGAATTTTTCGAGGGTCGCCGCAAGGCTGGCCATGTCCGCGAGAGTATCTCGCCACATTCGAGTCCGACTTTCTGTGTGAAGAAAGCCACCGGCGGTTGGCGCATTGTGCACGCCTTCAACGAACTGAATGACGCCACTATTCCGGCTCAAACACCTATTCCTCGAAAAGACATGGTATTAAATACCATGTCCGGGAGCGAGATCTACAGCGCCATAGATCTGACAGACGGTTTCTATCAGATCCTCATGAGGGACAGTGACATTCCGTTCACTGCGGTCAGCACCCCAAGCGGGATGTTTTGGGAGTGGTTAGTCATGCCACAAGGTCATAAGTACGCTCCAGCTACGTTCAATCGGATGGTGACACAAGTACTTCGTCCACTTCGCGACTTTGCACCGAGCTACTTTGACGACATTTTTGTTCACAGCCGCGCTGAGCAAAAGCTCAGCGCTATGGAGGTACACCTTCGACACTTGAAGCAGGTGTTTCAAGTTATGCGCGAGAATAAATTGTATGCTAATTTGAAGAAATGTGACTTCTGCGCTCCCGAGATTCTAGTCTCGGTTGCTACGTCAGCAAGGAAGGTGTCCGCGCTGATCCTGAGAAGATCTCATCGATCTGTTTCTGGCCAACGCCCAGGAACCAAACGGAATTACGTCAATGGCTCGGTATGGCGAATTACTTGCATAAGTATACAAAGAACTATGCTGAGCTATTTCAGCCATTATCGACTTTGCTCAAGAAAGATGCAGTATGGTTATGGACGGCAGAACATCAATCTGCCTTCGACTCCGTAAAGAAGAGCTTTTCCGAGGCACCGGTGCTGATGTTACCTGATGACTCTAAGCCATTCCATGTCGTATGTGACGCGAGCAATTTCGCTATAGGATGTGCCCTCATGCAATTTGATGACGAGGGTCGAGAGCGCGTCGTAAGTATTCAATCACGACAGATGAAACCTGCCGAGAAAAATTATCCGGTACACGACAAGGAACTTTTGGCTATGCGGTACACGCTAATCAAGTTTAGAGTATATTTGCTCGGTGAAAAGATGTTTTCTATCTACACAGATCACGCATCATTGCGAACCGCCGTCAAGAGTCCTCACTTGTCCCAGCGTATGGCACGGTGGTTGTCACTTTTTGCCGAGTATAATTTTGTGGTGCATTACAAGCCTGGCAAGAATAACATTCTCGCCGATGCGCTTTCTCGTCGTCCTGATTACGATCCTCGGCGTGATATGGGTCATCAAACGGAGTATGTTGATGAAGACGAAGATATCTGTGTGTGTTGTATTGAGCTGGGACTTAATGCGATGATTTCGAACCCCGTGCTTTCGATCCGAACTTAGATCGCTGAATCCTACGCGAATGATTACCTCTATGCAGTAATCATCAACTATCTCAGGGACCCGAGCGAAAAATTACTCGCGAAGTTGACGAAACCAACACGCGACAACATCAAGCGTTACGCGCTTGACGGTCCGTTGCTGACGTACACGATGGACGTCTTTGATTCCCCGCGTGTCGTCATCCCTGCTGATGACGACCCTCGAGCCCGATTGGTTCATGAATTTCACGACAGCCCAGATGGCGGACACCTGGGTCGCGAAAAGACGTTTGCAGCTATTTATCGCGTATTTTTCTGGCCGCAAATGTATAAATACATCCAGAAATGGGTGCGCTCCTGTGAAACCTGTCAGCGTGTGAAGACCGCGCCGTCTTCACAAGACCCATTGCGTCCGCTTCCGATTGCTACGGAAGCCTGGCGCTCGGTTAGCATGGATTTTATCTTTGACCTTCCACCGGATAAACAGAAACGCACTGGCGTTTTGATATTAGTGGACCTATTTAGCGAAATGGTGCATTTTGCTCCGATCTTCGCCCACATTACGCCGGAGACAACAACAAAAGATCTACATTGATCCTATCTTCAGACATCACGGCTTGTAAGAGTCTATTGTTTCGGACCATTACCCGTGTCTCACTTAGGCTTTCTGGGCCTAGTTTTTCCAGCTATTAGGCACGCGGTTGCTTATGTCTACGGCGGCCCATCCAGAGACGGATGGGCAAACGGAGCGTGTGAACGGAGTGCTCGAAGATGTCTTGCGCAGTTATGCAACATCATTCTCGTCATGGAGTTCATTTCTTTAACTTCAAGAGTTTGCAATCAACAATGCTGTCCATGCGTCAACCGGGTTGACGCCCTTTTCCGTTAACAACGCGAGGCATCCTCGCGTTCCGGCGCTGCTTGCTCTCTCAGCTTCCGTACACCCTGTCTCCAAGCTTGG
Organism: Peronospora farinosa; assembly: GCA_947646735.1. Lineage (NCBI taxonomy): Eukaryota > Oomycota > Peronosporomycetes > Peronosporales > Peronosporaceae > Peronospora > Peronospora farinosa. Next base: position 260,905 of record CANTFK010000153.1, on the reverse strand, counting down.
TGGGGGAGTATCTACGGGTGGATTTGCGCCGAAACTATTGATGATTAATTACGATGCGCATAAGGTTGCTGCCGATGCACCTAATACTGGTAATTTTGTGGCCAACGGCATATCGACTCCTTACACGATGCATTCCATCGCGCCTCCCGTTGCTAATTTTGCCCCAAAAGAAAATACGTCGCTGTAAGTTTGGCTGCAAGAACCGAATTTCTGCTATTACGACAAGGAATCAAGCGTTTTGTGCGTGATGCATTACAAGAGGCAGTTGACAAGCAAAAGAAGAGCGCAACAAAAGAGGTCGAAAGAATATGTTAACATTTCGAGAAGGTGTTGATAAAATTACAGACACTTTATTATAAACAAGTGGATTACTGAACACCTCAGTGACGAATTTGGGCGCTAATAAGTTAGCGCCAAGACATATTGGCCCATTTTGGGTTGTTAAAGTGCATGGTGACGCTTGCACGCTAGACATACCTACATCTATGCGTTTGCACCCGACGTTCTACGTCGAGCGCCTCAAGGCTTACCTTCCGGCGAATCTCCTTTCAAATCTTCCCCGCTCTTCTGTGACGGCTCAAAATTCGACATCCCTTGACGACGACGCTGACAACCACTGGAACCAAGTCCTGCCTGAATGCGTGCAGACTCGATCTGTTAGGGTTCTCCGAACGCAGTCGTCTCAAGTTGACGTAGGCGCCCAACCAGTGCCAGATGCTCACGTCGAGTCCGATCAGCAGTCTCAGTTGCAGCAAACGCACGATACCGATATCTCTCATCCATCAAGCGAGCATCAAGAAAGGCTTTCTTTGACTCTTCGGCTTCAGCGCGAAGATATACGTAGCTCGTCATTCGACTGTACAGAAACTCGATTGTGAGAATCGGTGCAAATCGTCAGAGGTCTTCCGTCGTTATTCTCCTCCTTCTATAATTGATGCATCCGGTGCGCGACGCTGGATTGTCGAACGTATTGTCGATCACGAGGATCATAACTTTCATGCGCCGAGTGGTCACTCGGCACCTACGAAGAATCATGTCGACAAACATTACAGAGCTCACTAGTTGGAATATTCGCCGGCGGACGATACATGGAACCTCGAAGTATGTCGACTCAGGATGTTCCAGACGTGGTCGAGGATTAGTCCGTAGAAAGATGGTGATTGCAACCGACGGTCCAATTGATCCTCGGATAATTAGACCGGGTAGAGAGCGTCTCAACAGTCTGTTGAGCGCCTCGTTTCGAGCTGCTTACGCAAAAGTTTATCCTGAGTCTTTTTCGATGGACTCAGCCGTATCTTGGCTGTTTGTCTCGAACGCGTTTCTACGCTGTCCGATCACAAACGCTTCGACCTATTCCAACTGAGCAACATGTTTCTTAGTAGGAAAATCTAAGAGGATGGCCAGGGATTGTTTATCAAGTCCCTGAAACAAAGCTCAGCCAAATCTCTATGATGTTTGAAGAGGTGAAGATAATCAGCCCTATCCATACTGAGGGCCATCCGCACTCGCACGCACGCACATAGAGACGGGTCGTGGGAAGGACTACTAGTGCTATTAAGTGTAGAGGGGCACTTAAGAGAAGCTTTCACGTGATACGCTGTTACAAACCTTCAAGCATCGTGAGGAAGCGGCTAGATGCCTAAATTACGTGCGCGGTGGTGAGATGCTTGGTCGACCGCTTGTACAGTCGTACCATCGGTTTCCGGTTGCTGAAGCGAACCGCGCAACGAATTTATAACAAATCATTTACTTACGACACGTCAAAGCTTATTTAGCTTCCCGTGGGCAGTGAGCGATAGTTATCAAATTTAAGACTTACTTATATTCAACAGAAAATTAATAATATAACTCTCACTACTGATTGTTTAATTGTACTAAGATTGGACGTGAGTCTCTTTAGAAGCGCATCCCACGTGGGAGCTTATCTATATTTATGCTTCGCTGACGACATCCATCTGTGACACCGTCATGGCGTCTACTCTTGACCTTAAGGAATTCCTTTTTCGTGTGTAAAGTATGACCCCAGTAGTACACCTTCACTAGAGGTCATCTCTGATCCTGAAGGTCCTTCAGGGACAGACATTCGGCACCGGCTAGTGCTGACATATCTGAATACATTTGGTTTAAGCTCGTCGCGCGTTATTTATTGTTTTTTTGCTTGTGCATTTAGTTTTTGATAACAATCATAACTTTTGGCTTGGAGAGTGAATACGTTACCTCGTGTTGCAATTGCAGCACGCTTCTATTTCGTCGTCTTTCTCTTTAGGAGACCCTTTTTTACTAAAGAGGTAGGCGCAGAAGACCCACTCGCAGCAACGTCATCTCTCAGGTAGTTCGGCCACAACCAACGCGTATTCGGTGTGATATACAGAGTACTACGTTGGTGGGAAGTCTCTGATGCTAAGACAATGCCTCCTCCAATGATACAACTCCTGGAGCGTCTTTTGTGTAAATATTCTAGAGGAATTTTCCTTGCTTGTGTAAACATGACTTCAGTAATACACCTTCACTAGAGGTCATCTCTGATCCGGAAGGTCCTTCAGGGACAGACATTCGGCACCGGCTAATGCTGACATATCTGAATACATTTGGTTTAAGCTCGTCGAGCGTTACTTATTGTTTTTTGCTTGTGCATTTAGTTTTTGATAACAATCATAACTTTTGACTTGGAGAGTGAATACGTTACCTCGTGTTGCAATTGCAGCACGCTTCTATTTCGTCGTCTTTCTCTTTAGGAGACCCTTTTTACTAAAGAGGTAGGCGCAGAAGACCCACTCGCAGCAACGTCATCTCTCAGGTAGTTCGGCCACAACCAACGCGTATTCGGTGTGATATACAGAGTACTACGTTGGTGGGAAGTCTATGATGCTAAGACAGTGCCTCCTCCACTGATACAACTTGTTGAAAACCGCACCTACTTTAGATACAGAGGAAGTAAGTCGAAGTTGAAGTTGCAGTTGAAGAGGTAAGTTGAAGTTGAAGAAGTAAGTTTAAGAAGATTCTAGAATGATTGTCTGAGGAAGTCATTAGTGCAGTACAGGCAGTCCTAGATTTACCTTAAAATCAACAAGTTGTTTGTGAGTGCGTTCGAGTGCGGATTCCGTTAGGGTTATGAGCCCAACTACACATCGGCTACGCGGTGCTATAGGACCGTCGAGAACACCAAGACCAAACATGTCATTATCTTCAGACTCTGACAGCGACACAGGCAAGCGTAAAGGCTTTAAAATCGGTTCATCGGGGACTCCAGTTCGCTGGAACGGAGACGACTGGACTTTCTACAAGCATGCCATGATTAATGCTTTCGAGGAGAGCTTATTGGATCAGATCGCTATCGGAAAGGAGACTTTGGACGATACTTGGAATGCTGAACAGAAAGGTGAATTCAAGAAGAAGCAAGCGAAGATCAAGATATTGATTCAAGGATCGCTTTCGATGAAACTTGCGAAGCAAGTGATGATGAAAGGGACAGGCACGGAGATGTGGTCCGAACTCGTATCGATATATGAGGGCAAGCCAAATCCTGCTATGACCGCGCAGAAGGTGTATCGTTTACAAGGCGAGCTACACAGGACTCACATGCGTGGAAAGGGCAACGTGCGAAGCCACCTACACAAGCTTTTTGATATTAAAAATCAACTTGCGAATTTAGGCTCGCCCGTGAATGACTTGCAGATGGTGAATCGAATGCTGCGAAGTCTTCCGGCACTAACGTGCTATGATGAATTACGACGCAAAGTCTTATTCAGCTCTAATATGACGAAGTACACACCAGATCTACTTCGAGAGATGATCATTACTGCTGAATCGAGAAGTGAAGACTGGGAAGGTAATATCTTCGGCTACAAGGAGCGAAAGAGGACCCAGGGCAAGCACGGTGGCAGTAAACAAGGTAGGGGGCCACACAAACCTTTGGACAAGAAGCCAGCAACCAAGACAAGGAGTGATGGTTGTTATAATTGTGGTGGGGATCATTTTAAACGTGATTGCCCGGATCTGGATGGAAAGAAGAACGCAAGAACAAATTACGCGTGTTCAGGCGGGACACCATTAGAACAAGGAGTCAAAGAAAATCGGGACGATGAAAGTGAAGATGCACAAAAGCGTGAAGTCGTGATTGGAGAAGTTGTCAAGCTTGTCGATAAAGACTATGAACCTTGTCGATGGTACTTTGACACGGGGTCCAATGCACATATCACAGCGTGCAAAGAGTACTTCACGACGCTGCAAAGCATGGAAGATAGCGAGTGGAACCCAACTATCTCGAGGTTTGCTGACGGCGTCGATGCCAAAGCGGAAGGATTTGGGACTATCCTTCTTGAAGCTATGGTTGACGAGCAAATGGTGATGTTGATGATTGAGGATGTTTTGTACGTCCCAAGTGCTGGCTGCAACCTTTTTTCACCTGGGTTATCACTAGACCAAGGATTTAAGATGACGTGGGAAAATGATGCGCGATTGTTCGGAATGATGAAAGATGGAGCAGATGTGATTCGAACGTCTTATGAAAACCACCTGTGGACATTTTTGACTCACAACATCAGCAGTTGTGTGAACATAAAGGGCCGCATTAAAGACAAGAAGACAGTATTTGCAAACTTTGCTGTTACGGATGGTGTTGCAGACATTGACGTCTGGCATGGAAGACTTGGACATGTATGTCCAGAGTACATCAGGCTGATGGTTGATTGTGGATTAGCTAAGGGTATCATGCTTCAACGCCGGGGTAAAGTTGACTGTGCGGATTGCCACTTCGGCAAGCAACGCAGAAAGACATACCGTAAGACACTCGACAGGAACATCACGAGAGTGAATGATGTTATTTTCGCTGACTTACTTATACCTGGGGTGAGTAATGGATCACCATATTCCGCGGTTCTAGTGGTCATGGATGGCTTCTCGCGCTACGTGAAGACCTATTTGTTGAAGTCTAAGACCGAGGGCGAAGTGAACCAACATATAAAGAATTATATAAAGTAAGCTGAGCGACAACATGCAAATCGAGTTGATCGAATCATTTCTCGTGAAGTAACTGAAGGTAATGCAGACCAACAATGTTTGGTACGTCAAGTACTGACTGACAAGGGACAAGAGTTCTGCAATGGGACGATGGAGACCTGGTATACCGAACATGGAATTGTGCACACTAAGGTTGGTCCAAAGGCGTCTCAGCTAAATTTGGTGGAGCGAACGCATCAGACACTGATAGGAATGGATCAGACAATGATGCACCAGTCTGGATTCCCAAAGTACTTTTGGGTGCACGCACTAGAAAATGCTGTGTATGTAAAGATCAGGGTGTATTGCAAGGGTGCAGGATGCACGCCTTATGAAACCGTCTTTGGGTCAAAACCGGACATCCATCACGTGAGATCGTTTGGTTCATTAACCTACTGCCATGTCCCAGTGTCGAAGAAGAGAAAATTAAATATGAACTGCAGAATGGGTTTTCTGCTAGGCTACCGAGAGGATGTTGTCGGTTGTCACGTGTATTTCCCGACGGAACACAAGAAAGGCTTCGTATCGGACGTGAAGATCAATAAATTAGTCAAATACAAGGATCGCTATGAGAGCTCATACCCCACAAAGGTCAAGAAATGGCTGCATACGTTGAATGAGTCACTGGAGGAAGGCTAGCTTGTTGCATATGCGGATGATGACCAAGACAGCGCTTCCCAACTAGCCGAATATTACATTGAATCAGAGCAGCGCGTATGCAGTAATGTTGAGATGGTCTCGGCTAAAAGCAGCCTAGATGAGGCTGATCGAAATGTATGGAATGATATGGTATCGTACAGCGAAGCAGTAAACGACAGCGAAGTGAATGAGAGATATGACGAGAAATTAACGAGTATCGATCGACGTACATGGGACGACATACTGCAAAATAGCCTTCTACCCGATTACGAATCGTCTAGTGAAGTACAAGAAGGAGAAACTGCCATATCGGATGTCGATCAAGAGAAGGAGTTTTCGGTCCAAGTTGCAGAAAGTCTCAGCACAGAAAATGAACATGACTCCGAAGACGATGAAGGATCTAGGTGTGGAGAAGATGATGTCGCATATTCAGACATAGACAACGCAGAGAGTGATGAATACGCTGAAGACGAGGTGGCGAAGTCTAGCATCGCAGAGCATGATGGTGACGAAAACGATGGAGTTGCTATCGCACGGGCTGACACTAACGAATTTGACAGCGACGAAGGTGATTTAGATGACATATTGGATCGTCACATTATCGAATACGACATCGGAGATAGTAAACTTGATTACGATTGTAATGTGGCGGATATCGAGTCAGTGGGTCACGTTACGGATCTGGTCTCAGTCGACGACGCTGGATATGAATCCGGTACAGATGCAAACAAGTGGGACTATCTCTTCGACCCAAATGATGAACGTGAAGCTTACGACGATCAAGTTACCGAGCGACAATTGACAATCCCATCAAACTAACTGATTGGTCATATACACCCTAGAGACGAAGAAATTCGACGGACGCGCGACAAGAAGCGTACCAAGTTACAAGCAAAACGACTGATGGTTGCTGCAGCACGGCGCTCAAAGCTTCTGAATAGTGGAGAGCAACAACAGCCCGAAAGGTTTGAGGATTACAAGGTGTATTCTGCATTCAAGACCTTACATGAGGATAGCCGAGGCAGACGTGGATTGCGCGCAACAGACGTCAAGATACCAAAGAATTACAGGCAGGCTATGCGATCGAAGCATGCTAAATTATGGCGAGAGGCAATGGACATGGAGATTGATGCTCTGAGAGCAAAAGAAGTACTGAGACAAATTTCGCGGTCAGAGATGCCGACTGATCACCGAACCATCAACACGATGTGGGTTTTTGCCGTGAATACGGATCACTTGGGCTACGTGGTGAGATTTAAGGCACGCGTTGTTGCACGAGGTGACAAGCAGCGACCGGGTATCGATTTCAAGGACACCTTTTCTCCTGTGGCACGCATGGCCACGTTTCGGATGTTTATTGCGGTGTGCATCATACGGGACATGGTAATATACAAGGGTGACATTAACACAGCCTACCTAAATGCAACATTAGGCATAAAACAGTATTCGGAAGAAGTTGAGGGCTACCCGTGTGAAGACAAAGGGATGATATATGTCATCGACAAGGCATTGTATGGACTACGACAGCCAGGAAGAGAGTGGAATACGGAGGTGAATAGCTGGTTTATTGATTATGGATTTAAGCAGTGTGAAACGGAGCCATGCCTCTACTTCTATGACCATGATGGCATATTTGCGATCGTCCTCCTCTATGTGGATGATACTTTGTGCGCAACCAAGAACGCGGAGTTCAAGCAGGAAATGTTCGAGAGGCTTGACAAGAATTACGGGCTAAAGGACCAAGGCCTACTTAACACATATTTGGGTGTGCAAGTTGAGCAAACGAGTGACGCTATTAAAATCCACCAGAAGAAGTATTGTGAAGAGATTATTGAGCGCTTTGACTTTAGTAAGACTCATTCAAGCCGAATCCCAATGGAAACAAACATGCGTCTGACTGTAGAGGATACAAATACGGATCGGCGGAAGGAAGTTCCCGCAAACGGGAAGTTATTTCCGTATCGCGAGCTAATCGGATCGCTCATGTACCTGACGTCTTGCACCAGACCAGATCTCGCATTTTCCGTCGGACAGCTCAGCCGCTATGTGCAAAGCCCAACGCAGCAGCATATTGGCGCTGCAAAAAGAGTACTTAGGTACTTAATTGGTACTAAGGGTCAAGGCATTGTGTACTCTCGAAACAAGGCAGAGAAGAAAGCAAGACTATATTATTGATGGCTATTGTGACGCAGATTGGGGAAACGACCGTGATACGCGTAAGTCGATCACCGGTTTTGTGCACTGCCTTGCTGGGGGGGGCAATTTCGTGGGCTTCTAGACGCCAGACAATTGTGGCCCAATCAACTGCAGAGGCAGAATATGTCGCCGCGTATGAAGCTTGTATGGAAGGCCAAGGACTCCGAAACGTCCTGATACAAGTGTTCCCTGAAATGGAAACTAAAATTCGTATGGGTATCGACAATCAAGCCGCCTTTGTAATGGCAACGAATCCGACCTACAGCCGCAGAACAAGGCACATTGAGCTTCGCTGGCATTACGTCCGAGATCAAGTTGCGAAGAAAAATGTGGATTTGTGGAAGGTCAAGACCGATGTCAACCCATCCGACATTATGACGAAACCTCTGGCAAGCGACAGACTTGAGAAGTTATGCGCTATGATCTGTTTATCTAAGCAGCAGCTATCCAAAGTGACGGACTAATTTTGGAGGAAGGCGTGTTGGAAACCGCACCTACTTTAGATACAGAGGAAGTAAGTCGAAGTTGAAGTTGCAGTTGAAGAGGTAAGTTGAAGTTGAAGAAGTAAGTTTAAGAAGATTCTAGAATGATTGTCTGAGGAAGTCATTAGTGCAGTACAGGCAGTCCTAGACTTACCTTAAAATCAACAAGTTGTTTGTGAGTGCGTTCGAGTGCGGATTCCGTTACAACTCCTGGGCGTCTTTTGTGTAAATATTCTAGAGGAATTTCCCTTGCGTGTGTAAACTATGACTTCAGTAATACACCTTCACTAGAGGTCATCTCTGATCCTGAAGGTGCTTCAGGGACTGACATTCGGCACCGGCTAGTGCTGACATATCTGAATACATTTGGTTTAAGCTCGTCGCGCGTTATTTATTGTTTTTTTGCTTGTGCATTTAGTTTTTGATAACAATCATAACTTTTGGCTTGGAGAGTGAATACGTTACCTCGTGTTGCAATTGCAGCAAGCTTCTATTTCGTCGTCTTTCTCTTTAGGAGACCCTTTTTTACTAAAGAGGTAGGCGCAGAAGACCCACTCGCAGCAACGTCATCTTTCAGGTAGTTCGGCCACAACCAACGCGTATTCGGTGTGATATACAGAGTACTACGTTGGTGGGAAGTCTCTGATGCTAAGACAATGCCTCCTCCAATGATACAACTCCTGGAGCGTCTTTTGTGTAAATATTCTAGAGGAATTTTGTAGCGGAGCTGCACAGCTCTTTAGCCAGAGGAAGACTTTCGGCTGGAAGCCTCTTAGTTCGAGAGAACTAAATAGAGTTAAGGCTAAAAGCCACTTAGTTCTAAGGAACTAAGTATTCGACGTTAAAGTCACCCTCTTAAGGAAGTAGGAGGGACTCTTAGTCAGCAAGCAATAAGCTTAAGGTTCATAGAACCAACGCACAGAGTGCAAGAGCAAGCTAGAAGCTTAGGGTTCAGAGAACCAACGCACGAAGTGCACAAGAGAACAAGTCAGAACGACTTGTGGTCTTAAACTCAAAAGGAGAACTGATTTTATTTATGCTTTAAGATATTATGAATAGTCCTACTTTAAGTACACTACACTAGATTAATTACTATAATAGTAGTTATTATATGCAGACTTTGCTATTGAACGACGTATCGTCTTAACATCTGTGTATGATGTACTTAATGGAGCGTTATCGATTCATCGAATCCTAATCGGTAAGATACGGTATTACCGAATACCGTATTATAACGCTCATACTTAATACCTCTCTAACGAGAAGTATAATAATGCATTATATGCAATACAAAGGAGAGTTTAAGCGTAAACTCTCGGAAAGACGTTACAACCGTCGTGTAACCCCGTTACACCCTCCCCCACCAGACTGACGTTCCCATAGAATGTCACTCGACATCTTTCCTCATAGAGGTAGTGCTTTAGCGAACTTTTAAAACCTCACGGTTTGTTCACGGCACACAACATGACGCCTCCCGGCAGTGAGTCACACACTCTTAGGGACCTCATTGAGGACGACCTTGACGAAGCGGTTGATTACGAAAGTGACACCGTTTTTGTGGGACCCGATGAGTCCCCTTTAGCCACCCTCACGGGTGAAGATGACACTCGTCATGCACCGAATCCGTTCCCTAAACGTGGTGCAGCAGATGCGCTAACAGCGTTACGTGACCCGCCTGACGTATCATCAACGGTAACGGTTACCAATCCACTCGACGAGCAGCAACAGCGGTCCATCGACCAAGAGGAAGGCGCCAAGCGCCGAACGAAGAACATGACGCGGCTGCAGGACCACCGACAGTACAGGTTCAAGCCACCTACGGTGGAAGAACGTCTAAAGGAAGCATCTGGGCATTCCCTTTCTGGTTGGACCATTGGGCCTGAGGCCATTTCACCTGAGGATGTTGCCACACGCACGGCACTTCGACAACGGTATCTGGAGCCCCATATCACTACTCAAAGCCAATACTTGGCACGCCTTAATAGGCAAGTGCGCGGTGCGCCAGTTCCTCCGATGAAGGGTGTTCCCATCCTTCTGTTCGCGGGGGAAACCGAGGACGAAGAAGACACGGCTTTCAGCCGCTGGGCGCATTATGCGCGACGTTTAAGCAGCATGTGGGCCCTACGGGCAAGTGCCGATGTGGCAGATGTTCGACTTGAGCGGAAGATGCGTTATGATTACGCTAAATTGAAGGCCCGGGGGAAATTGAAATCCCAACGAACGCATTATGCGCCTGCTGCCCAGCAGCCCAATGTTTCGGCTATCCCTGTAGCCGCGAGTTCACGACAGCCCGAGGCCGCTAACCCGCCTACCCTCACCCTTACTGGTGAGAAGCGTCAGCGCCAACAGACAGACCCTGCGCACGACGCTCAAAAACGTCCACGGCGTACGGGCAATCCTGCCGAAGGGGAGTCTCAAATTCCCATGAATTCCATGATTCGGGATAACCCCGCCATTTCACCAGATACTGGTTTTGACCATGGCGGCGACGCTTCTGCAGTAGACGCTCCACATGGAACTGCAGGTTCCCCTGCGCATCGAGCAAAGGAGGAGGAGGTCGGTGTATCGGAACAAGCTCATGCCGAGCTTGTTCAGGAGGTGCGGACCCTTCGTGAGGAGAGGCAGACGATGAACTCCCGGCTTGAGTCCCTGGAAGAGAGTCGGACCCGAATGCAGGGTCAACTTGACTTGTTGGTGCAGATGCTCCGTCCCGCGACAATGCCAATGGGCCCGGCGCGAGCGCCTTAGCGTCTATTTGGGACGGATCCCGATAAGGTTTTAGCATGGCGACATAGAACACAGGATGTGTACGCAATTTGCGCGGCAAGTTAAGCGTATACGCTGTGCCTTTCTTGGCAATGACCTTAAAGGTTCCGATAAAGCGCGGACGCAACTTCGTCTTAAAGACAGCGGATACTACATTGGTAGGTAGGTTTTTAGCATTAAGTAATACTTGGTCTCCGACCTCATAATCATTAATACAACCTCTGCCTTTCGCATCTGCATATTCCTTTTGTTTATCTTGACTATCAGCCATTGCATCTTGCACATGTCGTAAGACATGTAGTCGCGTTGCGAGAAACGCATTTACCTGTTTCCTAACAGTATTAGGGCTGACATCAGCAAGCCGATCGGCAACCTCTCCCCCACGAAGCCCTGAACCACTCGGTGGTAGCGTTAACGGAACGCGTGGGTGTGTGAGACCATTGACATAGAACGGAGTGTAGCCGGTGGAGGCGTGCACGGAATTATTGAGTGCAAACTCAACTACAGGGAGCATAGAGCTCCAACGCTTAGGCGTTTCAGCACAAACGCTGCGTAGGATATCTTCAACAACGCGATTTACGCGTTCGGTTTGACCATCGGCCTGCGGATAATCCGCGTGGACATGTCCAAACGGGTGCCCAGCACCTGGAAGACGGACTTCCAAAATTTACTCGTAAAACGAGGATCACGATCAGAAACAATTGCTACTGGCAAGCCATGTTGGCGAAACACCCGATCGATAAACAGCTCCGCTGTACCCACACCATCGATCGAATCTGGCACAGCCGCTAAGTGAGCCATCTTGCTCAAACGGTCAACAAAGACCACAATACCTGTATTGCCATGCGAATCTCTCGGTAGGCCAAATACAAAGTCCATACTAATGGACTCCCAGCACCCAGTGGGAATAGGCAAACTAGCCAGCGGCGCTGCCGAATGGGGCGAGGGTTTCACCCGCTGACACGTTTCACACGTACGCACATATGTGCTCACCCATTTATATAATTTGGGCCACCAATAAGTTTGGCATACTGCCCCATAGGTCTTTTCACGACCCAAATGACCACCAATGGCGGTGTCATGTACCTCATAGAGGATACGATACTTTATGTCCTCTTCATGAGGAACTACAATACGCGGAGGATCCGCTACATCTGTACGATAGTACAACATCCCCTCATCGATAGAATATCGATGGAGGCTTGCACGCAATCGTGCCGACAATTTAACGTCCGAGTCTTTAAACTCCTCACTGCCAAGAGCATGTAGTAACGCTATACAGTGATCATCTTTAGCATACGCCGTACGAATGAGATCGGTGATAGAAGACGACAACATCGTCACATGAGCAAGCTCATAATCAGGTCTGCGTGACAACGCATCAGCCAAATCATTTTGCTTGCCCGGCTTATATTTCACCTCGAAATTATATTCGGCAAAGAATGACAGCCATCTGGCCATTCTCTGCGAGAGATGCGGCGACTGAGTCGCAGTGCGTAACGACGCATGATCGGTATAGATCACAAAAGGCTTTGAGCCCAGCAGATGAACTCTGAATTTGACCAGGGCATACTTCATCGCAAGTAGCTCTTTGTCATGAACTGGATAGTTCTTTTCTGCAGCTTTCAGCTGGCGAGATTCAAAAGCGATTACACGCTCACGGCCTTCATCATCTGATTGTAACAGAGCACTGCCAATGGCAAAATCCGATGCGTCACAGACGACGCTAAACGGTCGGTCAGGGTCTGGCAAAGCCAAAATAGGAGCATGTAGAAGGCTTGCCTTCACTTCTTGAAAAGCATTTTCGTGTTCGGCATGCCAACACCATTCCACATCCTTTTTAAGGAGATTGGATAACGGCCGAGCCATATCAGCGTAATTTTCGCTATACTTGTGTAAGTAATTGGCAAGGCCAAGCCATTTACGCAAGTCCTTCTGAGATTGTGGAACAGGCCAATCGACTATGGCTTTGACTTTGGCGGGATCCGCTCGTAGTCCTCGCTTCCCAATGAAGCACCCTAGAAAGGGAATTTCTTCGGCCCCGAAGATGCACTTAGATGCATTAGCATATAATTTATTAGTGCGCATGCACTCGAGCACTGCTCGTAAATGAACAATATGGTTCTCAATATCTGACCGCCCATGTTCAGCTCGGCTATGGACAAAAATGCCATCAAAATACGTCTGTGCATAACTTCGATGGGGTCGAAACAATTGCGTCACCAAACGGTTAAACGTAGCCGGAGCATTAGATAGCCCTTGGGGCATCACTAACCACTCCCAGAGCATACCGCTCGGAGTACTAACAGCAGTAAGCGGAATATCACTAGCTCGCATGAGCAATTGGTAATAAACATCGACTAAGTCGAGCACACTGTACATGGCACAACCGACCATATTGTTCTGAAGAACATCCTTTCTAGGTATCGGTGTCTGTGCAGGTATAGTGGCCGCATTGAGCTTATTATAAGCATGAACAATACGCCATTTACCATTCGGTTTCTTAACACAGAAAGTGGGTGTCGAGTGCGGAGATTTACTTTCACGCACCATGCCCGCCGCGTGCTTTGCACGAAAGAACTCGTCAATGACGTCACACTGTTCTTTGGGTAAAGGCCACTGCCGTGTTACACAGTATTTGGTTCCGGGAACCAAGTCAATTTCATGACGTACGCCCCTATCAGGTGGTAGAACCGACGGTGGATCGTGACACACCACGTCCTGGAATTCTTTTACCAAAGGATAGTAGGGATCTGAAGGGTCCTTTAGAATAGATGCCCCACTACGTGCACTTAGTGCCGCTTTGGTATCTTCAAGGACTGTCTCATCGACAAGCGAGGATGAGTTCAGCTCGAGGTTAGGTCGAATGATCACCATATCGGACAGAGCACCTGCCTTCAAGGCCTGATGAAATTCATCCACAGACATTTCGCCTAGCTCTAAAAGAGCATTTAATGATGGGAGGGCCTCAAGGTCAACCTCACCATCTACATCACCTGTTACTCCGTTGACCAGGGTGTACAACTGGTCATTGACATTACTATGCGATAAAACAGACGCTTTGCGTCTCGCAGCCGCCATCTGGCGACGCTGCCGTCTCCTTGACGAGACCGTACTCTTCAAAGTACTTATGATGTTATCGTCCCCAAGGTCAACAGACCCCTTGTCGTTTACCTGCCCTATGTAAGGGCCGATGTCATTACCGACACCCAATGGGTCACTAGTACCAGTGACTTCACTAACAAGGTCATTGACCTTCACTCGCTCTATACGAGAGCCGATGTCATTACCGACATCCAGTGAATCGCATTTCCAGCCAATATCACTAACAAGGTCATCGACCTTAACTTGCTCTATACGAGAGCCGATGTCATTATCGACATCCAGTGAATCGCATTTACAGCCAATATCACTATGAGTATCACTTAACGGAGTACGTGCCGTTCCACTAAGTGTCATTGAGCTCTGCTCGACACTATTATTGTTGACATCGGAGTTTATCAACTCAGACACTCCAATGTCCAGCACATTAACTGAATCAGTTAATGGCTCGCGCCAATAGCACTTTTGTTTTCTAGCGAAGGTGGGTTCATGACTCTCCAAAGCTTCGCTAGGAACATTGCGCGTTGCGCCTAAAGTTTTGGATCTCCAATCGATCCACGGCTCATGGCGTTCCAGCCAGGCCATACCGAGAGTGAGATCATATCTCGAGTCCAAATCTAGGACAAGACAGCGTTTAACGTTATTGAAATCTAAAAATTTCACACCTAAGTTCAACGGAACTTTAGGAACGGTGACACGTACACCAGTCGCGAGACGTACGGTTATACTGTCACCCTCTTGCGCTTCCAGCGCCTCAGCATACAGCTGACTCCCCTCAAGGGAGCGACGTCGGACATAATTCCCTGACGCCCCTGAGTCAATTAAAATTGACCAGGGTTTCTCAAAACCCTTAACGGTTGCCGACACAACCAACAAGCCTGGCTTGTAATTTTGTTCTATGGGAGCATCCACAGAACCACCTGGGGCTAAGCCCTGTTTACCTTTACCTCCTAAAGATTCAACAGAACTTAGTTCTTTCCCAGTAGGGCGCCCCGCGCCTACTGGGAGTCGACATTTTTCCTGCGGTGCTCGCCTTTTGGCTAGGAGCAGGGCTTCGGCTTTGCCGATTTGAACGTTGCTTTCGCAACGGACAGCTAGGGCGGAGATGCCTAGTGCTTCCGCACATGTAACATCTACGGATGCTACCTTGCTGCTCAGCAGCTTGAAGCTCAGCTTCTTCAGCATGGCTGAGATCCATGGGTTCCGCCCTATTAGAGGTATTTGATTTATACCAAGGCATACCATATCGAGCAGATTAAAAATTAAATTTAGCGTTAAATGCTACGCTTACTGCCTCCTCAAAAGTTGAAGGCTGGACACGGAAAACTTCCGTCCTGGCGACCCCAGTGCGAAGTCCCTCCATAAAAATGGTTACTCGGACTTCCTCTGCCAGTGGGTCCTGCTGCATAGCAGCAATGAGAGTTCTCAACTCTTGGACATAGTCCGACAATTCTTTCTTACCCTGTCGGGTAGCTAGGAAGCGTGAGCGCACACGATAAGCCTGATTAGGCGGTGCAAACACACAAGTTAATTGCTTTTTAAGCATCTCCCATGTGGGAAATGCAGCATTTACAGAGACACCGCTCGTT
This sequence comes from Peronospora farinosa, assembly GCA_947646735.1. Classification (NCBI taxonomy): domain Eukaryota; phylum Oomycota; class Peronosporomycetes; order Peronosporales; family Peronosporaceae; genus Peronospora; species Peronospora farinosa. Next base: position 245,133 of record CANTFK010000153.1, on the reverse strand, counting down.
AGAGCCCACTCTCTAGCTCTTCCACCGAGCTTAGAAATGGCCAAGCCAACTCGTTGCTTATCGGATGCAAGCATGGCGGCATCCATTGCCATTTCAACTTCTCGGATCCAGAGGAGAAGGTTCTCTCCCTCCTTCCCCTCGAAGGTCTTGACACTTAAAACAAGTGGACGAGCCTTTGGCTCTGCATCGGTCACAGGTACCGGAATGTACTGTATAGGCGCGGCTGACGCTGCCTGGTCATGGACCTGCCCGAGGAGCGTTGCCTCATAACGCATAAAGGCCTCAAGACGAGCATTTAGAACCTCGGGGCCTTGGGCCAAAAGGGCCTCGATTTGATCAGGCCCGACGAACGCAGATAGTTTATCTAAGGCGAGTCGTTGTGCCTCAGAGAGGTGATTTTGATTCTCCATTCTCACAGAGGGTCAGTCTTTAAAGACTCAGGTGTAGGATTGACTACAAGTGCTACCAAGTGTAGCGGAGCTGCACAGCTCTTTAGCCAGAGGAAGACTTTCGGCTGGAAGCCTCTTAGTTCGAGAGAACTAAATAGAGTTAAGGCTAAAAGCCACTTAGTTCTAAGGAACTAAGTATTCGACGTTAAAGTCACCCTCTTCTAAGGAAGTAGGAGGGACTCTTAGTCAGCAAGCAATAAGCTTAAGGTTCAGAGAACCAACGCACAGAGTGCAAGAACAAGCTAGAAGCTTAGGGTTCAGAGAACCAACGCACGAAGTGCACAAGAGAACAAGTCAGAACGACTTGTGGTCTTAAACTTAAAAGGAGAACTGATTTTATTTATGCTTTAAGATATTATGAATAGTCCTACTTTAAGTACACTACACTAGATTAATTACTATAATAGTAGTTATTATATGCAGACTTTGCTATTGAACGACGTATCGTCTTAACATCTGTGTATGATGTACTTAATGGAGCGTTATCGATTCATCGAATCCTAATCGGTAAGATACGGTATTACCGAATACCGTATTATAACGCTCATACTTAATACCTCTCTAACGAGAAGTATAATAATGCATTATATGCAATACAAAGGAGAGTTTAAGCGTAAACTCTCGGAAAGACGTTACAACCGTCGTGTAACCCCGTTACAAATTTCCCTTGCGTGTGTAAACTATGACTTCAGTAATACACCTTCACTAGAGGTCATCTCTGATCCTGAAGGTCCTTCAGGGACAGACATTCGGCACCGGCTAGTGCTGACATATCTGAATACATTTGGTTTAAGCTCGTCGCGCGTTATTTATTGTTTTTTTGCTTGTGCATTTAGTTTTTGATAACAATCATAACTTTTGGCTTGGAGAGTGAATACGTTACCTCGTGTTGCAATTGCAGCACGCTTCTATTTCGTCGTCTTTCTCTTTAGGAGACCCTTTTTACTAAAGAGGTAGGCGCAGAAGACCCACTCGCAGCAACGTCATCTCTCAGGTAGTTCGGCCACAACCAACGCGTATTCGGTGTGATATACAGAGTACTACGTTGGTGGGAAGTCTCTGATGCTAAGACAATGCCTCCTCCAATGATACAACTCCTGGAGCGTCTTTTGTGTAAATATTCTAGAGGAATTTCCCTTGCTTGTGTAAACTATGACTTCAGTAATACACCTTCACTAGAGGTCATCTCTGATCCTGAAGGTCCTTCAGGGACAGACATTCGGCACCGGCTAGTGCTGACATATCTGAATACATTTGGTTTAAGCTCGTCGCGCGTTATTTATTGTTTTTTTGCTTGTGCATTTAGTTTTTGATAACAATCATAACTTTTGACTTGGAGAGTGAATACGTTACCTCGTGTTGCAATTGCAGCACGCTTCTATTTCGTCGTCTTTCTCTTTAGGAGACCCTTTTTACTAAAGAGGTAGGCGCAGAAGACCCACTCGCAGCAACGTCATCTCTCAGGTAGTTCGGCCACAACCAACGCGTATTCGGTGTGATATACAGAGTACTACGTTGGTGGGAAGTCTCTGATGCTAAGACAATGCCTCCTCCAATGATACAACTCCTGGAGCGTCTTTTGTGTAAATATTCTAGAGGAATTTTCCTTGCTTGTGTAAACTATGACTTCAGTAATACACCTTCACTAGAGGTCATCTCTGATCCTGAAGGTCCTTCAGGGACAGACATTCGGCACCGGCTAGTGCTGACATATCTGAATACATTTGGTTTAAGCTCGTCGCGCGTTATTTATTGTTTTTTTGCTTGTGCATTTAGTTTTTGATAACAATCATAACTTTTGACTTGGAGAGTGAATACGTTACCTCGTGTTGCAATTGCAGCACGCTTCTATTTCGTCGTCTTTCTCTTTAGGAGACCCTTTTTACTAAAGAGGTAGGCGCAGAAGACCCACTCGCAGCAACGTCATCTCTCAGGTAGTTCGGCCACAACCAACGCGTATTCGGTGTGATATACAGAGTACTACGTTGGTGGGAAGTCTCTGATGCTAAGACAATGCCTCCTCCAATGATACAACTCCTGGAGCGTCTTTTGTGTAAATATTCTAGAGGAATTTTCCTTGCTTGTGTAAACTATGACTTCAGTAATACACCTTCACTAGAGGTCATCTCTGATCCTGAAGGTCCTTCAGGGACAGACATTCGGCACCGGCTAGTGCTGACATATCTGAATACATTTGGTTTAAGCTCGTCGCGCGTTATTTATTGTTTTTTTGCTTGTGCATTTAGTTTTTGATAACAATCATAACTTTTGACTTGGAGAGTGAATACGTTACCTCGTGTTGCAATTGCAGCACGCTTCTATTTCGTCGTCTTTCTCTTTAGGAGACCCTTTTTACTAAAGAGGTAGGCGCAGAAGACCCACTCGCAGCAACGTCATCTCTCAGGTAGTTCGGCCACAACCAACGCGTATTCGGTGTGATATACAGAGTACTACGTTGGTGGGAAGTCTCTGATGCTAAGACAATGCCTCCTCCAATGATACAACTCCTGGAGCGTCTTTTGTGTAAATATTCTAGAGGAATTTCCCTTGCTTGTGTAAACTATGACTTCAGTAATACACCTTCACTAGAGGTCATCTCTGATCCTGAAGGTCCTTCAGGGACAGACATTCGGCACCGGCTAGTGCTGACATATCTGAATACATTTGGTTTAAGCTCGTCGCGCGTTATTTATTGTTTTTTTGCTTGTGCATTTAGTTTTTGATAACAATCATAACTTTTGACTTGGAGAGTGAATACGTTACCTCGTGTTGCAATTGCAGCACGCTTCTATTTCGTCGTCTTTCTCTTTAGGAGACCCTTTTTTACTAAAGAGGTAGGCGCAGAAGACCCACTCGCAGCAACGTCATCTCTCAGGTAGTTCGGCCACAACCAACGCGTATTCGGTGTGATATACAGAGTACTACGTTGGTGGGAAGTCTCTGATGCTAAGACAATGCCTCCTCCAATGATACAACTCCTGGAGCGTCTTTTGTGTAAATATTCTAGAGGAATTTTCCTTGCTTGTGTAAACTATGACTTCAGTAATACACCTTCACTAGAGGTCATCTCTGATCCTGAAGGTCCTTCAGGGACAGACATTCGGCACCGGCTAGTGCTGACATATCTGAATACATTTGGTTTAAGCTCGTCGCGCGTTATTTATTGTTTTTTTGCTTGTGCATTTAGTTTTTGATAACAATCATAACTTTTGACTTGGAGAGTGAATACGTTACCTCGTGTTGCAATTGCAGCACGCTTCTATTTCGTCGTCTTTCTCTTTAGGAGACCCTTTTTTACTAAAGAGGTAGGCGCAGAAGACCCACTCGCAGCAACGTCATCTCTCAGGTAGTTCGGCCACAACCAACGCGTATTCGGTGTGATATACAGAGTACTACGTTGGTGGGAAGTCTCTGATGCTAAGACAATGCCTCCTCCAATGATACAACTCCTGGAGCGTCTTTTGTGTAAATATTCTAGAGGAATTTTCCTTGCTTGTGTAAACTATGACTTCAGTAATACACCTTCACTAGAGGTCATCTCTGATCCTGAAGGTCCTTCAGGGACAGACATTCGGCACCGGCTAGTGCTGACATATCTGAATACATTTGGTTTAAGCTCGTCGCGCGTTATTTATTGTTTTTTTGCTTGTGCATTTAGTTTTTGATAACAATCATAACTTTTGACTTGGAGAGTGAATACGTTACCTCGTGTTGCAATTGCAGCACGCTTCTATTTCGTCGTCTTTCTCTTTAGGAGACCCTTTTTTACTAAAGAGGTAGGCGCAGAAGACCCACTCGCAGCAACGTCATCTCTCAGGTAGTTCGGCCACAACCAACGCGTATTCGGTGTGATATACAGAGTACTACGTTGGTGGGAAGTCTCTGATGCTAAGACAATGCCTCCTCCAATGATACAACTCCTGGAGCGTCTTTTGTGTAAATATTCTAGAGGAATTTTCCTTGCTTGTGTAAACTATGACTTCAGTAATACACCTTCACTAGAGGTCATCTCTGATCCTGAAGGTCCTTCAGGGACAGACATTCGGCACCGGCTAGTGCTGACATATCTGAATACATTTGGTTTAAGCTCGTCGCGCGTTATTTATTGTTTTTTTGCTTGTGCATTTAGTTTTTGATAACAATCATAACTTTTGACTTGGAGAGTGAATACGTTACCTCGTGTTGCAATTGCAGCACGCTTCTATTTCGTCGTCTTTCTCTTTAGGAGACCCTTTTTTACTAAAGAGGTAGGCGCAGAAGACCCACTCGCAGCAACGTCATCTCTCAGGTAGTTCGGCCACAACCAACGCGTATTCGGTGTGATATACAGAGTACTACGTTGGTGGGAAGTCTCTGATGCTAAGACAATGCCTCCTCCAATGATACAACTCCTGGAGCGTCTTTTGTGTAAATATTCTAGAGGAATTTTCCTTGCTTGTGTAAACTATGACTTCAGTAATACACCTTCACTAGAGGTCATCTCTGATCCTGAAGGTCCTTCAGGGACAGACATTCGGCACCGGCTAGTGCTGACATATCTGAATACATTTGGTTTAAGCTCGTCGCGCGTTATTTATTGTTTTTTTGCTTGTGCATTTAGTTTTTGATAACAATCATAACTTTTGACTTGGAGAGTGAATACGTTACCTCGTGTTGCAATTGCAGCACGCTTCTATTTCGTCGTCTTTCTCTTTAGGAGACCCTTTTTTACTAAAGAGGTAGGCGCAGAAGACCCACTCGCAGCAACGTCATCTCTCAGGTAGTTCGGCCACAACCAACGCGTATTCGGTGTGATATACAGAGTACTACGTTGGTGGGAAGTCTCTGATGCTAAGACAATGCCTCCTCCAATGATACAACTCCTGGAGCGTCTTTTGTGTAAATATTCTAGAGGAATTTTCCTTGCTTGTGTAAACTATGACTTCAGTAATACACCTTCACTAGAGGTCATCTCTGATCCTGAAGGTCCTTCAGGGACAGACATTCGGCACCGGCTAGTGCTGACATATCTGAATACATTTGGTTTAAGCTCGTCGCGCGTTATTTATTGTTTTTTTGCTTGTGCATTTAGTTTTTGATAACAATCATAACTTTTGACTTGGAGAGTGAATACGTTACCTCGTGTTGCAATTGCAGCACGCTTCTATTTCGTCGTCTTTCTCTTTAGGAGACCCTTTTTACTAAAGAGGTAGGCGCAGAAGACCCACTCGCAGCAACGTCATCTCTCAGGTAGTTCGGCCACAACCAACGCGTATTCGGTGTGATATACAGAGTACTACGTTGGTGGGAAGTCTCTGATGCTAAGACAATGCCTCCTCCAATGATACAACTCCTGGAGCGTCTTTTGTGTAAATATTCTAGAGGAATTTTCCTTGCTTGTGTAAACTATGACTTCAGTAATACACCTTCACTAGAGGTCATCTCTGATCCTGAAGGTCCTTCAGGGACAGACATTCGGCACCGGCTAGTGCTGACATATCTGAATACATTTGGTTTAAGCTCGTCGCGCGTTATTTATTGTTTTTTTGCTTGTGCATTTAGTTTTTGATAACAATCATAACTTTTGACTTGGAGAGTGAATACGTTACCTCGTGTTGCAATTGCAGCACGCTTCTATTTCGTCGTCTTTCTCTTTAGGAGACCCTTTTTTACTAAAGAGGTAGGCGCAGAAGACCCACTCGCAGCAACGTCATCTCTCAGGTAGTTCGGCCACAACCAACGCGTATTCGGTGTGATATACAGAGTACTACGTTGGTGGGAAGTCTCTGATGCTAAGACAATGCCTCCTCCAATGATACAACTCCTGAGGCGTCTTTTGGTGTGACTACGCTAGAGTATCTTTTTACATGTAATATGACCCGTTTATGCCAGTAAAGACCTTTTGTGACAGAGGTCCGGGTGTGCGATAGATAATTGCTTTTCACCCTTTAAGTATGACCAGTTCGCAAGTTTACACGCTCAGCTCAAAACAATGATTTACTCCTGCTTAGTGCTCATTGCCATTGCTGTCACTCGCCTCATGGCTTTGAGCACCATTTCTGCTACTACAACTAACCATTTTTCGGATGGGACACCACTTCATCAGTCCATCAATAACACCAGAAACACGAAAACCGCTTCAGGCGGCGGATACGAAGCCTCACAAGTCTCTTCGACATCTGAAGAACGATTCGTTAATTTGTACCGTATGTTTTTTTCCAGTTTCAATCTCAGAAAGATTACGGATGCAAAACTGGGGGAATATCTGAAGAAAGAAAACGAAAAGAAGCTACACAGGTTGTTCAAGCATTTGAAGAGGAAAAAGATAGTTCCTTTCATGGTCAGACTTCAATTAAGACTGCCACAGACAGCTTCAGCGCAACGGGAGAAATTTGCGGAATTGTATGCTACCTGGTTACAACATAAAAAATGAAAGCAGAACCCCACCACCGGCTAGTGCTGACAAATTTGAATACATTTGGGTTAAGCTTGTCGAGCGTTATTCATTGTTTTTGTTGGTGCATCCAATTTTTGTTAACAACCATAACTTTTGTCTTGGAGAGTGACTACTTGCAAACGGTGGCGTTACTTCGTGTTACAATTGCAGCATTGCACGCTTCTAGTGCGTCGTCTTTCTCTTTAGGTCCACTTGCATCAGAAAGACAACATTGCTCCTACTTAATCTATTACATCTTCGCCATACAAAACAAAACTTTATTGTACCATGGCTGCATCACGTCTCATTATGCACAGACATACAACTTTTCTCCACAGCTTTCTTGGAATTGGTTCTTATGCTATTTCAACTCGCCAGTAAACCACTGCCGGATGGACAGGTGTCGCTGCTTAACGACCTTAGCCAAGAGACGCACCCTGTTGCAGTTGCAAATCGAGGATGCTAACTCGTCCATTAATGCTCGACACGGCAACACCTTGTGTGCCCACAATTGCGAAACCTCAGAGCTGTCGAGACGCACTTGGTGCGAATTTATAACGGATCCCAGGAACCTTGCCCGGCCGATTGATCTTTTAGACATGTACGTGTCGAAAAGGTACCGGGATCTTGGCAGTCAGAGTTGCTTGAACTTTAGGGACTAAGTCTTGTATTAACCAATTGAAATTGCATAAGAACCAATTCCAAGAAAGCTGTGGAGAAAAGTTGTATGTCTGTGCATAATGAGACGTGATGCAGCCATGGTACAATAAAGTTTTGTTTTGTATGGCGAAGATGTAATAGATTAAGTAGGAGCAATGTTGTCTTTCTGATGCACGTGGACCTAAAGAGAAAGACGACGCACTAGAAGCGTGCAATGCTGCAATTGTAACACGAAGTAACGCCACCGTTTGCAAGTAGTCACTCTCCAAGACAAAAGTTATGGTTGTTAACAAAAATTGGATGCACCAACAAAAACAATGAATAACGCTCGACAAGCTTAACCCAAATGTATTCAAATTTGTCAGCTGCGGGCACTTGGTGGGTAGTATCCGGCAGAGGAGTTCGCCGCCATTACTAAACGCTTCAATAGCACCTCCTGCTCCTGAAGCCGCTGATCGATCGACACGTTTGATCGAGCAGGTCCAAACAACGACTCAATTGGTCCATCCAATGGCGATCCTTCCAATGGAGATGACACGACCTGCCGTGTAGTAGATACAATCTGATTCGACTCATCAATAATCTCAATAACATCGTCCTCATTATCGTTCTCTTCATCATTTTCATCATCATCATCATCGTCCTCGTCCTCCTCCATAAGTGGCAGCTTGCTGCTACTGCTGCTTGAAAATGACTCGTTCTCTGCATATGACGGTAAATTCACGAGGCGAACAGCTTTAAAGTCCAATGCTGCAAGAGACTCTCGCATTGTCCGAAATTCTTCTTCCTCCACCTCTTGTACGACACGCTCCGCTCCTGCCATCGTTCGGAGGTGGCGCAGATCTATCATCTTGGGAGCAATAGATTCCATGACTTCGACTTCGGTCTCGTCATCTAGTGAAGACGAAACGCTAGTCTTTGTTTCAGATTGCACCTCCAATTCTACGGTGCTTAAGAACTTGTTTTGTAGCAGACTAACGCTTTCAACAAAATTCGCTTCACTCTCAGAATCCCCGACAGTATCTTTTTGAGGAAAGGTAAAGACAGCAGTAGGTGAAAGCGACGCAATTGACGGTTCACTGCACATTGCTAAGTTGCCCTTACTGCCAACAATTTTGTCCATCGACCAGCCCGCGGACTCGGCGTCAGACATGCCTTCCTCTTGACTGTCAGTTCCAGCGATACTCTTGATGTCGGAACCACGGACCTTGCCCATACATGCTTTACAGAACACAGTTTTCACTACCTGGAAAGTACGTGACGTCGAAGCAGCGTTGCTATCGACTGTAGGGGCGTCACGAATCAACATGCAACGCCGACAAGCCACCTCACCGCAGAGACGGCAGTGCTGACGTCGTCGCGTGGCTGAAAACTTGCGATCGCATACGGTGCAGTTAGCACACGCCTTCTTCTGCGCCCAGCTTTGGCGATCCAGCATACCATGCACAGCAATGCGTTTAGAGTCGGCAAACAAAGCCATGGAACTCAATGTCGTCATGAGCTTCTTAAACGACCCAACAGACGTGGAGTGCGACCCTTTGTACATGTCAATTTCACTTGTCATGAAAAGTTGAGTGGTGTCGGAGCTGTCGTTTGTTGGGCGAACAATAGTCACCGTATGTGCATGAATGCGCCTCGTCTTCAACTTGTCCGATAGTGGCGGACATTCGTCCAGAAGCAATGGTAGCGTGATTCGGACGCCAACATCTCGATCCTGAAGGTCTTTAGTGTAGACAAGATACTCGAGAAAGCACATGTCGCGCTTGCGCGAGAGCGTTGACGGCTGGTGACATACCCATTTCATGCCCAGGTACAAATGGGGTTTTTGTGATTCTTTCGTATGGATATTGCACAGTACCGCACCATCCACTGCATATCCATACATGAACTGGTTTACTGCAAAGACCTCTTGAGCTGTCACCGAATAGTGGAAGTCGATATAGTTCCGATAGTCACCATCAATACGTCCAAAGACGCGTGATGCTTCAACTGCCCTAGACGGGTCCACCTCACGAATTGCAGTAAGGTGTTCAATATTCCCTACAACGTTCCACCGTGACCCGTAGTCCGGTACGGTTCCCATGGCCTCGTGCAGGTTGTATTCAGCCAATGCATTTTTCATAATGATCTCTACGCGTCGCTCATAGACCTCTATCGCATCTGGGGTGAGCTTTACCGGCGGGAAATACCCATCCGGTAGAGGGAATTTGATGTTGCTGCCATTCATTCTTAACGTAGCGTCGCTGCTTGGCATTAACTTTTGCTCCTTTTGCAATGTGTCAGATCTCTAGTGATGTTCGTGCCGAGCGCTGTGCGCGATTGTAACTGGCCCGTCCATCGCGTGCAATGCTGCAACACTGCAATGCAGATGTCGTCTTTGCAGCATGTACTTGCCATGTCCGCGCCTTTCGTTAAAGGTCTCCTCTATACAGATCAGGTATCGATTTCGTGGCCCGACGGCTTTCGCTGTAATGCTAACGCTTACTACGTGCGTGAAATCGCCGTAGGTCGAAACACAATCCAGTTGCAAAACGAAATTCGTGTTGATTTTCTCCGGCAGTCACGCTTCAGGTGTGTCAAGTCTTTGGTATAGAATCATCATAAGGCATGCCATTAACGTTTCTGTGCGTGCCAACAATTGCAAGTGTGGAAGCGAACTGTTACCATAGAGAGGGTTTCATGCTACCACTGCTTCCGTAACACGTGTCGTATCAATACTACTCGCACGTAAGGGCAATTATTTTGTTGCAAGACTATTGCGTGATAAAAGATCCTAAAACTCGGTGCCATGACAAAGTCGTCGCTAATTCTTCTGTACGTGGGCTAGCTTTTCGTATAGCTCTATGCTTTTTATTCCCTGAAAAATATGCACAGCAAACAATAATATTCGTGGCTGTCAACAGATAGACTTTTGAGCTGCCACGTCAAAGGCCAAATGAGACCGCAGTAGCATCATCGCGTCTTACGGGACAGTAATCATGGTGACAATAGGCCTAACGACGAATGGTGCATGTGCTGACCAAAAATTACCTGCTAGTTTTTACTTAATCTTACCTAGCACGATGAAAGGCGGCTTGCCAGAAGTTGTAGCATGCTCCTTTCAAAATGTACGTGAAACTAGAGGTCTGTGCCAAACGACATAAGTTGCCTGACATCGTCTGCGACCATCCGACGATTTTCAAATCTCAGTTTGTGCGCGTCGAAGCTTTTATGCGTGCTGCTTGACGACTAATACTTACCCGAAACCTCCTCTTCGTCTTAAGCCTGTATTGGATTACTCAATGCGAATCCTGGCGTCTCGAGCAAAAGACCGAGTTGAAACGTTGCTCACATCCTCAAATTCATGCTTCTCGAAGTGGTTTTTTTTCTGGGACAGTCTTATAAGAGAGAAAGGTGAACAAAGGTGTTATCCCCTGGCCACAAACACTGGTACAAACATAGTCCACGCGGATTATATGAACTGTAACGTCAGAAGGGGCACTTCAGTAACGTCAACTTTTACACCTACAGGAATTGTTGATTGTTTTGATATGTCTGTGAGGAAATCCCCTGATCTTCTGCCATGACTACGTCGTTCTCCTATGCACTAGCTCATTCTACTGGCTCAACTCGATGGAATTGACGAGGAATACTCCAAAAGGGCACGTGGGACCATTTGACCAAATCCGAGCACATGCAGGGAGCCAGGTGACGCCTTGAAAGTTTTGAGACAAGGTACCAAACCGGCTTTCCCAGACAGGCCAGCCTGACTTATCCCTGACGTGCAGCTCCGTTCCTGGATCAAGACACACGAAATCACGTTCTAAGGGAGTTCGCTTTGTGAGAACAGAACTCGCGCTCGGCGAACGGGCTGGCGACAAACTCGTTCATGCCTGGGTGGAGGGTGTTCGATGCTGCCCCACACATCGAGACTTGGTGCCTATTGCTTCTCGTCAGGTTCGCACGCTGCGTTGCCTCTCGTGGCGCACGCAGCAGAGAGACAGGACTCCCTATTTTAACCTTGGCCCCATGATGGGGAACTTCCACCTGGAGGAATTGTTATAGTTACGAAATTCTGTAAATGGTGCTGATGAGGTGACACAATTCTAAGTAGGGTACTTGAGACCCTGTAAAACTACACAGCAGGATACTATCGTCATCTCTTAACCCAAGCATTGCTTGTAGTCCGCATGCTTCACATACGGCCCTGAAACCATGACCTTTGAATCGATCGATTTACGTAATGTTTTGAAAGTATATGTATCGCCTACTTGCTCATCCAATAAGGAGACTTTTTCTAATATCGGCCTCAAAAGTTTTAGATTGGACTGAGCTGTGTAACAGCGAGAAACAAGCAAACGAGCAAGTTTGATGACATCGGCTCGGCGAATAAATTGAGGACAGTCAAAATTCATGTCACCACACCTGTCGGAGTAGATATGAATCCATCCAAACATTATAGGATAATGCGTGGATGAAACGATATGGTGCTCGATGCGCAAATCTAAGGGCTGACGTGAAAAACCACGAGAAACTTAATTGGCAAGCCTACACAAAACCAAGGGTACTTGTGTAGGCTTGCCAATTAAGTTTCTTTCGCTTCAACCATTACGTAGCTTTACAAACTTCGCTATATCACGATGCCAAAAGCGCATTGGCTTTTTACCGTAGCCGCTACCGACACCTCCATGCAATGTACGAGTTTAAACAAGAAGAGACCACGAAAACTCGTGCTCGCTACAGTACTAACCAGCTTATCAACGGGCGAACCATCTAGAACAAAAAGCCGAGCACTAATGCAATTACGAAGTACCTGACGTGCTGGAAAGTCACCTAGTAACCCTAGCACGTGAAGGTCTCGCTCGTGACTGAAAAAAGGCAAAACGGGTTCACTGAAGCCCCTCGAACTCGGCAAAAGCTTCTGCTACTTCTACCGACAAACGTATTGGACCTACCTGACAAAGCATTCTCTGCTCTGACTATGTTGTCACGATAATGTTGCGACTCTTCTGAAGCGCACATCGTCGGCAGAATGCCCCATCTGGATCTACCGGTCCATCTGTCTCTCGGTGAAGAAGTGCCCGCTTGGCTTGCTCTTTTAATGACCTTGCAGCTCTCGAGTGGGATCTTGAGAGCTGGGTGCAATCGACCAAAGATAAGTTTAGTTTCCGATTTTCCCTCCATGCTTTCAACTAGGCGCCGGCACACCTTATCTCGGTAGGAAAGTTAACTTTACAACTGCCACGGTCTCCAATAATTTTAACCTCAGATATCGTTTGTCTATGGGTCGCCGCACCAACAGAAATGAGACAAAGACGTTCCCATTGCCCGAAGATTTCTTTCCGAACATCGAGCTCACGGACGAACAGATTCAAGGCTATGAGATTCAGGTCGAGAAAATCGTCCAAGACGCTTTGGCGGACTACGAACGACACGAAGCAAAAGGAGCCTACCCGATCTACAATGCACCATGGGCTCCTGTTGGCACGGAAGGCACTTTGACCGCTATCCGAAAGGAAACACCTGAGGGAATTTCGCAAAGCGAGTTCCGTCTCTACGGCTATATTCAAGGCAACTACCGGAACTTTATGGATTTCCACTACGCTGAAACGTCCCAGGAGCATTTTGAGTGTAATCAATTCATGTACGGCTACGTGGTCGATGCAGTCGTGCTCAAGAACATCCACACGAAAAAGTCTGGCAAGAAAGATGAATATTTGGGTATCAAATGGACGTGCCTTCAACCTTCATCATTCGGCCGCAAGCGAGACAATTGCTTTTTGGAGTACTTAACATATACTAAGGATCAGCTCGGCCGCAATGTAGGCGTCCGAGTGACGCTACCGGTGGATATCGATGAATGCCCCGATTTGTATCTCACTTTGAGAATCAAGCGCATCAAGATGCATAGCGTCACCATCGTCCGCCCCGCGGGTTTCTCTGCGGACGCGACACAGCTGTTTTTTATGAGTGATAATGACATCGCAGGTCTGTCCAAGAACTATAAGAAGGTCATGCGCATTTACAACGACATGTCCCTCTTTGTCGACTCGAAATGTATTGTGAAGCAGGGGATCATGTGCAAGACAAATTGGGTACCCAAGGACTCACGCAAGGCTTGCATGAATTGCCAACTCTACTTCAACGCTGCAACGCGCCGCCGTTACCATTGCCGGCTTTGCGGAGACATCTTTTGCCACCGCTGTGTTATCGTTCGCAAGGTTCCACGCGACCACGACGTCAACAACAAGTCACGAGTGTTTCAAGTAGCTAAGACAAACTTCTGCACAGCGTGCGTGTCAACAATTCGTCGAGGAAGCGAAGCATCGAAACTAGAGCGTGTGTCTTCAGGCACACATGCCGACAGCGTCAAGACACTAAGCTCTGAGAGCAATGCCTGCAAGTTGCGCAAAACATCGGTGAGCAATACAACGAAGCCAAGCAATTCACGATCGGAGTGGTGGGATGAAATTGCATCGTACAGGTCCGAGTCTAACTGGTCCGAAACGGAATCGGAGGATACCAGCAAGGCATCGCTTAACGCTTCCGGGCGGTCGAGACTTGCCAGTTCCCTGTCTTCGTCCCAGTCGTCATGGACTTCCCGGGGTGACAAAAACATGGACATGGACGATGTGCCGTTCCTAGCAACTCTGGATGTTATCGACGACGATGTGGCAATTCTCGATGAAATAGCGAAAAGCTCTAAATCCAAACTGTGCAAGAAACTTCCCATGTCTGGATACTCGACGAGCCGACGTCATTCACGAAAGCAGATGCAGTTTTTTCAAACGTCGAGTGACAGACAAGAGGTCACTGAGGTTATCGACACGATAGACATGGTGCCAATGTCGGAGCTTCGACGACAGTCACGCGCAAGGACTGCCGGGATGCTGTACGGTGTTGCTCGAAAGTACAGCAAGAGACGTATTGGACGGGGGTCATCGCTTAGCTCGAGCCGTCCTAGCAGCCATCTGAGCCACGAAGAGCCTACAAATCGGTTGCATTCGTCTCGCTCCATAAGTCAGAGTCTTGCAGAGCAGGAGGAAATTCTTCGATGCATGCTTAGTGTCAGTCGAATACATTTGAATTCTGGCGAGGGCTTCAAGAGTTGAGTGAACACATAAGTGAGGTGGTTGTTTCCGGCAACAAGGATCACGGCGTGCCCCGCTGTGAGGCTCACTAGTCTTCTCATCGACGGATTTTACCACACGTTTATCAATTCTTATAGCTAGTTACCCTGATAGTTTATCCAAGTTCTAATATGCTTTCGTCTACTTTGAGTTAGATCTACATACCGTAATGGATACCTCTGTAAGTGCAAAGACCGACGGATTGATGATCGTAGTACTCACCACAGAGCGTACTGCGTAGGTCTGATTTACAGTCCGCCAGAAATGTGCAGGCAGATCGTCACAAGCGGAGCCTTTACTATGTGTTACGGAACCCGAACCTCTAGTGACCAGCTGCTTTGACAGTTTACTAACGCACTTGCGTGCGAAGCTGTAGATTAATAGCACCAGTCTATCTAGAAAGAGCAAACACAGGAATGTGTAGTTGTCCGTGTATCATACATATCGTGGTTTTCAGCATCCCAAAGGATTTCTATCAGTAAAAATTAACGGTCGGGATGAAACGGGTATGTACGACGGTATTTCGAGCATAAACTGCCTTGCGTCTGTGCTTATGCGATAGGCCGCTAGTGGTATCATTTGGACCGTATATTTTGTTGTACGTTCTTACGACAGTGTGGCAGTACAATGCGTGTCTGACTTGGCCGTGGAGATCAACTACTTCGTCAGGTTGGAATCGATAGAATAGCGACGGGATCATCGCGCTCGTCTGGCTGCACCTTTCTTGTATCGCAGAGACGGTGAGCTGGACTTTTATTTTCTGAATAGTATTACTCACACGCTGCTTATTACTGCTACAATGAACCACTGTACAGCATATCTGAAGCAGACATTTGTGATTTAGTTGCTATAAAGCAGAGCAAAATCTTGTAGCCACCATAGACGAGGTGAACCTCGAAGCACTCGCATGAATTCCACGTCAGCTGGCCCTCCCTGATTCAAAATGTCGCATGTCACCTTCTCTCTACATGAAGCAGCAACCAGCGCTACGTTTATAGATCAACAATTATTATCTGGCAAGACAACATCGTAGACCTCGTTTCCAACTTCATTCCGTCCTTGACATCGTCATTTTGCCAATGTAACGTTGTCTATATTGTCCTTGTGAAGTATCTAGTCTACAATATATATGTATATTCTACGATCAAATAAAGTTAAATTGTCAAAATTATCAGTGAAACCTGTATAATTAGATATCCAGTTCAGTTCTTTAATCTTAAACAACCCCTTTCTCATTCTTCATCCTGTACTCGTCCTAAGGCCTCGACTCAAAGACACGGACATCGATCCCATTCCTGAAGTCGTTTCTCCCTCGTATCAGTGTCAGCCAGTAAGTCAATGGCTGAGCCGTCAGGTCGGCATCGCATTCGTAAATTTCTGGCCAGTCGCAAGCATAAGCGTCAGCCATCGGACCCAGAGGATATATTGCGTGCCAGTAATACAAGCAGTGTCGTGTCCTTGCCCGAGTCGGCTATTGTGGCTATGGAAGGTAATTTGAAGAAACGTTTAGCTAAAATGCCAGTGATGCACGACCGGTATTGTGTCGCTACGTGGGAATTAGATGCGGATGAACGCAAACGCGTCATGTTACGGAGTTATAAGAGTCGAAAGGCTTACGACAGTCGCCCAGAAAAACCATCGAGTGTCCAGCAACTTGAATGTATTAATGATTGGGACGGCAAAACGGGGTTTCATCGGTATCAGAATGCTTTTACAATAGAGACAAGAGACAAGAAATCTTATCAATGTGTCGCTCCATGTCCAGCCGACAAGGTCAAATGGATGGGGCTTATGGATGTACACAGTAGGCGAGACAGGAGACTTAACAGTGTTGGCAATCTTGGGTCGAGGCGACGGACTCAGAGCGTCGAGGCTTCAGCGAGTAGTGAACCCAGAGCTTATACAGGCCCGTCCATGGCCCGGAGTGTCGTAAATGCATCCCAATTGATGGACACAGAGGAACAGAGCAATTTTTTAAACAGTAATCGTCTCTTTAGGACCACTTCGGACGCTTCCGCCGATTCATTGGAGGAATTGACTCATGACGAGAACGAACCTGTTGATTGGGGACTTTATGGAAATGAGAACACAACGTACAAGTACGAAGTGCAGGAAGATTCGATACCTGTGCTACTCGATAAAGAGCTTCTAGATTTACGTGAGAGAGAGAATAAAACACTGGCTACTGACAGATTTCTGTTCGACGAGGCAGGTGCTAGCAGGTTCGGAGCAGTGGTCGTCAAAGGTGCCGGAAGAGACGAGGAAAACGATGATGCAGACTTTGTGGACGAGGTCCTCGTGGCACGGGAAGCGAAGAAGAAGAATGAGAGGAACATGAAGCGACGGGCGCAGAAGCTCGAGTCTAACAGAGATCGGTACGCCGAGATGGCGGCCGCGAGGCTTGCCGGCATGCGCAAGGACGCGCGTCATCCGAAGAAACGACATGGCCTCAGTGACATTAGCCTTTTCGTTGACAGTGAGAATAGTGACGTGGAATTGTACGACGAAGAGCAGTCAATTATAGGAGAAGAAGTTGAGGGCATTGCTGATCTGGAGGACACGAACCAGCCCCGGAGCAGCCTCCGCAGTCGATGCAGCTTCAAGAGCCAAAAACAGAGCTTTGTAAGCAACAGCGACAAAGGCAACAGTGTGACGAAAGGATACGCTAGTGGTGAGGATGAATTAGAAATGGAGGACGAGGATCAGGAGGCAGTGCCTCCTGCTGCAATTATTTCTGCACAAATTACTACAGCGGAGTGTGCAGAGGCTAAAGCGGGGAGTGCAGATGCTGAAAGAATTGAATTTGATATGGCAGAGGCCGAAGAAGTCGAAGAGCTGCGCCAGCTGAAGAGGAAGTATCGCGCTGAACGTCGTGCTAAGAAGCGTCTACTGAGGGAGAAGGAAGAGGAGGAACGTACGACTTTGGAGGCGGCCGAGCTAGCACGGGCTCACCGCGAAGAGCAGCGAGCTCGTGAGGAAGCTAAGGCTCGCGAAGAGCAGGAGAAGCGCGAGAAGAAGAAGGAATGTCGAGAGGTGAAGGCGAAACTAAAACGCGAAAAGGCCAAACAACGTCAGGCTGAGGCCGATGTTCGGAAGCTGGCAGAGTTTAATCAGGCAGAGGAAGAGCGTCGTGAGCGCAAACGTACGGAGAAGAAGGGAGAGAAAAAGTCTAAGAAGAAAGAGAAGTACACCTCACCAGCTGAACGTATCCAGCGGAAGGAAGTGCGAGATGCCGAGCGTGCTACTGCCACAGACGAAGCTAAGATCTCGAACGCGCTGGTTGTTGTGGAAAAGTCAGCCGAAACAGTGCAGCAGCCGGTTGCAGCCCCAGCACCAGCCTTTACGTCAACTTCGTCCGTCCAGACTGAAGCTGCTTCGACACAACAGGCTGCCTGCGCATATGCACCTCCTACTTTCCCTGCTCCATCTCCTGTTCCAGTACCGGTTGTCGCTCCCGCTGTCATTTCTTCTTCTGCCGCTGAAGTTGCGGCCGTTGCCGCGCAGGCGATGCCGGCACCAATATACCAAATGTGTCCGCCACCGTTTGTGCCATCATATCCGACTTGTCCGCAGAGCATGCCAGCCTACGGTTTGGCGGCTACCTTTGGTGCTTATCCTCCGTTTTACCTTGCTCCGTACAACTACGGAGGACCCACGGGGCTGCAGCCTGCGCTCATGCGCCCGAATATGGGATTCGTAGCTGGACTGAGCACGATGAACTCGTTCGGCACCGCTGCTGGTCCGGCGCCGGCACCCTCCATATCGAATTCAGCTGAGCCTATGGTCGGCCCACAATTGCCTAATTCGAAGGAAAACGCTGAAACCTCATTGACAGGCGCAAGCCCACTTTTCTCCCCACCCCCGTCAATGGGCAAGTCGATCGGTGTAAAGCTGACAAACTTGCCAGAGTTGCCGGATGTGATCGAGTTTTAGGATTACGTGTGACCATTGCTCTTCTCTGAGTGAGAGATTATAACTTAATTAGCTACATTCTTATGCCCCTTGCAGTGCAGTAGACGATGCTTAGTTGACAACGCTAGTATTATAAACGTTTTGTTTCTGGTGTAGATAACGAAAAGATTGCAACGCTCTTTCCCTTGCATTACATTGGCACTAACATAAAGTGTCAATGTAAATATGATAAAATTTGACAATAGCATCGTAGCCGATACTATCCGACAATATTATCTTAGCTAACACAATTCGACAATATTATCTTACCGACACAACTTCGACAAAATTATTTTAGTTGATACTATTTAATATTATCTAAGCCGATACTATTCTACGATATTATTAATGCATCACCTTGAAGTTAGAGATGTAGGGTAATATTGGCCAAAATATCAGCCACTGCGCTGGTCAATGAGAATGAACGCGCGCAATGAGTGTAGGACAGGCAGTCGACATACATATTAGAATTTACATATAGTTGAAGTAAGAATATAAATGGTTAAGTTAATTGATGCCTCTAAATATAGTGTAACGAGGCACCCTCTACGTATCTATATAATAATACTTTACTGTCCGTCTGTCTGTCTGTCTGTCTGTCTGTCTGTCCGTTTGATCCTTTTCCGGCATTCGGATTGGCTAAATTCTGTTTTTGTTTCAATTTTGGATTGGCTGATTCTGCATTTTTGGCTCATTTTGCAATGGCTGATTATGCAATTTGTATTAATTATTACATGTGCAGATCTCCATAACAGAGTCTCCATATGTCGTGCTTCTATCTATAACACTAATATACAAAACGATTGCACACATACGTGTTCATATTCATCATTACATATTGCAATATCAAACACAGCATTTCTTAAATATGTTAGATGAGACACATGCTTTCACTTCATTTTTAAAACATAAACTCAGGGCTCAACTAATACACTTCAACGTGGCAAAAGCAAGCGTATTGATCAGGTTAAGGTGGATGCAGTTACAATAAGCGAATCGAATCAAATGTAGTGCATCATACTTATTCATTTATCTGAGTCAACCGGACATTCTGCATGACGGGCTTACATCCACCTTTATACCGATAACTTTACCTTATTAAACCGCATATATAGAAGTAAAGAGATGGGTACGAAGATCACACGACGACTTCGCTTACTGTGTCCGTTGGAACGACGGGTACACATGGTCGTGCGAAACGACAGATACACATTGACCAGCGTCGACAGGTAGACGTTGACTTTCATACTTATTGACTTCATATGTAGCAATTACCTGACTCAACCAGAATAATAAGTGAGTACGAAGATTATCTAGCAGATGGTTGCTCACCATGTCCGTCGGAACGACGAGTGAGCATCCCTATTTTAAGATATATGGTGGGCTAGGGTTCTATCAGCGGAGATTCGCGCACCTATCCGTCGGAACAACGGGCACTATCATAAAGCTGCACACAGGCAAAAAGGTGTATAAAAAATTGATTGACACACATAGAATAAATTACATACGATCCTGTATACATACAGTACATCTGTCTATTCGGTCGGCACGCTACTATCCGCCGGAACGACGAGTGCACATTGAATCTCATACCCATTACTTTACCTTAACATTGTAAGGGAAAATGTTGGATTCGAAGGTCAAAAGGCAAACTTTAGTCACCATGTCCGTTGAAACGACGAGTACACATTGACCTTTATATCATCATTTTAATGTAGTCAACCAAATTGGTAAAAAGATGACTAAAGGTCAGTATATACCCAGCGTCGACTTGCGCACTATATCCGTCTGAATGACGGGTATACATCCTAGCAAATCGGGGCGTTTGACGCGCCAACATTTTATACTTTGCACCATCAAAACGACGGGTAAACACCATAAAAGAGGTGGGTCGATGAAACATGATGCATTCGTCCATCGATTTACTAGCGTGCAGGAATTATCTACAAGCAAATGACTGTATATCAACGCGTTACAGAAATTCGCTAATGTGTATCCGGTGGAACGACGGGTTTACATTGGCCTAAATACACATTGACTTTGATAACTATTAATTTACCTGATTTAGCAGAGTGATTGACAAGTATACATCTACTGTAGGGGTATCCGTCGGAACGACAGGTAAATACCCTAGCAATTTGTTGCGATATACATACTACTTTGCACCGTCGGTACAACGGATGAACACCCAAAATAATACAATATGCTATTAGCGTAGAGTTTGCTGTCGTTTCCGTCGAATCGACAGGCACACACCCTAGCAGCGGCGACTTCGCGCAGCGTTCCATCGAAACGACGTGATATAAACTCAATAAAGAAACTATTTTGGTAGACTTCGCATACTACATTCGCGGAAATGACGGGTAAACACCCTAGCAAATCGCTGCGTTTAAGATGCCTATGTATGCAACTTCGTACCGTTAAAACGACGGGTGATCAAATGAAAAATTGACGAATAGACGAGTACACATTGCCTTCATATCCATCTTTACCCTGAGTCAATCGAATTATCTAACGTTAAATGATGGGTTTACAGGTCAAAAGGCAGACCATGTCCGTCGAAACGACAGGTGAACACCCTAACTTTCGAAACGACAGGTATACATTGACCTTCATACACAATATTTCTAATATTAATTAATTACCTAAGTCAATATACGATCTGCGTCAAATATGTGCACCTATCGGTCGACACGACGGGAACACCCCTATATATGTATCAATAGCATAAAACCATGTCCGTCGGAACGACGGTTACACACCCTAGTACAGTATAATCTAATTACACTGTGTCAGTTCGGTTCGGAGCACCTGCTTACACTGTGTAGGTGCTCTGAACCAAACGTACACTGGTTAGCCGAATAAGCTATATAATTAAACGACACGCTTAATTAAAAGGAAAAAGAGAGCTGTATCAGATATAGGTAGCTATCTACTAGAACTAAAAGTGCTTCAATTGTAGCGAAGCTACACAGGTCGTTTTTCAAGATAGACTTTGAAGGCTATAAGTTATATAAAAAATATTTATACTAATAAAAATCTTTTCATTCTAAAGAAGTTGTTAGAGATACATCTAGCCACTTAGTTCTAAGGATACTAATTAAACGACTACGAAGTCTACCCGTTTAAACAACTTAAGAGGGACTTCTAGCCAACAAGCAATAAGCTTAAAGGTTCAGAGAGCCAACGCATAAAGTGCAAAGGTTTGAGCTATGATTACGGTTCAAGGAACAAACGCACAAAGTGCACAAGAGAAATAAGCCAAACTGACTTTATCTCTTCGACTCAAAATGATAATTGAGATTATTTATGCATCAAGATTTTATAAATAGTACTACTTTAAGTACCCTACACTAGATTAATTACTATCATAGTAATTATTGTATGCCGTCGTCTATAATCTGGATATGAAATCATCCAATCATCGGTGTATGTTGTACTTAGTATTACTGTATCAGTTATGGAGCTGATACCGATAGTATAAGGTATTACCGATACCCTTATAATATCACTCATCTATAATACCCCTTTAAAAAGGATCGGTATTGAAATATATATGCAATATATAAATTTCAACCGTGATGTACATTCAATATGATGTTCCAAGCATCGTATAACCCCGTTACACTTTCACCTATCAGACTGATGTTACGCATAACGTCAATCGACACATTGCTTCCAAGTGGTTTGCGAAATGCACAAACATCGAACTGTTTATCAAAGTACCACGCACATGACCACGCCTCGCACCAAGTCCGAGACTTTTAACACCCTCTTAGAGGAAAGTCTTGATGACATGGTGGACTACGAAAGCGACACAAACTTCATGGATGACAAAGAGACTAAACCTAGCTCTCCTGTTATTTATGCTGACTCTCGTCATGCAGCGAACCCATTTCCGAACGTGGTGTCGCTGACACATTAACATCAATGCGGTTAGAGTCCACTTCCGCGATCACGAACCCGCTTGACGAGTAACAGGCTCAGTAGTTACAAACAGAGGCAAGCTCTACACACCAAGCAAAGGCCATGGTGAAACTCAAAGGGCATATAGACTATCTCTTTGAGCCACGATCCGTTGAAGAGCGTCTCAAAGAGGCCACTGGCCATTCGCTAGACATATGGTCCATAGTACCGGATGCTATTACCCCCCCGAGGAGCTCGCCGCGCGAACGGCTATTCGCCATTAGTTCTTAGATTTAGTCAAGACCACTTAAAGCCAATACAAGCCACGCCTGGATAGGCAAGCACGTAATTCAGATTTTTCTTCCATGTAAAAAGCTTCTATCTTGCTGTTCGCCGGCGAAAGTGAAGATGAAGACGATAGAGCCTTTGTCCACTGGGAATATTATGTGCGGCGTTAGAGTAGCATGTGGACTCTTCGCGCAAGTGCCATGGTGTCAGACGTTCGTCTGGAACGGATGATGCGTTTGACTACGCCAAGTAAAAGGTTCAAGGATGATTGGAGAAACAACGAGTGCGCTATGCGCCGTCCATTCAAGACTCCAGTACTTCGACTACGTCTGTAGCAGAAGCAGGCCCCAGCTGTAAGCTCGCCCACTCCTACCCCTACGGGTGTGAAACGCCATCGCTAATCAGGTTGGCCCTGCGCCCGGCGCCCAAAAACTTCCACGGCTTACGGGCAATCCTGCCGTAGGGGAACCTCGAATTTTCATAAGTTCCACGACTTAGGGTATCTCGTCACTTCACCAGATACTGATTTTGACCGTGGCGACGACGCTTCTGAAGAAGCTGTTCCACATGGAACTGAAGGTTCCCCTGCTCATCGAGAAATGCCGGAGGAGGCCGGTGTACCGGCACAAGCTCATGTCGAGCTACTTCAGGAGGTAAAGTGTCTTCGAAAACTGCGCAGAAGATGAATACTCTCCTCGAGTCGTTAGAGCAGGGTCGGACCCGAGTGGAGAGGCAGCTTGTCCTCTTGGTGCAGATGATACGTCCTGAGGCAGTGCCAACGACCTCGGCGCAAGCGCCTTAGCATTTACGCGGGACGGATATCGATATGGCTTGAGCATTCCAACGTAAAACACAGGGTGTGTACGCAATTTGCGCGGCAAAATTAGGGTATACACTAAGCCTTTCATGGCGACGACCGTAAAGGGTACGATAAAGCGCGGACACAACTTTGTCTTGAATACAGCAGACACTGCTTCAGTAGGTAGGTTCTTAGCGTTTAGTAAGACTTAATCTCCGACCCCATAACAATTAATACAACTTCTGCCTTTAGCACCCGCATATTCGTTTTTTTATCTTGGCTATCAGTCATTGCGTCACGCACATGTCGTGAGACGCTCAACCGCGTTACGAAAAACGCGTTTACCTGTTTATTAACAATAACAGAGCTAACATCAGCAAGCCGATCGGCAACCTCTACCCCCCCCCCCCCCGCTAAATTATGAATCAAGGAGTTCTAGTGTTGACGGAATGCGTGGGTGAACCTACTGGTTCTCGCCGTTTTTGGCTTCCCGGCGAGGGAGACGGAAACGTCAGACTCGGTGATAGTGAGCACTGGTGCAGGCGCGCGACAAACGGCTGCGCGGTGACCAGGTTTGCGACAGCAGAAGCAGATCAGGTTTTTCGCTTCCGCAGAGACCCAAAATTACGACTGGAAGCACGCTTATGACCTGTAGCGTGCTCAATAGTATAGATCTCCATTGGCTCAGGTTTCTAAGCGGCGTGTAGGGGAAGCGAGTGATCCCACTTGCGAAGCCAAGACACTGAAGTCTTCGCGCAACACAATCCTGAACACCTCTTCCAGAGAAGATGGAGGCTTCTGCGTTAAGTAGAAACGCTGATGCCCAGCATTCATTGCGGTGACGAACGCATGGACTTGTGTCACCGTATCGATATGGTCGGCGACTATGTACGATGCCAGTTGTCGCGCGTGTTGGATGTAGTCCAACATTGACAGAATAACCTGCTGCAACGCAAGGAATGCGGAGCGATGGTAATGATCGTCTTGCGGAGGCTCAAACGCCAGGCGCAAGTCGCTCTTCAGTGCCTGCATGTCCGGGAGCATCCCGGATTGGCAACAAGCTTCCCCAATGCCCACTTCTTTGTCTTTCCAGTCAACTTGGCAGGAGGAAGTGGGTACGCGTGAGCTCCGTCGTTAGCTGGCGGGATTGGATAGTGATGTCTACTTCACAAATCTAACGATTTAGCGCGAGGCACTTTGGTCCCTCGCCGCTGTAGCTCGAAACGTCAAGTTGAACGACGTTAGACCCCATGACAACTGCGTAAGTTGAAGCTTGCCGACGCAATTCGGCGAGCTCGCGGCTGACGAAGTCTTGAATGGCTACACGCTGGAGCATCTCAGGCGTATACTTGAAGACGGAAACAACGGTAGTAAGACCGGCCAAGTCTGCTAGGCGACGTAGAAATTTCCACTTGAAGGGGGTCGGGTGCCCGAAGTCATCGTGTGACAACCAACCCCCCCCCTCCCCCGCGCTTAAGGTAAATTTTAACAACTAGCGCGCTTAAAATTAATTTCAACTCTGATTTTTATATATTTGTTTTATACTAAGTACTAGTGCTCCTTAAACACATGGGAACCACACAGCTACAGATCTCTCTTCAATTGGCTGATAATGAGACTCATTCTCACTTACCTGCGAATAGAGATACGAATGGCCACACCCGTTATTTTGGGTGTAGCATATAATTACTTATGTAACATGGATTTGATTATGGCTATTTGTGTAGCGGTACACCCCGTTACAGACACCAAAGGTCGTCTCGATCCACCAATCTTTATATAATCAGGGTCGTACTCGCCCAATTGGCTATGGTGCAATCCTACAGATTCCATACCCACATCTTAAAATTCTTGACCTGTTTTCTTAGTCGAGGTCTTCTTCATGCGATCATTGTTCCTACCGTGAAGCATCTGCTCCTTTCAAAACTTCTCCATGTCTGAATTGAAAAATTGCTGCATATCTTCTAAGTTCATATTTTTGTAACATCAGGTGTGATCGCGGGCGCGATCATGGGAACAGGCTCCGTCTTCATACCTGCCATTCGATCCTGTAGAAAAGCTGCTCCATTCGGCTCCAGCGACATTCGACGCAGATCCAATGAGTCATCTGACATGGATTCGGACTCAGCTAAAGCATATCGTGACGATCCAGTCACATGTTCCGTGTGATTGTCGATCTCCATTTTGTTGATCATGTCGTCCAGATCGCATTTAACCACCAGTAGAATTAGCTTCTCTAAAGAAGATTTGCCTTGGTCATAATACGATCTTGGCCAAAATCAAGGAAATTGTGGTGGAGTGGGTTCTCAAAATTGTATGATGAGATCCCAAACTACTCACTATGCTGGATTTTCGACTGTCGGATGGGGTACCCCGATGCCGCTTATGGACCTTCTCTCACCTTTTGTACCCGTTGGCTGGCGAATTGCACTCTTCGAAAGACTTGGGTGAAGTTGTAGAGGTCTGCCTTGAGGGAGGTAGACCTGGGGGGTTTCGAGTGGATATGCTTCACTCGGTGGGCCGGTAGGTGGCCACTCGATCGACCTTGTCGAGAGTGGACTTAGAGACAAATTCTTCAGGGCGCTTGTCGTCCCTGGCCTTTTCCTTCTTGTTTCAGGGGTATCAACCACCTGACCTTTGCTTTGCTCCCGGACCGTGAGGTAAGGGAGACCGCTTCTGATATCGGGTCTTGGGGGGTGTTGCTACTCGAACGAGCTCACAGGCCAAATATATCCTGGAGCTCTATTCGCACTTGAACTTCGCTACACAACTGTCTTCGACGAGGGGTCAAAATATTTACCTTCCCGGAACAGTGAGTAGCTTAGAGCAAGTCCTTCTTGGGTGACGGAGTCGTGCCACGTAGATCGCAAATTGAGTAGTATTCAATATAGTCCTATCCTTGTAACTTCTTTACTCTATACTTGCTTAAAGCTCTAATTCCTTGCGTCGACTGGTCTGATCCTTGTGTTAACTGGTCAGGAGTGGCTGAACCCCGAGGGACCTGGGCCGACCGAAGAGGGACCGGATCTACCGACGAGGGGCCGACGTCGACCGAAGAGGGACCCAGGTCGACCGATGAGGGACCGGGTCGGCCGAAGAGGGACCGGATCTACCGACAATGGGCCGAGGTCTTCCGACGAGGGACCAGGTCTATCAATGAGGGACCGGGTCTATCAATGAGAGACCGGGTCAAAAAATGAGGGACCGGATATACCAATGAGGGACCGGGTCTTCTAAAGTGTACCATGATCGATTCCCTTCGGAACCAGTTAACCGGTACCCTGATACTGGTTTCTCTTTTGTGGGTTCGCAAATTTTTCTCCGCCAACGGTCGCTTCCCCTCGAGGCCCCTGTCTTTCTGGTCTCTCCTCCCTGATACACGGTCTTTTATACTCCGAATCCAACTGGATTCTGGGGTCTCCATATCTCAAACAAGCACTTCAACACAGGATCATCAGCGTCGAAATTTCCCAACGTGAAACCGGCTTCTTTTTGTAGATGAGTCAACCCTCGAATTGCGTCAAATAAATTGGATGCTTTCCCAGGTGTTGACACTAGTCCACTCAGCGCTCCAATCAGTTTTGGACGCAGCATCCTCAACACAGAATCTTCCGATAAAGTCCGTTTTACATCCTTCCAGTATATAATTGATTCTCCAGCTGATCCCATTGAACTCTCACATTTATTTTTACCTGATCGCAATCTCTACTTGTCTTGATCGCTATCCGAGTTGGGGGCCTCCATTTTATTTCGAGAGGACTTCGACTTCTTCTTTTTAATCGTAGCTTCTGAAGCTGGAAGAGCGTTCTTTTATGAAAATCGTTCAGTTTCTAACCGTCAGATTTTCATCCGGTAGATCGTACTTAACACCACGATCTGCGGTGGTTCCCCGAAGAAACCTGGGGAGGGGGTAGAGGATTTTTTTAAGATCAATTTCTTGATCTTCCTCTTTTATTTTCTTCTCATCTGCGGCCCTCCTAAAACACTAATAATCCAAGGATCCTTTTGTTCACGCGTCTGCCGCGATCCCTCTGTATCTGAAGCTTCAATCCTAGGTTCAGTTTTGACCTTAACATCTTATCTAAGGGTATAAGAGACTCACGGTGTAATCCCGAGTCACCAGAAGATACGGGCACGCGCACCATTATAAGAGAGTGGGGGATTCACAAAATTGCTGATGTGATTTTAAATTTCCACTGGCTCCCGGCTACCGACTAATGGAGGGGGTACTCCGTTTCCGTGTATAGCAAGTTCTTCCTTACCTTGTGTACCCGTCGATTGGGCGGGTTGCACTCTTCTCGGTGGACTTGAGTCGATGTTGATCCTAATTGTGTTAGGGATAGGGGGTTGTGGAAATCGTGTGGAGATATCCTATCGATCAATCTAGTACTTGTTTGTTGATCTTCCCAATAGATCCCAATTATCCAATAAAGCGAAGCTTGAATCTTCTGACCACTTGAGCAGAACCTTCTGAACACTTTATCCGTCCTGCACTTGCTTCCCTTGCCCTTACTTGTTGTATCTGCGCCCGATCGCAGTTGAGATGTTGTGTTGAGAATTTCTTCACCTGGCCAAAACAATACGGGGTAAACTTGTAGTCGATACTCTTGGCGTCAGGAGCCAAATATCCTCCCCGGAATCGAGAATTCGACACGTGTATTGTTAAAGTAAATTCAACTCTGTTTAATGTTAACCAATCAAATATCAATTCTATGATCATTTCTATCTGTAACCCAGGATCTACTGCCACGTGTCGCCTTCTTGTATAATTAAATCAGGTCTCGTATTTTGTGGTCCACTTCAGATACCGTCGTGATCTCGTCGATCCGGATTTCGGATGGAGGATATGTAGGTAAAGTACGGATCGCGATCCAGAATTGTCGATTTAGAATCGTCGATCCTGAGCCAGATTCGTCGATCCGGAATTATCGATTCTAATCCATTCCGTAGATCCAAAACGTCGATGCAGATTCGTTGATTCGATATTGTCGATCCCGAATTGTCGATATGGAATCGTCGATCCTGATCCAGTCCGTAGATCCGGATTTGTCGATCCATTTTCGTCGACCCGGAATCGTTGATCTAGATTCTTTAATTCGGAATTGTAGATCCAGATTCGCCTAATCGGAAGATGTTGATCCAAATTCGTCGAACCGAAGTTGTCGATCCAGAATCGTCGATCCAGAATTATCGATCCGGAATTGTCCGTCAATCCGGTCTTTTCGGACCGCGACTGTGGTGTGTGGCCCACACCCTTACACTTTTTATCTAAATTATTCTGTGTTCTTGATCCCGTTGCCTATTCTTCCAACCGTCTCGTACGGCTTATTGTCCAATCAGCGAGCGTGACTTTATATGAACGATGTTCACTTAATCGAACCCTTCAAACTTTCTGATCGCTTTACCACAACCACCCCCTGCACTGATTATTAGCATACAGTGTTGGTGATCCGTGCATTCCGTCATTTGGTTTCAACTTTTAGTCCACGCTCGTGCTTGCAATGTCGACGGCTCATCCAAACGTC
Organism: Peronospora farinosa; assembly: GCA_947646735.1. Classification (NCBI taxonomy): domain Eukaryota; phylum Oomycota; class Peronosporomycetes; order Peronosporales; family Peronosporaceae; genus Peronospora; species Peronospora farinosa. Next base: position 216,031 of record CANTFK010000153.1, on the reverse strand, counting down.
ACATCAGCCTTGATCTCGTCTGATATGGCTGTTGACTTCCATGATCCGGTTATTCTGTCCAGCGACCCGGATTTAGGATGTTCAAATTCTCCTATAATGAACCCAGGGAAATTGGAAATTCCCAATTTTGGTTCTCGATCGGTCGAAGCCTTAAGATCGTCTGCGGATTTTCCAAACAGTCAAGTCACAGCTCTTCCCCTGGTAGATCGGGCTACTTTGAAAGCCCAGATATACACTCTACGATTGTTCTTAAACTCGCTTGGATCTTTATGTGCAGGATAAAAATGACTTATTTCGCAAAGCTGTGCGTTTCCAAGAATCTCCGTGCGAACGCTTGGAGAAAGAGATCAAATTCGATCGAGATTTAGCAAAAATTTTCGTGGAATATGCGAATCAACAATACATTTCATTGCGTCTAGAATTGGAAGACGCCCACAAAATTGACGGACGACTATCTTACGTAATTGGGCAGAGTGGAGTATCGCTGACAAGAGATTTCGGACCTACGTTCTTCTCTCCTCCAGACGACTGCAGCTCGGCATAACGACCAAGATAAAATCCAACTCCAGTTAGCCGCCATTGAGAACAAAGTGACCAATGTGATCGCTTCTATGGAGGCTGCCGAAGGTCGAGCGTTCCAAGCTATTGTGGTGGAGCGGGGTTCACAAAATTTCTGATGTGATCCCGACTCTCCACTGGCGCCCGGACAACCGACTATCGTAGAGGGTACTCCGTTTCCGTGTATAGCAATTCCTTCCTCACCTTGTGTACCCGTCGGTAGGGCGGGTAGCACTCTTCTCGATGGACTTAAGTTGATGCTGAACTTGACCGCGGTTGGGATTGGTTGGGGGTTCGACCGCACGGAAATCTTCACGCGATCGAGGGTTACTTGGGGCACTCTATATGAGTCGCCCTGATCTCTTTTGAGATCGCCTTGTCCAAAGATGTAGATACTTGATCCAATTGATACACTTGACCTTCTGACCACTTGAGCCGTCTGGCGATCTTGTGCCTTGTCTTTTACGTGATACTGCGTCCAATCGCAAGCGAAGTTTGATCGTGAGAGGTCTTGTAATTCCTGGCCAAAAACATTCAGGGATATTACTCGTAGGTACTGGTGACAGAAGCTCTTGATCGTCGGGCGGCCAAAAATATCCCACCCGGAAGAGAAGTCTGCGTGCGTAGTTCGAAGTAAAAGAAACTCTGTTTAATGTTAACCAATCAAATACAAAAAGCTATGATCTTGCCTATCTGCAGCCCAGGATCTACTGCCGCGTGTCGCCTTCTTGGGAATAAAACAGGACCTGATATGTGGTCCACTACATATACCGTAGTGATTTGTCAATCCGGATTTGTCGATCCAGTTTTGTCGATTCGGATTTGTCGATCCAGTTTTGTCGATCCGGTTTTGTCGATCCAGTTTTGTCTGGCTACCCTTGCGATCCACTTTCTGGATCGAGGTTACGATCCGATCCTCCTGAATCGCGATTGTGGTGTGTGGTTCACGCCCAATACTCTTTCGATCCATATTCTTTTGTGTTCTTGACACCGTTACTACCTCTTCCAACCATCTCGCATGCCTAATTGACCAATAAGAGCGCAGGATTGTGGATCGACGATATTTATTTGATCGATCCCATTTAAATTATTCGATCGCTTTACCACAGCCGTCCCCTGCGCTAAGTTCCAGCATACAGTGTTGGTGATCCGTGCATCCATTAATTTGATTGCCTCTTTCTTCCAATTTTCGTGCCCATCATGTCTTCGTCTCCTCAGAATGTTACGTTCCCAGCCATTTCCACCGATACGACCATTGATCTCAATGATCCGGTGATTTCATCGTTTGTTCCGTATTTTGGATCATCTAATCTTTTAGTTACGACGTCGGCACCATTAGACGTTACCCGTCCCAGCTTCCTCCTAGTCAAGCTCCAACATCATCTTCGCAATTTCCCAACAGTCAAATCACGCCCCTTCCATCGGTGGATCGATCCACTTTGAAGGCTCAAGTCGACAATCTCTTCGATTGTCTGGAAAGTCGACTCGATCCGTACGTACAGGATAACTACGATTAGTTTCGCGAGGCTGTACGCTTCCAAGAGACTCGGTGCGATCTTTTGAGATAGGAGATCCGAAATGATCGGGAGTTGGAAAAGTCTTTCGTGGAATACGCCAACAAAAAATATAGCTCCCTGCGTCACGAACTGGAGGACACCAATAAGTTGAAGGATGATTATCGCGAAGAATTGGGGAAAGCAGAAGATTACTGCCAAGAAATCTAAGGCTTATGATCTTCTCTTCTTAAAGCGACTGCAGCCCGGTATAGAGACCAAGAGAAGTTTCAGTTCCAATTAGCTGCCATCGAGAACAAGCTGGACGATATTATCGCTGCAACCAAAGTTGCCGAAGATCGAGCATCCCAAGCTATCGCTTTTGAAAATGAACTGAATGCTCGACTCTCCAAATCAAAATAGAAATTACAGGAATCGCGAAGCGCATGCAAACTGGCTCAGATCGAGCGTGATCAGTTGGCGCAGAAATTAGATGATCGAGAAAACGAGCGCAATCAGCTAGCGCTGACGTTATCCGATAGAGAAGACGAACGCGATCAAGCTCTCCGCGCCCAAGACTCTCTCGTTGCTCGCTTGACCAATTTTGGTTTCGAGTGTCGGATTGACATCTTCCTTCATGTCTCCTGCCGTTTCAGCGGGAGTCCCTTCTTCCGGTAGCAAACGTCGGCGCGAGAACTCTACTTCGAGCGAGCCCAATACCAAACGTGATCACCAGACCACGGCTCCTACGGACATCTCGGCATCTCCATCGCCTGATCTTTCCGAGTTCGACATGGCTGGTCCACTATGGAATTTGTCTCCCTCTCCTTCAGCCTAAGATTCAGATGGAGCATATCAGAGTGACGAATCCTCAGACCGAACGGATGAATCTTTGTTAGCTGCATTATCTTCGTTCCGATCTGCAGCCCGCCGTCACACGGCAACTTCGTCCCCTCGATCGCCGATCGAGGTCGACACACCTAGTCCACTCCCATCGCCTCTGCGGGTATCCAACGTTGCTTTGTTTGGTGAGCCCTCAAGTGGTTCTGAGGGGCCACTCAGCCTCGACAGCGAGACCCGAGATTCTTTCAACCAATTGTTAAGTGCGGAAAAATTTGAGTCTCTTCCTTCTACCACTGTATCTAGAAATGAGTGGATCCCTGGGTACCGAGATCGAGTCCCTTGATCTTCTGCAGGAACAATTTCATGGTAGGCTCGTCGGGTCAGCTTGACCTGTGTCTCGTAGTTGGATGTGGACTTCCTTTTCCGTCATTTTTCGAAACCGCCAGGATTCATTTTTCCTGTATGTGGCAAATCACGTCGTCCAGCTACTTCCACTTGGTAGTCTCAGTTAAATACCTCTTCCCAGATTGCGCTGTTGTACGATAGACGACCTTAATAGAAATTATGCCCGTCGGATCGATCCGACATCTTTCCAGCGTAATGGATGGTTCACGACTCTGCTCACCTAGTATTTAAATTTTCTTAAAAATGTCACCGTCAGGCTCTCTAGGAGGCATCCCATTTTCTGCCGATCTCCGTAGCGCAGCGCCGATCGGATCCGGCTTTGGCAACTTTGGTTAAAGAGCGAAAACAACGGTGATCGCGCTCTGGTCCTCAATGGAAGAAAGTTTTGCAGCTGATTCTTCAAGGCATGATAAATGGACATTGCGATCTAGATATTCTACTAGATCCCGTCTTCCTCCATTTTCTTCGCACGAACGAGAACCGATTGTGGCATCCCGATTTATCCACGGAGCAGACCAATATACCCAATTTGATCACTGCATTTCCTTTGTGTGACACTGCTGATGTAATGGGCTACATTACACACATAGTTTACACAAATAAACAATTACATATGCAGACAGGTGCTGGGCCCGAATAGCGGGCACAGCGTGGCAATTTATTATTGGTTTATTACTGGGGCCTAAAGTCCCAATATGGACCAATAATAAATTAACCTGAAATTGTGTGGTTCCCGAAAGGCGGGAACACTGTCGTATTTATTACGACTAAGATCTTCGTAATTAGTACGAATTAAAACCAAAATAAAAATCAGAGTTAAATTTACTTAATACCTACTACTTGGGCTTGAGCCTTCCTCAAGAGCTCGTGTAAGCTAGTGACGGTACTTTCTAGCCCCGTTACAGCTGAGCCCTGGAGAAACCAATTCCGCTCTTCAATATCATACCACCCCGGATCATCGATACCTCGACTGCCCGGCAAATCTGTAAGTTCCGAATGGTGGTTTTGGTTTCAATTCATAACTAGATCTTTTCATAAGCTTTATCTTTGTTCCCCTTGATCGTGTTCGAATTCTTCATTTTCTTCTTTTCTCCTCCTTGGATCATTCGATCCGGATCGGATTTCTCAATACGAAATTTTCGATCCGAGATTATCGATCCAAAGTTATCGATCCGAGATTATCGACCCGAAAATATCAATACGAAATTATCGATCTCGATCCGAAATCTTCGGTCTTGATCGAAATCATCGATCCGAAATTATCGTTCGAAATCGTCGGTCTTGATCGAAATTATCGATCCGAAATCGTCGATCATGATCGAAATTATCGATCTGAGATCGCTAATCCATATACTCACTTTACATATAACCCACTCCACCCCCATATGTAACCGTCTCACACACCTTTACCATCCCTAACAGTCCACCGCCATAAGTCACGACGTTCTTCCTTGTGGATTGCATCACCTCAAAACGATTCACACTCGCTCGATTGCGATCAAACTCTTCCAGCAAAGCACCACAATTTCAATCGGCCTCATCTATTCAAGACTCGTCATAACCTTTCCAATACACCAAAAATTGACGGTGCACCCGACCATAACGTGTCTTATGGCTGATCGTACATCTGCAATCTTCTCCACTTCTTATTTACCCTCCTCCAGATCACCTTCCCAGCTATCTTCTGGTATCAATGCTTCATCGAAATCAATTCGATCTGCCTCCTCAATATTTAGCAATTTCGTAGGCCATTCCGGAAACGCTTTGAATAGTTTCAATTTAGACACATGGACTAATGGAAACAGCCTATAAGGTGTACCCGCGCTATCAAATCGTACAGCGTGATCACCACATTTGTCGGCTACACGAAACGGTCCATGCCACATGTGAGCCAGTTTCCGAGCGTATCCATCCTTGACCGATCCAGATAGAGCCATACTTGCGATCCGCAGCTTATTTCTGATCGATCGTGATCTGCATTATGGATATCGGCTCGATCTTAAATCGCACTTTTTAGTCGATCATTCACCACCGATCGTGCTCTTTGATACTGGAGTTGTATGCCATATCGCCATCGCCGTGGATCTCGATCCCGTGGCTACGTGCTTCCTAATGGCAGGGTGGCATCCAAAATTGATCGTGGGTCCCAACCGTGAATTAGATAGAACGGTGTATCGCCAAGAATACGATCTTGCGCGGTGTTAATCGCAAACGTCAATCACTCTGTATATTCGTCCCAATCTTTTTGGATTCTCATACGTCATATACATCTTGATTGCTCTGGTCAGAGTTTGAACCATTCGCTCAGCTGTGCCATTTGCTTGCGGCCTGTATGCCATAGTAGCCCGCTGTTTCTGTCCTGCAAATTTATTGAAAGCTCGGAAGAAATCAGACATAAATCCTGGCTCTCGATCGTGGCGGATTGCTTCACTTGCATCAAATCGTCGGAATAAGCAATCTTCGTAATTCTCTGCAATGTTTTGTATAGTTCTAGACGAACTAGATTTCGCGATAACATAACCAGAGAACAAATCGATCCAGAATAACAGCTTGGTGTTTCCTTTGAATGATCGCAACAACGACGGGATATGATCCATCGCCAAAAGGATAGGTCGCCTGCAAATTCCCGGTGATCCTTCGTGATCAGATGGTCTCCCTTTGCCCGTTTTGTAATCCACACATTCTACTATATAGCGTTGCACACTACGGTACAATCCACGCCAATGTAACTTCATCCTGATTCGTTAATAAGTCCGACCGATTCCTTGGTGACCACCCTCCAGACTCGTATGATAATGATGGGGGAAGTCTAGCTGCAATAACTTTGGTATCACCAAAAGAGCTGACTCTGCACGGCTCTCGAATCTTGCAACCGTTCCAAGGTAGAGAAATAATAATACACTTTGATCCACTTCGTAATCGGATGCGATCACCGTGCAGGCTTTCGCTTCTTCTGCTGTTAGCCTGGCACGTCCCCAATCAGATATGTCTTCAAGTTGGCTATCCAATTCTCTTCATCCTGTGCTTGCCTTATTCGATCGATCCGCACTTGCTGCACGATATCCACCTGTAAAACTTCTGGTTGACAGCGTCTCTTACGGCCGATCGAGTGATCGCAATTACTCTGACTACTTGATCATTTTGACTCGGAATCAACAACTCGTCCAGTCGATTGAGTGTGATCAGATCTTGGCGATCTCTATCGGAAACGACGGATGCACCTTTCTCTCGCTGTAGAGTTTCGCTTGCTAGCCGATCAGCACTCTAACTTCATTCTCTCTTCATATAAAGGAAATCGTGATTTGGCCACGATCGGGGGTTTTCCTTAGCTTGACGACGCAGCAATTGTAATCCGGGTGCTTTGCGGTCGATCTCGCTACGCATTTGCCTGATCACCAAATTTGAATCTCCGCATATATTTACACGTCCCCTGGTCTGATCAGCTAGCAAATCGAAACTGAGATGTAGCCATCAATATTCTGCTTCGTTCACCGTCAAATAAGTCGCAAATTCAGAGTCGGCAGCTACGATCGTCCATATTGGTAATTTCCTAGAAACGCGCAGTATGCTCCGCCCTTCCTCGTTACCCAGCCGATCCATCGAAACTGGCAACCAGGAGGCTTTCTCCTAATTCCACCGTGGGTGATGGCATACTCATTGTTTGCCTGGGATTTTTCCGTGGATCGATCGCGATCAATACTCCATCCACTTCCTCACGGGGAGTTATACTCGCGGCAAGTAACCCAATATCTCATCTTCGCCCTTCTCACTTCGGCGGATCTCCAATGTCCAATTCGAAAGTAATGCAGCCCATCTGCTTAGTCTCCCGTTGAGACCCGAAAGACTGCAACAACCAAGCCAGATTGGAATAATTCGTAAGTACTACAATCGCACGTGAGACCAACATAGCGTAACAAATTTCCAAAATTCGGAGGGAGGCTACGACCACTTTTTCGACCATCCCGTAATTTACTTCATTAGGCTTCAACGTCCGACTAGAGTGACCGGCCAAAACACTCCATCATGCTCTTGCAGTAACGCGGCCGATATCGCCCACTTGCTGGTGTACACCACAATTACGGGTGATCGATCCGGATCAAAATGTATCAAGATTGGTGTTGCAGCTATTTTAGCCTTCAACAGAGTAAATGCAATTGTATCCTTTTCCCAACGATTCCATTCTTCGGTATTGTGACCGTCCCCAGTAATGAGTTCCTGATCGATTTGTATCCATCTCCGGAGGGATCAATTTTGTAGCCATCTCTGGAGGAATTGCGATCGCACTCTGGTCCGGCATCGGCTATAGTTGTCGAAATGTCACTAGCGCGGCGGATTTCATGGAAGGCAGCCTCCCGTAATTCATAGAGCACAGATGCATAAATGCAAAGTCTTTAATGAACCGACTGTAATAATTCAGACTCCCCAAAAATGATTGCATCGATCGCAGCGTTTTAAGGGAACGGTATATTTACAAGTGATCCCAAATCCTTGGGGTGATCTTTTAATCCTGCAAACGAAACCTGATGACCCAGATAATCCACTTTCCGACGTCCCCAGAAACGTTTGGCCACACTAATCGACAAATTCCACTTATCGCACGCCTCCAACAAACGCTCCACCTTCTCATACAAGGAGGTCCACGATGTGGCGGGTATCAATATATGAGCGCCAACCTAGCACTGACGGTCTTGGATCCGTATTCGGTTCACCGTCGGTAAACACGTTAATCTTCTTTAATGACTCGATAGTGATGGGATCAGAGCTGGTATCAATTTTCAGAATTCCATACAAGCATTGTCAATCAATCGTTGGTAAATCTGAGGAGCATTATTCAAGCCAAAAGTCATACGTAACTATTCATATAATCCATACGGCGTAATAAATGCAGAGATCTCCCTTGCTCGTTCCGTCATCTCAACCACCCAAAATCCACTCGCCATATCTAAGGAACAATACCACATCGCTTTATCCATGTCTTGTAGTAATTTACTGATCAGCGGCATAGGATATACCATTGATCGGGTCAACTGGTTTACCCTACGATAATCGATACATAATCAAATGTCTTCGCCTTTCTTCTTAATAATCACTACAATTGGTGAGGCTCACGGCGATGTAGATGGCCGAATGATTTTGGCAGATAATAACTTGATCAAATCAGCTAATTTCTTCCGAAATTTAAGTGCCAAAGGTCGCAATCTATGCGCGATCGGGTTAGCTCCTCCAACATTAATGTCACACACTGCTCCACGTGCTGCGGGAGGTAGGGCATTACCTTTCCCTATGTGTACGTGGCAATTCTTCCAAATTAATTGTCGTAGATTTTCTTAATCTTCTATTATGATATTCCAGGGTCGCCAACTTAAATATCGTCGATTGATACTTTCACCGTAGACATCACAATTTCTGGCAACACCGTCATATGCTGATCGACATCTTCGGCAAACAGGTCACCACTCTCGTGAGAATATACTTCTTCTTCAGATGATGGTTTTTCTGTTGGGACATCTTTGTTTGCGATCGCAGTGGACTTATTTTTTACTCGATAGGACTGTCCTTGATCGTTATCGTCGACTCCGATCTTTGTCAGACCTTCAATTGCTTCATCCGATCGATCTGGTATTCGACCGACCTCTCCCACTTTTCTGGTCGCATCGATCACACATGTAAACTGTTCTTGATCTTGGTCCTTTATGTCTTGATCGCTAATTTTGAGTTTTGTCCTCGTCATATCACCAATTGTTTCATCTAATCGATCTTGTACACAATCCACCTTGTCGATTTCTTTCAGCATATTGATCGCAAATGTCTTGACTGATGATCTTCACTTTCCCGATAACATTGATCTTCTGTACCATCTTGATTTACTCCCACGTTGATCATGCCTTTATCCGATTGAGATGCAATCTTCTCCACTTTTGCGATCTTCTCGTTCTCTCCCTTCCTTGGACGCATCAAATTTTAGTCGGTAGCGGATAAGATGGGTGATCAACTATGGGTCTTGTTGGCTCATCAGTGAGCTCTTCCTTCCGATCTGTAGCTGCTTCATAGGCCAGAGTCTGCCACTCATTATATCGACGCGACCCCAACGAAACAAATCCAGGTGATCGAGGTATCATATCCGCAGCCATCCACCAACCTATTGGAGCTCCGTGATTCACAATCACTTCTCGATCACTAAGATTAGTTAGCTGCAGATATTTAATCTTCCCCGGTCCTGTTGTGACTGTTGGTATCTCGTCTCACCCAAAGCTAATATTTCGGTGCACCAGCACCGATTCGTATTTCCGTCGATCCACCTGCTGGGATCACCACATGTTGATCGTTGATCGTGATCGGCTGTCTGTTCGATTGGTATGGAGGCCTTCGTCCAGCCAATTGAATTCTAACTTTATCAGGCAGACAAAGTGTTCCATCTGCCAGATCCAAGCGAATCCCAGCCGGGACCATGAAATCCATACCCAAGATTGCTTCTTGCACAACTTGATCACCTACCCAGGCATCAAAATAGTACACTAGTGATCCATTCAATGTGATTTTTATCTTGGTTCGTCCTTTGGTCATATAGGTATTCTCACCGATTCCCACACATTCTTGCCTCTGGCTTTCGTCAATGACACATCCTACCTTACGCGCAAAGGTGGTGTCGACGATCGAAACTTCGGCTCCAGAATCAAATAGCATAGTAGACTTCTCATGGTTGATTCGGATTACTGACTTAGCTTGCTTGAACCATTTTCCTGGGGCGTGGTATTTCCAATATTCCCTTGATTCGTCTGGCGCTAGGTCGAGCTACATCTTAGCAGGCGATCGGGAAAATTTGTCAACTTTCGCGACACTTGAAATGTAACGCAAATAACTTGAATCCTCACATGTATTGATCGGATCGATCCGCTTGTTACCTTCTTGATCCGTAAATCCCTTTTCAACAAATGCATAAATGCAAAGCCTAGAACGCTCGTCTCGTACCAGATTCCAACCTGGCGAGTGTCCTAGCTTAACATCTCCTCTGCCTTCGGCGGGAGCATCCCAGCGTGTTTGGTCGGCACGTACCATTGGCGAATCAAATTACAAAATTTTTCCATCGGGCAATTTCCCCCTTCGTGCATCTCTCCACAGGCAGGACGAAAAAACACTTGTCTGAAGGATGTCCTTTGCGCCCACATTTCTGACAGGTCAACCGTTTCCAACACCCACAATCGTCATGTTTCTTCGATCCGCAATGGTTGCAGGCTCTTGGTGGGTCAGTGTAACCATGACATATGCCGTGATCGATCACATTCTGTCGATCACGATTGTCGATCTCTTTCTGTCGATCACGATAATCTCTCGGCTTTTTTGCCGGAGCATGCGTCGTCGCGGAAAACACACGGCGTCGGTACACTTCTACTTCAGATCCACTCGATTCCGACTCTGATACACTGTTACCGTTTTCGATATGGATCGCTCCCACTGCGCGAGCCGGTTTAGTTGACGCTTGATCGGGTGCAGGGGCGGCTCGTTGACGAAATTTAGTGAATCCCATCGATGCCTTGCCTTGACGAATCTCCATACGTTGATACGCCTGTAGAGTTCCTTCCATGTCATCAGCATCGTTCAAACGTAATAAAGTCAACTTTTCCGCCAGATCGCGATCATCCAGTGTCTCGATAAAATGCTCCACATGTTCTCGTCTGGTGGCTGACGTTCCTTCTCGAATCGGAATTTCTGCTCTAATCGCTTTTACATTTAGCCGATACAGATACTCCAATGAAGTTTCATTTGGTTGTTTACTTGCATGATAGTATTGTCTTCCGACAGATACGCCATACCCTCCATACTGTATCATGAAACTTTCCAATAGAGATTTCCAGTGATGACGAGTCGATCGGCTCAGCTGGCTATATTAGTTCCATGCCGGTCCCGTCAACAGATCTACAAATACGAGACATTTTTCGTTGTCAGGAGCTTGATCACGTAAGAAAGCAGATTTGACTTTACTGATCCACCATCTGGCTCGATCTTCGTCTCTGTCTCGCCCTGTGAACTCTTTTAATTCTGCGATCACCGAAACTCGAAATCGTTTTGTAGTGAACCCACCACTTGGCATAGCTTCTGAAGCTGCCACCAACGTGATATTTGCTGGCCGAGGCGCTTTATTTAACAACATCGACCCCGTTGGGTTAAGTAATGTATAGTTCGCGGTAGTATACATGCATTTCGGTATGCACTGCACATATATACATTCCTGCAGTTTTTTAAAAAATATCACTGAAATAGGGGTAGGGCTTTAACCTTTCGGTGCCAATCCTCACAGACAGGATGCAAAGAACGGAATTCGTGTAAGGGCAGACTATTGCAAGTAATTTACTCCATGACGTTGCCTTCTTACTATGAAGTGCTTGGCGTAGCAGTCACCTGCAGCACTGACGAATTACGGCACGCATACCACCAAGTGGCCCGTAAATACCATCCAGACAAGCGCCTGAAAGACGTCAGCTCGGATGCTGATGACTCAGTAGCTAAGAATGAACAGCAGTTTCTGAGCGTGCAAGCGGCCTATGAAACATTGCGGAACGCAGAGTTAAGACAGCAGTACGACGATGAACTACAGCAAGATAAGCTAGTGCGTAAGAGAGAGCAGGAGGTCGTGGTGGTGTCTGATGAGGTCTCTCTCGCTGACATGCAGCGGGAGGTTTTGCAGGCCGAGGACGACGAGGTGATTTACACGCACCAGTGCCGCTGCGGAGACTTGTATGAAATTACAGAAGACGAGCTACACGACGGTGTGGACGTGGTGTCGTGCATAGGCTGCTCGCTTCATATTCGAGTGCTGCCGGACACGCGCGCTAACTAGAAGCAATTAGCTAGACGTCGCCAACAAAGGAACATGTATAATTTTCATTGCATGCATCTCGTTTCTCAACGCAGTGCGCGTATTGCACCTTTAAGCCCGTAATCGACGCCTTAAAACTCCTTGCCGCGTGGCGCTCCTTGTAATGGGTATCGTTGTGGCGTCTGGATCTGATGCAGCACACTTAGACCGATGTACGCCATAAAAATGAAAAGGAGGCCGAAGAGGAGACCTGCCATGATGTCGGGTGTGATGTTCACGTAGTGCGAGAAGCAGTAGGCCTTGCCTACTGCGCTGAATCCGACGAGGTAACCTGCTTCGCATAGAATTGCAGCCTGGGTGGAGTTCGTCTTGGCCTTAGCTTGAGCGGTAAGACGTCGGGCCAGCGGCTCCTCAAGCTCCACCAATGTAGCCTCGTTACCAGTGAAAGCAAAGTCCGTCTTGCCACCTGATGCGGCGTTAAGGTTGCTCGATGCTGTCTTGACGACAGCATCGACGTCAGACAGAGGCATTGTTTCTGGCAGCTGCACCACAAGTAAATCCGTGTTGCCGTTAGAAAACAGCATCTTTCCCTCCGCAGACGCAATAAACATATCCAAGTCTTCGACCCCAACAATGTGCGGTTTCACGTTCGTCATCTCGGAGAGAAGAGGCTTTGAGCGCGTCGTCTGAGGAATGACCACAGACGAAACTGAGTTTTGGACAGCGTTCTGCACAAAGAAGCCTGTCCCTATCGAAAGCTGCGCCATGTCCTCCAAGGCTAGCGAAGGCAATAGAAACAAACACAGTATTTCTGCATGCTCAAAAAAAGTCTTCTTGGTGCTCAACACGCCCTGTAGTAGATGCAACATGACATCAGTTGCAAAGATTCCAGCCGTACTCAATACCAACATATCGTTCATCATATACCTTGCTGTCAGTGCTCATTTCTCGTGTCATGACAAGCTTTAAGGTCGACGCAACTGCTACTTCATTCATTTCATAGCTCAGATATGCGTTAGATCCGGCAAAAATGCTGTAAAAATACCAGGCAAAACCTTGTAAGATTCCATTACTTATTGATAGCAAAGAAAAGGCAAAACGTACGGGCGCTGGGACCAAAGAACGAGCGGCACGTGAACAAACATGGTAGACGCTGACACGTTTGACGTCGCAGCCATGAGTCCACACAGTGCAGCGCTTAGGAACGTCTTCATCGTTTAGGTCGTCTGAGTTCTTTGGACTGTTAATATATTTACAGTATAGCCAACATCACATGTCGCTTGAAGGTGGTATCAAAAGTAGCGCAACATTCCCCCCCTTAACGACGTTTTTCGTCGATTCGTGGCTCATTTAAAGAAAAAACTCTCAGGTACGAAACGACCTCAACCACGACGTCTCTGCGTGTAACAAAGCTCTCTCTGACAGACTTATTCCTTCCAGAGTTCATTAATGCTGACTGTTTCCTTTCTGATACTGTTCATGCAGGATCTTACCACTCTCTTTACATTTAAGTAACTTTTTAGAGACTAAGATAAAAGATGTCGTCTATCCTTGCTTCCCTCGACATGAGTCTGGACGATTTGATCGCCCGCAAGAAGACTAAGGCCACTAACCCGTCCTCACGTCCGGCCAAGATCAACAAGGATCACGATGCGGCAGGGCCCATTCGTGGCGGACGCCGACGCAACAACAGCCGGAACCAGCCCTATTCGCGATCTGTAAGTGTTGTCACGAGCTAAGAGGCAGCTGTCTCAGTCTTTTTTCTCTTCCTTCTCTTTGTATCCTTACGCTACGGAAGGCAAACCCTCGCTCCCTACCTTTGCGATGGACGGACGGATAGACAAACGGACGAGTTTTCCCTGTCGTCCCTCGCTTTGGGGGAGCAATGGCGCCTGCCTGCTGTTAGCTGAGAGCGTTGGTGCAGAAATTTTACACGTGCATTGTGTCCTTCTGCCTCTTCCTTGCTATCTCAAAGCGCGGCGACAACGATGACGACATGGACGTAGATCTGGACGACGTTGCTGATAGCGGCAACAACCGCGGCGGCAAGAAGCGCTCAGTGGTTATTAAAAAGCCCGTCAAGGGCGGTAAGAAAGGTGCGAGGAAAAGCTTATTGCTTTTTGTAGAATGTACGGCTATACTGATGAGTGGTTGACGAATTTCCTGGCGGACATCTAGGTGGATCGTCCATCCTTTCGCGTCTTGGCGGTAAGGATGCGGCGAGTTCCGGCACGAAGATCCTGGTGAAGAATCTTAAATTCGACATATTGGAGGAAGAGGTGCGCGAGCTTTTCGGCACGGTTGGCGAAGTGTCCAAGGCTGAGATCGTTTACGATCGCTCGGGTCGGTCGAAGGGCATTGCTCGTGTCTGGTTTTCCCGCCGCTCAGACGCAGACAAGGCCATTAAGCAATACGATGGTACGTTTAAGTGCTGTAGGCTTCCATTATATAAAATCTAACGTCGCTTGCATAAACATCGTAGGACGTACCCTGGATGGTCAGCCGATGCAGATTACGCTTGACTCTGACAAGAACGTTCGCAACGGGCTTTTTGGAACGGCACTTAATAGTGACGACAAGAATGTCAAGTTTAAGGTGTCTTTCGGGTAAGTCAAGTATACGCCACCATTTCGGTGAAATATGGCAATGGATTTTGACAGGCTTGATTTTGTTATAGAGGACACAAAGATAACGAACAGGCAAAGGGCCGCCGCAACAGACGCCGCGGACGTGGTAATGAAAAGGGAACACAGGGGTAAGATAGTTCGTTCTTCTGTTCGTGTTGGTGCGTCTCTTTAACGAAAGCACCTTTGCATCCGACAGCGTCCGTGAATCCGGTCCATCCAAGTCTGCCGAAGAATTGGACAATGAGATGGACTCGTACATGAAGGATGCATAGATAGGAAGACTTGGCGGATGCTCTGTGACCCAGGGTGAATCGAGTAAAAGGAAAGTTCAGCCCTGGCGACTATGCAGCTGTTTTGCATATAATGGGTGCGCGTGGCAAGCGGTGTTTGTATTCGCCACCTTTGACTGGGCGTTTGATGTAGCACTGACACGTGGCAGGACAGGCAGGCGAATGGCTTCATCGCGACACGCGTTCCCTTTGAATAAATCATATCCATGAGCCTGAAATCGGACCTCCGGCGAAACGCGTTCATTGTTTCGCCATACCAGCGAACTGCGGACGGAGTGAAGTGTTTGTTTTATGTGGTGACGTCGTTATTATTATCGTTATGGATAATGAAGGATATTGAAGGCTGTCTATGGATAATCAAGGTGGTCTATGGATATATAAGATGGCCATATGGATAGGAAGGTGGCCTATGGTTGCCCAAATGGATTCCAGGTGGTCTACGGATACCCAGGTGGTCTATGGATACTAACGTGTCTATGGATAGCCAATGTGGCCTATGGATAGCCAGAGTGGCCTATGTATACCCAAAATGATCTGGTACTTGGACATCAACTCGGAAGTCTATAACGCGATTGGACGATCTAGCGACAGGAGCGGAATCGTTGCTAGGAATGTTATAACTGATAAATCAGCGACGATAGCTGTTATCTTTGTTTTGCTTCAAGTGCTGTGGAGTGGGTATCTGACAACGAAGTGATCGGATTGACGCGGAGGATAGCGAGCTCATAACGAGATATATGCGCTGGGCTCTACGGTTGGGACGGTGACAAACAATTACATGACTGATCGGGTCGTGAAAAGAAAGCTGTTCGATTGTGTTGTTAGTAATTGCGTGCTCGTAATGAATGATGGATTTGAGACGAGCTCCTTTATCGCAGCGAGGCTGCGAGGATGTTACTACGTCTACCATCTTATGGCTACTTGTTTCTAATTCCTACCCCACGCACGCAAGAATAAGCGCATGTCATTGATCGTGATGATCATACAAACAATGCAATCCTAACTTTGTAATTCAGTGACTACAGCTAGGCCATCGGTCTTTGTCAGATTGTTCTCTTCATGTTGGTTTGTCAGATATTGTATACACGTTCACCAAATACGAATCTCTGTTTGAAGACTCGGCAAGACCAATTACAAAAAACCCGTTAGCACATTTTGTCACTCAGCTAATCATTAGACTGGATGAGCTGGACGCTGCTGTTTGAGCCGCACGCTGGTCTGACATTCGTACCGATACCGCGATGAACCTTGTGCCTTAGGCAAGGTTCCACGAATGTAAGTATACCGCATTTTCATTTAAACGTATTTGACAAATCCTAGTATACCACCTTATTTTGTAAAATCGATTTTACCGATTTGGTTGATTTAAAAAACTGGGTAAATTCGTGTGAGCCATTGATTGACCGATCTAAATTTTCCTATATTTTCTAGAAACCAATCTTCAGCCAAAATGGCGCCGAAAAAGGGGAAGAAAAATGTCAAGAAAAATGCGACCACGGCCGCCGTCTCGGACAATTTCGATGACCTCTTAAATGAGTTAATGCCTATTGGGGATAAAACGAAAGAGCATCCGCAGACGCAGGAGGAAGAACCAAAGCAGCAGCAGGAGGAGGAGGAGAAGAAGAAGAAGAAGAAGCAAGAGAAGGATGTGGATGCTGCCGCTGCTGCCGCTGCTGCCGCTGCTGCTTATCTAGCGTCATTAGGCGTGACTTCGTCCATTGGAGGTGAGAAAAAGGACGACAAGAAGAAGAAGAAAAAGGGCAAAAAGAAATCCAATGTCGACGCTAAGAAGGATGACGAGAAGAGACCCATGTCAGCTGCAGCCAAGGCGTTAATGGAGCGACAGACGGCCTTGAAAGCCGAGCAGGAACGTCTAGAGAAAGAACGTCTAGAGCAAGAACGTCTTGCGCAGGAAGAGGAAGCTAAAAGACTGGCGGAAATTAAGGCGGAGGAGGAGATTCGCCGCAAGAAGAAGGAGGCACGCGCTGCCAAGATTGAACGGCAGAAGAAGGAAGGCACGTATATGACTAAAGCCCAAAAGCAAAAGGCAGCAAAGGCTCAAGCGGCATTGGAGGCCATGCAACAGGCGGGTCTCGTGCCGGAATATGCTGGTGAGAAGAAGACGGTCGTGTATATCGATAACAAAAAGAAGAACAAGAAGAGCAACAACTATAAAGAGATTCACTTAAAGAAGGTCGAGCCAAACAAAATTGTTTTGAAGAAGGAGGAGGCAATTGATGAAGAAGAGGAGGCGGAGGACGCCGCAGGGGAACAACAGGAGGAGGCCGAAGCCCCAGACGCGTGGGATGACGAGGATTGGGAGGCCAGCGATGTCGTGGCCTCGCTAGAAGATAAGCTACAGGAAGCTAAAGAAAGCGCTACTGGTGACAGTGATGGCGACGAGGATTTGCTGGTGCTGGAGCAGAAGAAGGAGCAGGAGCGTCTGCGTCAGCAGGGTATTGCACTAAAGAAGCGTCAGGAGGAGCAGGCCGAGCAGATGCGTCTGGAGGCTGAGGAGCAACATCAGCGCTCCAAGGCTAAACTCGAAGCTGAGCGCAAAAAGAAGGAGGCTGCCGACCGTCGTCGCGACCGTGAGGCCGCCGCACGAGCCAATGTGTCGCTGGACAATCTGCGCTCGCCTATTTGCTGTATCATGGGTCACGTCGATACTGGTAAGACGAAGTTGCTCGACAATATCCGCAAAACCAAGGTGCAGGATGCTGAAGCTGGCGGTATTACCCAACAAATTGGTGCGACCTTCTTCCCTGTAGAGGCTATAAAACAGAAGACGGCTCGGCTTAACGAGACAATGAAGCTGGATTTCCGGCTGCCTGGTCTGCTTGTGATCGATACACCCGGTCACGAATCGTTCACGAATCTGCGTAATCGTGGCTCATCACTCTGTGATATCGCTATTTTGGTGGTTGATATAATGCACGGTCTGGAGCCACAGACTCTGGAATCACTGCGCCTGCTGCGCCAAAAGAAGGCACCATTCGTTGTGGCGCTTAACAAGATCGATCGTTGCTATGGCTGGAAGACGATGCCCGACATGCCCGTTCAGGAGGCACTTAAGCACCAGAATGAGCACGTCATTCGCGAGTTTGAGGACCGCATGAAAGCAATTATTGTGGAGTTTGCTGAGCAGAAGTTGAACGCCGAGGTCTACTGGCGCAATAAAGACTTGGCGCACACGGTCTCGCTGATCCCTACCAGTGCTATTTCGGGTGAGGGTGTGCCGGATCTGCTGATGATGCTGATTCGTTTGACGCAGGAGCGTATGGCAAAGTCATTGGCGTTCGTCGATATCTTGCAGTGTACGGTGTTAGAAGTGAAGGTGATCGAGGGTCTCGGTACGACCATTGATACGATTTTAGTGAATGGTACACTGGAAGAAGGCACCACTATTGTTGTGTGTACATTAGATGGGCCTGTTGTGACAACTATTCGCTCATTACTGACTCCGCACCCTATGAAAGAAATTCGCGTTAAAGGCGATTATATCCACCATCAAAAGATGAAGGCTGCTATGGGTGTGAAGATTTGCGCGCAGGGTCTTGAGAAAGCTGTTGCCGGTACACAGATTCACGTGGTTGGCCCAGATGATGATGTCGAGGAGCTAAAAGATTCTGTCATGTCCGACCTGACAAGCATTTTGGACTCGGTGAAGGCTACCCGCCGCGGTGTATTGGTTCAGGCTTCTACTCTTGGCGCTCTGGAAGCGCTTCTGGAGTTCTTGCGGACGTGTGACCCGCCCATTCCGGTGTCCTGTGTTAACATTGGTCCAGTACACAAGAAGGATGTTATGCGAGCTTCTGTGCAGCTCGAGCATCAGCCCGAATTCGCTACAATTTTGGCATTTGACGTGAAGGTCCACAATGACGCCACTGAGCTGGCATCCGAGCTTGGCGTGCGCATTTTCACGGCTGACATTATTTACCACTTGTTCGATCAGTTTACGGCGTACATGGACAACTTCCGTATGGCACGCCGTGAAGAATTTGAAGAGACCGCTGTGTTTCCCTGCGTGCTCAAGATCCTTCCCGAGTGCGTTTTCAACAAGAAGGATCCCATCATTCTCGGTGTCGACATTGAAGAGGGTATCCTTAAGGTGGGTACGCCTCTCGTGGTGCCGTCTGCTGGTGGGTTTCTGGTTGGCAAAGTGGGATCCATCGAACGTGAGCACAAGGAGGTGGACCGCGCTAAGAAGGGCGCATCGGTGGCCGTTCGGATAGACAACGAAGGCAGCGTCATGTACGGCCGTCACTTTGACCACAAAAACAAGCTGGTGTCCCGCTTGACCCGTCAGAGTATTGACGCACTGAAAGAGAATTTTCGAGAAGATCTTCAGAAAGAAGACTGGCAGCTCGTCATTAAGCTCAAGGCGGTGTTTGATATCATTTAGAGCGCGTACTACGCGAGATAGTACAGCTCGATCATCATGTTGCGACCCGAGCACTTTTTTGCTATCGGAAATGTTCTACCAATATACTTCTATGATTTTCCTTTGTCGACATGCAGGATCGTTTGGGTTGGTGTCCAGCACATTGATGTCCGTGTTCGGGGCTTGGACTTGGTTGTTGGACGAGCTGTGTAGGTTAGAAGCCCTCACCGCCTAGATGGTATTAGCACATGTACAACACCGTGTAAAGCACCATTTCATGTACAGGTAATCCTGCCGCCACGAGCTGGGAGCAGAATCTGCATCATCAAGAGGAAATTTGTTGCCAAGCTACATTTTGATGATGCCGGGTATAGCTTAGCAACAGATTTTCTGCATTGTTTTGGTCTTGTGATCTAGTCTATGAAAAAACACGTTTGATGCTGTAGTCGCGATTCGTGAGAAGCGCACGAGACTAAGGCACATACCCTAGACTGTCCAGAAGTCACCACATCGCTGCATTGTACATTGTATAGACACAGGCACAGCCTCCATAGTTTAGGATTCTGAGCAAAAGTCCTTCATCGCTCGGCAACTTGGATGCAAAGTGTTATTGGTAGGGCTCGCAAAGGTCTCATAAGGGTCACAATGCGCTTGAAAGTCTATATAGTTTAGTCAGCACTCGATCACGAGCCCAAGGTTCAGGTAGTTGGCGTAAGCTTCACGGCGCCAAATTGAAGTTGAACAGCTGGAGGATTTGCTGGTCAGTGTGTGAGACTAAATCTGTCCAGGAGGGACAGCCGAAAGTATGACATGCGTCAGTCGGCGACCTTCCTGGCCAAAGCGAGCTGAGAGACTCGATCCGAGACCACCTAGCCGAACGGGAATAACTTGCAACGTTCAGCAAAGACCATACAGCTCTGACCTCAAGCGTAAAGCAAACGTGCAACATGGAACTGACTCCGTTGTTTATCTTCGTTGGGGCAAGTGCAGCCAAGGCCTCACTGAAAGCAACCGCTAGAAGAAGGTGAAGGCAAGCCATACTTCCTGCCTCACTTCACAATTGGACCTCCTCCAAGCAGCCTTGCCCTTACGTATATACTATCCACGCCGTTATGATGCACAGAATACGGATGCAACAGCTTGGTCTCCCTGAGCGTAATGCAGGTCCCTCAAAGTCGAGCACCCTCCGCACAATGCGAGTACCCAAGTTCCTACGCAGCCTCTACGATATCCTCCAATATGAGGACCAAGCGATTTTGACTTGGTCCAAAGACGGCACGTACTTTCAGATCTTCGACACCAAGCGACTGGAGATCGCAGTGCTGCCCAAGTACTTCAAACACGGCAAGTTCGCAAGCTTCCAGCGCCAACTCAATAACTTCGGCTTCCGCAAGTGGACCAAGACGCAGTCCAGCGTCTGCACCTTCAGCCATCACCACCTCGTGCGGTGCCATCCGCAGCAGCTGGCCGACTTCATTAGTCGTCGACCACCTGCTAACAGCGTCCGTTCGATAGCTGATGCTCTTTCGATTGTAAGACGCAAGCGATCATTCACGGAGCTCATGTGCTCCGCAGACACTACGACCTCTACTGCCACTACTTCAAAGACTATTAGGCGTGACAATGAAAGCTATAGACGGATGTTGCAGCCCACAGACGCCAACGATCAGACAAACACAGCACCTGTTAAAGGTGCACCTCGATGGGCGACGGACCCGATAGGTTTCTTAAAGGCCGGTGAGGTAAGCAATGAAACTCTTACTAGTGCATCCTCGGAGAAAGCACGTAACTTTTTTGTAGAAGAGCTACACGACATTATTCTTCCGGTTGCGGAGCGTCAAGACAGTCGATCCATGGAGAAAGTTCTCGGTTTTGATCTCGGAACCAATTTGGCCTCAAACCACGGTAGCGAACTGTTTTCATCGCTTCCGTACGCATGGGATAGCGACACATTTTTTGCTCCAGTCGGCCGGGCGCACGTCGAAGAACGTAGCTCATGGAGATTGCACTAATAGATTGAACAACGATTAAAGAGCGTTTCCAGCAATTTAAAGTGCTACATCGACATGGTTGTGTGATACTATTAATATTGTTAATAAATGAGAAATCACTGATTTTGTTAGCTCAATTCCTATAAAACGACCGACGAAATCACCCTAACGGGGACCTGTGACGTAGGTAAATGACAAAAGTACTTTGCGTTTTACACGACACGCATGTCACTACACAAAAGAAGCGGATCAGCGTATTTTTCCGTGAGCTCGTAGCCGGACCGCGTTTGATTGTCTTGTTAGAATGCACAAACGGTTGCGCAGTGGCGTTACTGGCTCACACATGCGACTAAACCAGAGCGCTTTTACCATGAACAAATGACAAAGCAATTCACCCCCTATATGCATGCCTAAGGGTCCGTTGCAGCGTCGTCATGTTATTCTGCAGGCAGATCAAAAGACCAATACGAAGACCTTGCGACCCGCTATATCAAGACGTAGTTTTGTTGACGAAAAATGATCGTGAGATGAAAGAGCTGTCGTTTCAATTAGCAGCAATTTTATCTGCTTCAAGTTTTGCGTCCTTGGTCTCCTCTCTCTTGTCAACTATACCATCCATTTCTGTACGTGCCGCCTTTGCCAACTCGCGCCTACCTGCACGGTCTGTATGAATGGCCTCTTCTTCCTTCTCATTTTTCCACTCTAAATAGGGCTTAGAGACGTAGTCGAACGGTAGCGCCTCCATGGTTCGCAACCACTTCGCATAGGTGCGGGTGCGCTCTTCGTGCTTCATTATGTGGTCAAAGATATAGTCACGCTTGAATTGTTCAACTGCTTTAGCCACAGATGGATCCTTCAGATCAAGCGGTGGACGTGATGTCTGGATCGAGTCCGCCATCTTCATGTTGTACACCTCAAAGTGAGCTTGCGCCAGATACAACCCCACACTAGGAGCTTTTGGCAAGTCCATCTTCGTTAGCGCCATGGCACGCTCGATAGTTGACGAGTCAGTAACACCTGAGACAACTTCCACGGCAGTGCCAATCATCTTACGAATGTGGTGCAGCAAGAAGCTCTGTCCAACTACACGCAGTCGCACCCATTCCATATCATTTTGGACGAACGGGCGGTCGGCGTTAAACGAAATGATAAAGCGATTTGCCTGAGGATTGGTGGGCTCCATCTTGGACGTAAAATTGTGAAAGTTGTGGGTTCCAACGTACTGATTCAACGTGCTGTTGAGTAACTCCAGCATGTCTTTGCTCATTCGAAATGTTTTGTGAGCTTCAAGTGTCGTACTGTCAATCACCAAAGTGTTATCAACACTTTCCTCCAAGTCCCGCAGATCCGACGGCCACTTTGTCACTGCGTTGTCTCGATTGTTCTCCGCATCATCCAAAGCTCTATGACGTGCATGACTGCCAAAAATAAAGGTGGGAGCGAGGTATTCGTATGTGCGCTGATCGCACGTCAGTTTCGCATTGAAGTTTTTGGTGACTGTCACCATCTGCATTACTTGAATATCCTGAGGAAGCGCAGCGTTGACCTTGGCAACAAATGCAGATACATCATCACCCACGTGAAGCTTAACTGAAATTAATTGACCCGCGGCGTGCACGCCCTTATCCGTACGAGCAGCGCGACTCCAGCCGATCTTCTGTAGGAAGCCGTAGTTGGTCTCAGCAATACCTCCAGCCTCAAATAGAGCACGTTCTAGCTCTGCTTCAATGGTTTTAACGCCTTCATTCATCTGCATTCCACTGTAGTTCTTGCCACAAAAGGCCACCCATAGACCGTAACGACGCTTAGGCAATAGTGACGCCACGTTGGAAGCGTCGTGTTGACGCTGCGCCGCGTACGATCCAGGATGGACAACATCGGAACGATCAGCACGACGATCTTTCTTTTTCTCCTGATGTTGCTGCTCTATACCATCCTGTTGGTCGTCCTGACGCGCCTGTTTGACCTTGCGCCGTACAGCCCAATGGGTCTTCTTGCGCTTGCCTGCCATGACTTTAATAATGGCTGGAGCAAAAACCACTGTACTAATTTATGGGTACACGACTATCAATGTACTTGGTGTTGAATACATTAACCATCACTCTTGTTGGTGTCGGACACATGAAATATTGACGGGAGCTCAGTCGCCAAGCACCTAAAAAAAGAGAAGATGATGTCGCTGCGAAGTCTACAGACACTTCGTCGTGCGTCGCAAGTGGCTGTCCGGGCGTCCAACAATTTCTTGGTAGAGAAACGCTCATTAGCGCTACCAACACGTCTGTTCTCACAAGCGCACACTCCGACACAGAGCGTGGATCCCGAGGATATTTTACGGCCTGACGTCCCCAAGGATATGAAGCTGCAACTTTCACTAGAGAAGGAGCTTCTGGGACTGCCTAAACTCAAGCCTGCAAGTCAATTGAAACCTCCTCAGACGGAGATCTCTGTGTTGTCTTCGGGACTGCGCGTAATCTCACAAGAGACATATGGCCAAGCGGCTACTCTCGGCATCTTTATCGATGCTGGTAGTCGCTTTGAAGATGAAGATAGTGTCGGTGTGAGCCACTTACTGGAACATTTGGCCTTCAAGAGCACCACGTTGCGTTCTCATGCACAATTAGTGCGCGAGATTGAGGACATTGGCGCACTTACGACGTCGTCGTGTGGCCGTGAACAGATCATTTACACAATTGATCTGCTGCGTGACAATGTAGAGAAAGGTTTGGAGCTTTTAGCTGATGCTATTCTCAATGTGAATCTAATTCCTGAGGAAATGGAGAGTATTAAGGCGATCATGCGGATCCAGTCGGAAGATTTGATGGAGAATCAACCGGCTATGCTGCAGGAATTCATCCATGCTGCAGCTTATGGCGCAGACACGTCACTTGGACGGCCGCTTCAATGTCCGCTCGACAAGATAAACGCACTGACAGTGGAGAAAGTCAAGAAGTTTCGTGCGGAACATTTCGTCGCTCAGAAAATGGTACTTGCTGGCTCTGGTGTTTATCACGCTCTACTGGTCAAATATGCAGAAAAGTTCTTTGCAAATGTATCTGTAGCCCCCGCAAACGCGCCGACGGCAACACCTTCAAGCCCTGAAACTTTAGAGCCGGTAATCTACAAGGGAGGCCTGTACCCGCTGCCAAACCCAGAGTCAGAGTTTTCATATGCCGCTCTGGCGTTTCCAACGGGCGGCTGGCATGACGAAGACCTTGTGCCCATCTGTGTGTTGCATACGTTGCTTGGCGGCGGTGACAGTTTTTCTGCTGGTGGTCCAGGGAAAGGGATGTATTCGCGATTGTACACCAGCGTTCTGAACCGCTTCTACTGGGTCGAGTCGGCTTTCGCGTTCTCGTCCATACATGCAGATGTTGGGCTCCTGGGCATTTATGGTGCTTGTATTCCTTCTCACACCAGCAACCTCGTGGCATTGTTGTGCAATCAAATGCTCAGCGTCGCCAATCGATCTGTCGATGCCATTGAGCTAGCTCGAGCTAAGAACCAGCTTAAGTCATCTGTGCTGATGAACCTCGAATCCCGTATGATCCTATACGAAGACATTGGACGTCAGCTACTTACGTATGGGGAGCGTGAGACGCCCGAGTCTGTCTGTGCTAAGATTGACCAGGTCAAGGCCGCAGATATCCAGCGAGTCGTGAAGGAGGCCATGCAAAATCCGCCTAGCCTCGTTTACTCGGGAGATATTCCCCAATTTCCGCAGTACGAGCAGGTCGTTGCTGGAATTAAGGAAGGATTAAGCGGGTAAGTATTATCTCGGCTGGGTTGTGGATTAGATGGTCATCGTCACGCTCGACAAGACAACTAGAAGTAGCATCAGGTACTCGCGCCACACCTAGACAAGAGGAATAGAAAGAAGGCAATATGCGATATTGTGTTAAGAAGACACATGCGGAAACTCCCTGTGGACGTCTTTCAGCAAGATAAATCTTAGCAAGATGTGAATGTGACGACTTAGTGGAAACATTAAATGAACCGCTGACATTGTGCGGTGGTAGGGCCAAAGTGCGACAAGGTTGCACCAAAGATAGTAAGTAGCAGCGACAGATCGCTGACGAGTTAATCTATCACTGATAGCGTAGTAGCATGCACCTCCACTCGTGTCGCATTCGGCGTCATCATTTGGCTGCATCATTGAGATTCGGGTAATCAGCGTGGAAGATTAGCGCCACAACAACCGGTAGCCTTGAGCGATTGTACACACGATACGTGGATAAGGCACACTGCGTGCCTCAAACTTTGTCACTACAATAACCATTCTGCCGCTTACTTTTAGGCAGAAATCTCTTGCTCATATGTTTAAACTGCTGCACGTGGCCTCCCAAAGCTCTCCAACTCGACAATCGCTATCTAAAACAAATCTCCTATGTGCATTTGATTTTGCACCGTAGCGAGCTCGCATCTGGAGCATCAGATCGTTTTGTGCGGTTGTTTATATGCTTCTTGCTCTTCGTTACTTTGGTGCTGAATGTTGGCACGCTCCTGCAGCGGTCAAATTGCTGGTGTATTTACTGCAACATCCGTGTCAGCTTAATATAACAAGACCAATCGAATGAAGCCACAACAAGATCTTCCTAGGCCCTATGAAGATCTTGTTGTGGCTTCATTTGCGAACTGGCAACACCGTGCACAGCCTCAAGCTCGCGCCCCATTAAATCTTAATCAAAAGAATTGTCGAAAGCGCTGTGATGGGATGAGCTCGTTGCGCATCGGTTCGCTGATTACGCAATTCATTAATTTGCTTTTGTTTGTCGCACTGTCCTCTTGCAGCTCCGACACATGCATAGCTAAGATTTTTAGTATCTTGTCAAAGATAATTCATCTCCTCTCGACATTCTTTTGCTGCTGACGTTTACTTTGCGAGATGGGCCAGAAAGGTCTTACGTCTACTCTTGTTATTTTCCATAGCGTTTTAATTGTGTATTTGCTGTATAGCTTAGCTTGCTTTGTTGCTTGCGCCAGTGTGTATCGCAGCATGATTTATTATCGCTGCCATGTCATCGCGTTTCTCTGCACGTTGCATTTTGATTTGTAGATAAGCCCTTAAACAAGCAGATGAGGTTAGTGTGGTGGACACTACACTATTAGTATGTCTACCACTCACTTTATATTTTCTAGCAAAAATATGAGATTATTGTCCAGAAATGGTGTAACGCACAACGTTTGGATTGCTTACGTGCTCACGCTCTTCTTCTGGTCCGCTCGAAGGTCTGTAGCCATAATACAGCTATGTCAAATGTAGTCATGTTGCTGACTTAATGTATCATTTTTCTCATGTGCGACCTACCTTTATATTGCAGCATCCTCTTTCAAGAAATTGTAGCTGGTTACGTATTTGTACTTACATCTTCTAACAAACCTGTAGGTATGGTCAAGGGCATTCAAGGGATTTCACAGCTCGTTTTCTCGCTTCCAGGCGGTTATTTTGCTGATCGCATTCGTCGAGATACTATACTCAAGCTTTCTGGAGCTATTGGTATTATTGGAGCAGTCATCACTTTTTTGTCAGTAGAAATGACATCCATTAATGGTCTCTACGTGGCTTTCGGGATCTGGGGAATGTTTGCAGCATTCCAGAGCCCCGCCATGGAAGCTCTGTTTGCTGACTCCATTCCTCCTGGAAAGCGCAGCTTCCCTTTCATGATTAA
Source organism: Peronospora farinosa (assembly GCA_947646735.1). Lineage (NCBI taxonomy): Eukaryota > Oomycota > Peronosporomycetes > Peronosporales > Peronosporaceae > Peronospora > Peronospora farinosa. Next base: position 188,959 of record CANTFK010000153.1, on the reverse strand, counting down.
GTACAATATTAGCAATTTCGCACAGATGCTGGGTCCTGCACTGAGCATTTTACTTTTCTTAATTTACGGAGACAAGTGGCAATTACCGGAGCTCAAGCCTGTGCTCGAATTTGGCTGTGTGTTGGCCATCATTGCCTCCTTCATCTTGTTTCAGTTCAATGATGACAGAGCCAAAGACTTCATGCTGGACAAGGTCAAGGACGAGAAAGAAAAGGAAACTTTATTAGAGAAAGTGGTCCCTCCGTCGCCACTGTGCACACCAAAGCTTGTTGGCAACGGCAATGAGATCGACATGGTGTACGACTACTCGGACGAAGACGACATTACTGTAGATGTCAAGTCTCCCCCGACAGTCACGGAGAATACGGCGCTATTGCTACTGAAGGGAAAAACGGCGGACGAGTTAGATGTGGACCGTCAGCAGCGCTTACAGAATGTGGACGACGACAAGGAAGGCTACATGGCCCATCTCGATGCCAGGTTTCTCTGCTTCCGCACTAAACACGTGCCGTACATTTTGTTCATGTCGGATTTTATCATTAGCAATGGCGCTGGCATGACGATCAATTTCTTCCCGCTCTTTTTCAAGGAAGAGTATGGACTTACGCCGATTCACATGTGCGCGCTCTTCATTAGTCAACCGCTCGTTGTTATGATCATGTCATTCCTTTCACAGCGACTGTCTAAGTCGTGTGGCCGCATGCCAATTATTGCATCCACACGAGCACTTTCGGTGGCGTGTCTGTTTTCAATGGCATACGCGCAGCCGATGGCTCTGCAGATCGTGCTGTTCCTGATGCGTGGTGGTATGATGCGCTGCTCACAACCTCTGCGTCGGTCCATTCTGATGGACTACGTCCCTAAGAACATTCGTGCACGCTGGAACGCGCTAGAAAGCTTGTCAGTGTTTTCCTGGTCGGGTAGTGCAGTGCTTGGAGGCTTTCTTATCGATGCGTATGGTTATCGCATGTGCTTCATCATCACGTCGCTTGTCTACTGCGTTGGTCTGGGCTTGGAGCTGTTCCTGCTGCCGCTGACAAAGCACGCCGTTGAAAGATAGAGTCACCTATCTACATGCATCTAGTTTATTATTATACCACGAAATGCATGATCCCTTCCTCGTGTGTTATAAGTTTAGTTAGCTACTGTACGAAATGTCGCTGACACTTGTATTTCGTTTAGACACTTCAGTTATCAATACCTTCTCTACGGAAGCAATTTGGCGCGTGCACAGCTCAGGCTTGTTGTCATGCTACCTACTAGTGCTGGAAGCTCTACAAATACTTAAGCTGCGATGGCATGTAAGACTAAAGCAATTCTCGTACGAGCTCTGAAATACAGAGAGGAGCGAAGGAGCAAAGTATTAATTTATGGTTACGTCTCTTTACGAATTTGGCCGCCAAAGTTGGCCCATTGGTAGTATTGCGTGTGTCTTACTTGACTATACTTCGGGTACCTTTCAGTTTCTTAACTTCAGTGACTTCACAGAATCATACAAAATACACGGACAACAACGAGCACTCGAACCTTTATCCAAAATCAAAGGGCGACACCTTCGTTGTTACAGAAAATATACGAGTCGACCTCTCCGACTATTGATATAAACAATCATCGGTTCGAGACTCGCAGAATTTCTTGTATTTTTTAAGCTCATGAAAAATCGTCGTGTTGAATACATCCGTTACATGTCTACAGTGTATATGGGTATCAAGTGAACGTGTGCATTTGCTGCACTAGCCAAGAAACGAGGTATGACGAGTGCAGCGAGCAAGATGAGGTAAAGGCCAGATGCAATGGCGTTAACATGTTAGACCTCATGCCGGCGTCTAAATGACGCAACGAAGTATAAATGGAGCCAGCTTCGACAAAAGCCCATTTGTTCGAGTAAAACGGCATTAAGGCGAACGCTTGACAAGTTCATTGCCAAGCAAAGACTGTTGGAGAGATTGCTTCTCCCTGCTCACAACTAAGGATAGCAGTAAGGGTCTACACTATTCAAGATCGCACTAACAACGAAATCAATGATTTGTCGTCGCTTGGAAGGATGCGAAGACTGCAGTGGATGACCGAGAACGCACGCACAAATTTCACACTTCGAGAAAATCGTCTGTCGTGCTTTTCATCATCTCGATCGAAGTGCGAACTTGAGCAGCCATTACAGTGGCATATATTGTAATTGTTGACCAAATTGCCGGAGCTCACGGCATGCTCGGTACTGAAGCTCACACAGCGGCAACGAGTTCTACTTTGCTTCATTTGTTTGAATAAGCACGGATCAAAACTTCGTCGACGCCTTTACTTGACTCTTGAGTCATCGCACTTCGCACTTAACGTTCAGTACCACTGACAAGCCCGGCCACTCGATCAGTGCCGATTCCGAAGCACCAGGGCAGAACTCGCCTCGCCGATCATTCTCCTCATTGTTTCGAGCAGCAGGAGGTGGCTCATGTCGTCGACATCGGGATTGATCTAAACATTCGCATATCGGACAGAGCGTACAAGTATATCTTTTTGACGGTCTATACTGTAGGTAAAATATCACTTGTTATAAGGAACCTGGCCACTGAAACAACAGAATCGTCGAAGTCCTGATACTACGTTTAACGTACGTTGTCACTCAGTCATATATATAATGTTTGCAGGAAGCCCCGTTAACAGCTGTTGTAGTTCACTAATACCTCAAGCGCTTTCTTCTATCACTAGTCGGTTGTGGAGTCCTGTTTTCTCTCTTATCCTCATAGATCTAACCACTTGTTATACAAATTCACAAAAAATGCCTTTACTGGTGGACGGTGTACCATCCAAAAGTTGGTTGGTTGGATGTAGCAGAAATGGCGATCAAAGCCATGAGGAGAGTGACAGCGATGGCAATGAGTACTAAACAGAAGTGAATCAAGATTCTGAACTTACCGTTAAATTTGCGAACTGACCTACATCGCATACTGTGAAGGGTAAAAATCAATCATCTATTGCGAACCCGGACGTCTGCCCCCGGAGGTCTTTGCTGTCAAAAACGGGTCATATTTGACGCACATCCCTCCAGCGACCGTGTAGATTTACAAGTGAGGCCATGTCAATGGCGTCATATTATCCTTTACATAGTTAAATGCGTGTATGGATAGCGCGTGCACACGATAATTGACCTCATGTCAAAAGCAGCAACAATTGCATCGCTGAAACGGAAAAACAAGCAATCCTGCAAGATAACGGAGCCGGAGATTTTATTTTTTGTGTCGACATTACAGCCGGACGTCAGTAATCTACCACATTTAGCTGGGGTAGAGGCACAAGGCAACTTTGAGTAGAGGACGAAATTGATTGCATTAGAGGAAGTGGTGCAGCGAGGAGGGTGAAACCACTGAAGCCTCAGTGGAGACAGACGACTAATTTTAGTAGAATAGAGAGGATGAAGAGATTTGTGACAAGCGTCCACGAACACGGCTACATTTACATCGTTATTGTAATGTGCTTGTTTGCTTCGTGCGAGGAGCCGGGAAGAAAGTCTTAGCGTAGAAGAAATCGAAGAGGTTCTAGTGCTCGCTTGCTTGTTCTAACCTACATACGAGAAAAGCAATGTGAGGTTCGTAAGTTCTCACGCTTTGCTGCGCAGAATCTACGAAAGGTACAGTCTTGACTCGACCTCATGACTATCTGTGCTGTAATGACCTTAGGTTGGAGCCTGCTATCGTCAGGTGGCATTACAAGGATCCAATGCTTACTCAAGAATGCTTGTGGATACTACTTTACATGTATCCATTTTTCATGTTTCAAGGTTTGTGTCATAGCATGTTGAGTGGTTGGTCTTACTGTTCACGATACAGGCCTCGACTTACAGCTCAAAAACGCCATCATCGTGACTGTCGTCGTCGTCGTCTTCACCAATACTTCCGGCCACGGACGACGCTGTGCTGGGTGTTTGGGCCTCAGAACTGACTCCACGACTGGCAGACAGCACTTGCTGCAGCAGCTCGTTCTGCTCCGCAATGCACTGATCCAGCGACCTCGAAGAAGAAGTTTTGTCAGCCACGTCGGTACTGCGCGTGCGTCGTGTGATATTTAACCGTGGTGATTCTGCCATCTTAGCTACAGGCGTGGACGTGTACCGAGCGCGAACGGTGTCCCTGAATAAGTCGTCGTCTGCCAAGTCCTTCAATTCGGACTGCTGTTTTCGCAGATGGCTCTCAGGCACCATGTCTTTCGTGTCAATCACCTCGTAGATACTCGAGCGCTCATCAATCCGATCGTCAATGCGATCGACGCCGATTTCGCGCGGATTTACCAGAGACTGCACGGTTAAGAAGGAGTTCCTGCCCAGTGAGTAATCAGAACTAAATGATGAACGTGCAGTGGGAGCGACACTGTAGTTGCGCGACATAGAGCTGAATCGGCCAGAATCTGACTTCCAACTGCACGTGTCAGACTCGTTGTCAGACCACCAGCGAGAGGCGTCACTTTGTTGAGATTGGGAGCCTCGCGTCGATAGCGACGCCGGAGTAGAGCCTGCTGGTTGCATGGAAGATCCCATAGACGAATGGCGGTGCACCGAAGATGACTGTGACAAAGCCAAAGACCGACGAGTAGCATCGAGGTGGTCCTGAACAGCTTCCGCGTTCTCCTCACGGGAGTAGTTAACACACGTCTTGCAAAATAGTGACAGCGCCACACGGAATGTCCGTTGGTTAGCTATCGCAACAGAATTATTGAATGCATTTTTTGGCTGTCGAATGCCAGCTCGTCGAACAAGGCATTTTGAGCAATACATGTCGCCACACATCTGGCAAGGACGTCGTCTATGTCCATTACGGAAGGGCCTGGAGCAACTTGTGCAGTTTTGTTGAACACCTGTGCTGGACACCCAAGGTTTAATGGAATCTCCTATTGCGAACAGGTCGCTCCCAACTCGCGACTTCTCCACAAATCCAGGCGTGCAAATAGCAGTGGCAATGCATTTGGCATCAGCGGAAAGAGAGACATTCTTCAATGCTTGCAGCAGCTTTTTGCAGTATTTTGTAGAGGCTGTAAGCCCTTTGTGATCGCACTGGCTCAGCATGAATACCTGACTCGCATTCGGGTTCGAGTCTGACGCGCGCACAAGAGTGACGCTAGTGATTATCTCGCGTTTGGTCTTCAGCTCGTTAGGCAGTGGTGGGCACTCTGGAATCTTTACGGGCAAACGAACTATCACTGCGGCGTCACGACCCTGATCGTCCTTTCTGAACACAACGTACTCGAGGAAACACTCGTCACGCTTGCGCATGAGCTTTGAAGGCTGCATACACGTCCATTTGATACCAAGAATCGCCTGCTTGTCTGACTTTTCCAAGTCAAGATTGCAGAGCACAGCAGCATCAACTGCACAACCAAGGAAAAACTGGTTGCACGCGAATAGCTGCTCAGATGTCTCGGACGAAAAGAAGTCTACAAACTGGCGGAACCCCACCTCCACCGTTCCGACCGTGCGCGTGATAGTAATCGTTTCTTCCTTACAACGCACGATGGACAGGTTCGAGTCATGTGCAACGTCTTGCCAGGTTCTTTCATCTTCTAGGATAAAGCCAGCAACGCGAGCCTCGTGGTCTCTACAGGACTCCATCACACTGGTGACCATTTCTTCTACCTGAGCGTGGTACTCCTGTACTTGGGATAGCGTGAGATTGACCGTGGGAAAGTAGTCATCTGGTAGGGGGAATCGAAGTTTGTTAGGTTGTGATCTGCAATGTATTCGACAAAAACAAAGTAAAAGTTACGTGAGACGAGCATATCACAAAAAACATTACAAACTTCAGATATCCAGTACTACTGATACAGCAACTTACGTTGATATAGCGGATCTAATTGATACTGTACGCGGCATCGAGAAAGACGATCTGCGGAGAAGAGTGTTGATTATTATATGGCAAAACAATCTTGTTCAATTGTTTGCGTGGGTATCAAGTTATCGCCAACATTTGTGGTGAGGGTGGACTGACCAAACGACACAACTCTATAGCTCCGTCTTATGCCGATTGCGATACCAAGCATGGATGGGTTTACGTCGACGCGCGATGCATTGCATTGATCATGCCATTGCTTAGGACTGAACAAAGTACTCTGGATACAGTGTTTTGTATAGCATGGCCCCGATTGTGTCACCGGATCCTCGACGGAGAGGGTATAAATATGCTGTTTGATGAGGGACAATATCTCGTCCGATCGAAATCCGATGGGTTTGCGCATCATAGATATTCAAAAAAGATTTGTGTTGTTAAATAATAATTTACTTTTACAGGCTACGTAAAGAAGAGCTTTTCATTGTAACCGCGAAGGAGCAGCATTGTTATTAATTGTATAAGGTAATGTAAAATTAGTGACTTTCAGCCTGCAAACCCTAGTCCAAAAGCCGGTTCGTGTGATCTTGTGCGTGGCGTGCAGTCCATAGAACTTTTCTGGCTTATCTGTCGTGGAACTACTTACCTTGGCGAAGGTATCTTATAAGTGCTATACATTCAGTACGCTACAACTGACAAGTTGGAGCGATAACGCAAGAGAAATCTTGACACTACTAGTACATAACAGCGGTTTTATTGCTCAAAATGAAGCTTGTTTTTGAGAATCTGGACATCGTTATACTGACCATAGCTTTTATGCGGACGCATTCAAGCAGCACATAAGTCATTCAACCACATACCTTCCCGTTAAGAATCTTATACTTATTGGACTCGTAAAATTATTTGCCCGTTACAATGTCCGTCGGAACGACAGGTGAACACCCTAGACTATATAGTATAAAAATAGTGTCGTTCGTCTGTAGTGCTTCTCGTCTGGCATTCGGATTGGCTGATTTTGCAGCAGACCTGTCACGGGGTGACACCACGGTTGGAACATCATATTGAACGGTTGAAGTTTCTCTATTGCATATATCTACAGTATTACTGATCCTTTTTAAAAGGGTATTATAGATAAGTGATATTATAAGGTATTAGTTATCCCTTATACTATCGGTATCGGTTCCATAAGGGAAACAGTAATATTAATTACAATATACACTGATGATTGGATAATTCCCTATCCAGTTACAAGCAAGCGCATATCATAATTACTGTTATAGTAATTAATCTAGTGTAGGGTACACAAAGTAAGATTATTCATAAAATCTTGATGCATATTGCAGATTAGTTCTCATTACGACATATATATCTCAAGTCTCGATAAGACTTGTTCTCTTGTGAACTTTATGCGTTGGTTCCTCAAACCCTTAAGCTCCAAGCTTGTTTTTGCACTCTGTGCGTTGGTTCTATGAACCTTAATCTATCGCTTGTAGACTAGAAGTCCCTCCTAGTTCCTTAGAACAGGGTGACGTTATAGCCGTTTTGTAACAGGGCTAGAACGTACCGTCACTAGCTCACACGTGCACTTGAGGGAGACTCAAGCCCAAGTAACAGGTATCAAATATTTTTAACTCTGATTTTTATTTTTGTTTTAATTCGTACAAATTACGAAGATTTAGTCGTAATAAATACGACAGTGTTCCCACCTTTCGGGAACCACACATTTTCAGGTTAATTTATTATTGGTACTTTAGACCCCAATAATAAACCAATCTAAATTGACACGCTGTACCCGCTATTCGGCACAGCCTCTGCCTACATGTGTAATTGTTTATTCATGTTAATGTTATGTGTAATGTGGCCCATTACATCACCCCCTTCTCAAGACAGCACTCACCAACCGTGAGTGCTCAACTGTCGAAACCCCCAAACTTCACAAACGAACAAGTGATTTCCGAACACACGCCTTCCAGCACTACAGCACTCCCAAGCACCATCAGCGGGAGTGCAACTACCAGCATCATGGCGTAACAATTTATACCTTGGCCACTGTATGACTTGTCCGGAGCTCACGCTCCGGACTCACTAAAACGATGCGGGACTACTTCCGTCGTTTTCAAAAACGGCATGGAAAGAGTCTTGATGTAATCGGATACGAGGCCCTGCAACTTTCTTGGTGCGCCTTCATCCGACGTTGGAATCGGACGCCCGAGGATGGTAGCATCTTCCAATATGGCTCGCCAATCGAGAGGAGCTTCGCGCCAATCACTCCATCGGCGCGCTACGCGAAAGGGTGTACGAGAATGCTTGGAATGAGGACCGTCTCTGCTTCATCCATGTCAATGAAGGATGCCAATCTTGTGACTCGACTCCACGCCCAACTCATGACGAATGGTGACGACATATCGCTGAGCGAAGGCGAACGAAGTTGGATTGCAAAGTATGAGCGAAGTCTTAGCGAACGGAGAAGCGCAGTTATTCGTGGTGCGCCCTCGCTGGCAGCACCGCTCGCGACAGCGGAGTCAATCTCCGCTGAATAATCAGCGCAGGGCAGCGACACGTTCGCCTGCCCGCTCTGTTGCGCGATTCTAACCTCGCAATTGTGATGATATGTATTCACCACGATGTTCTCGTTCACGGAATCGTTACCGATCACGTCATCGTTCTTGTTCTCGACGGTGTGGGTCTCCTCACCGTTTTTGTTTATCACGAGAGCGTTCGCGTTCGCGCTCGCATCGGAATGGCCCGACTCCATGGTCTCATACGACTGAACAACATTTGGAACGTCACGAAGGAGAAAAGAGCGCGATTCCCATGTATCCTTCACGGGAGGGAATCCAAGCCAACGTACTCGTACCTGCGTGCGGATGGAACCGCGCGCTTCTCATGAGCCGACGGTAGTAATGGTCGAAGAGGGTTCTCGTGACCCGAATGCGGTCTACAATCCAGCGCACCTGTCTCTCCGCATCACTAAGCGGAGGTGGGCCCTCGCGATGATAATGCTGGTATCCTGGTTGCCCAGGACGATGTTGATCAAACCGTGAACAAAGCTGCCGATGCTCAGCAGGAGGCTAAGGCTGCCAGCGATCGTGCTGATAAGGCGGATAAGATTGCGAGTAAACTCCGCAGGCGAATCGTGAACTACTAGAACGGGTGAGGGTTCTGGAGCGCCAGGTGCTTGGTGGTGTACGGACGGTACCGCAGCCACTCCCGGAAGGACAATCGACCTACTTACCTCTGGATCCGGCATCGAAGACAACCCGTGAAGAGTAGCCGGGCGATATTCCTTTAGCTTCCCGACATAGAACGTCGAATGGATTCGCAATGACGAAGGGACGTCGAGTGTATAAGCATCGCCGATTCCTTCAGAGCCTTATGGACCGATGAAGCGTGGTACTTGCGCCTAGGTTAGTAACCGCTAAATCCCTTAGACCTTCCGTAGATAATAATACACGATAACCTTTCTCAAACTTGCTCATGTTCTTTCTGCTATGTTTGTCAGCATTCTCTTTCTGTTGGTCTACCGCATACTGTAGTGCGTCGCGTACAAACTGGATAGTGGCTGACGTTGAAGTATAAATCCGACACAGCCATGTCATCAATTGGTCGCGCCGACTCAATCGGCGCGTAGTTGGCAGTAGGCGACCGCTTACCTGAAGACAGGTCAATCAATGTCTGCGCAGTCCATCGAGCTAATGGGGACGCCACGTCACGTGACGTCGAAGCAGCAGTTTTCGTCTTGGATCGGGTTACTACATTCGCGCTCAAAATACCGTGAGCTGCACTCGATCCTTGTTTATCACCTTTATCCCCCCCCAGAGTGAAGCCACTAGGTGCCGTGGGTCGCCCCACGGCAAGGATAGTAGGAACACGAGGGTGACGAGTCGAATTTACATAAAATGGCGTCAACCCTGTTGACGTGTGTACGGCGTTTTTAAGTGCGAACTCAGCGAGTGGTGAAAATGCACTCCAACTTGTAAATGACGTAGCATAACTCCGAAGAACGTCTTCGAGGACCCGGTTCACGCGCTCGACTTGTCCATCCGTTTCCGGATGGGCTGCAGTCGACATTACCAATTTTGTCCCAAGAAGCTTGAACAGTGACGTGTAAAATGAGGACGTGAACAGCGGATCAAGGTCCGAAACAATGTTTTTTGGCACGTAACTCCGCTTTAATAAAGTGCGCCGCTGTAAAGGGGCAACCTATTACATAAGTAAAAATAGGAATAATACACAATTACATAAGTAGGCATAGGGCAGTATCCGATTAGCGGATACTGCTCGTCATTTTTATTATTGGTTTATTATTGGGGTGCCAGACCCAATAATTAGCCAATAATAAATTGACTTCCATATTGAGTGGTTCCTACGAGCTAGGGAACATATTCGCACTTACTGCGAATTAAAATTAATCAAAAAATAGAACAGAGTTATATTTACGAGTTAGTTAGGAGAGCTTCCTAACTAACTCGTAAATATAACACGCCCTTTAAGTGTAAGACGGGAACGGGTCCCTAGCCCGTTACAGCCGCGGTCTCTGCCGCGGTGATCTTAGCGTGAACAGGCACTAGATAGGTCATCTTGCTGAATCTGTCAACTAAGATGAGTATACCCGTACGAGCTTGACTATCGGGCGCAAGCCCGAAGATAAAGTCCATCGAAACTGATCTCCAGGCCTCTGCTGCAATCGGCATCGGTCGCAGGAGAGCCTGCGACGATGGATATGGCTTTACACGCTGGCAGATTTCGCACGTTTGAATCCAGTTGAGTACCTACTTATACAATGGGGCCAGAAGAATTCTCGAGACACAGCCGCGAAAGTCTTTTCGCGGCCTGCTGATCGCCAGCTGGAGCATCGTAATACTCGTGGATGATTCTTTCACGCAAGTCCATGTTCTTGGCGATCACCGTGCGAGGAGCATAGAATTGGTCGATGATTTACATAAGCAAATCGCCGTCTAAACTGTATCGATGATTATGGTCGCACTTGGTCCGGGATAAGGCTACCAGTGCAGCATCGCTGGGAGCACGCAGATGCTCGATAATGTCTGCATAATCTGAATCGTCCTTGTACGCGGCGACGATCTCATCAAATAAACACGGCTCGGGTGTGACCCGAGTTAGGTTCAGCGATACACACATTGCACATCGGTCATCATCGTCCTCGTCATCAGTAGCCTGGCGACTCAGAGCAGTCCGAGGATCGTAGTCGGGACGTCGTGACAAGGCGTCAGCGAGAATATTGGTCTTGCCTGGCTTGTAATGCACGACGAAGTTGTACTCAGAGAAGAATGAGAGCCATCGTGCCATCCGTTGGGACAGGTGTGGGCTCTTCATCGCTTTGCGCAGCGATGCATGATCGGTGTACAAAGCAAACGTACTTTCACCAAGGAGATGCACGCGAAACTTGATGAGTGCATAGCGCATCGCTAATAACTCCTTGTCGTGAACCGGATAGTTCTTCTCAGCTGGCTTCATCTGTCGCGACTGATAACTCACGACTCGTTCACGGCCCTCATCATCAAATTGCATGAGGTCACGACCTATTGCAAAATCACTGGCATCGTATACCACGAGGAACGGCTTGGAGTCGACTGGTAGGACCAGGACTGGCGCTGACGCCAGGCTCTTCTTTACTGCATCAAAAGCTGCTTGGTGTTCGGGATGCCACAACCACGTGGCGTCTTTCTTCAAGAGTGACGACAAAGGCTGGATAGAACCAGCATAATCCTTTGTATACTTGTGCAAATAATTAGCCAAGCCGAGCCACTGGCGCAACTCCGTAGGGTTCTTGAGCGTGGGCCAAGAATAGATGGACGACACCTTCTTTGGATCAGCTAGAACTCCCGATTTACTCACATAGCAACCCAACACTGGAATCTCCGGTGCACAAAAGACACACTTCTTTAGATTAGCTTACAACTTGTTGTCCCGCACAAATTTAACAATATGTTATAAGTGTTGCAGGCGAACTTGGACATCGTTAAGGTTGCCCTTAGCGCGACTGTGGACGAAATTGTCGTCAAAACAGCTCAGAGCAAGGTTCCGAAGAGGTCTCAACATTTACGATACCATGCGATCGAAAGTGGCCGGAGCGTTTTTCAATCCTTGTGGCATAACCAGACACTCTCATAACATGCCACTCGGGATGCTCACCGCTGTAAGAAGGATTCAGCTCAGTCGCATCAGATTTGGTAAAAGTTATAGGTTAGATCGATAGCACTAAAGATGAAGATTCCTGACATGGAACTTAGCACCATCTTCTTTTTTTACAAAGGCGTTTTTGCAGGAATAGTGACATCATTTAGCGTATCAAACGCATCCAATATCCGCGAAACTTGGAGGGACAGGTGCGCTGGATTGTAGACCGCATTCGGGTCACGAGAACCCTCTTCGACCATTACTACCGTCGGCTCATGAGAAGCGCGCGGTTCCATCCGCACGCAGGTACGAGTACGTTGGCTTGGATTCCCTCCCGTGAAGGATACTGGGAATCGCGCTTTTTTCTCCTTCGTGACGTTCCAAATGTTGTTCAGTCGTATGAGACCATGGAGTCGGCCCATTCCGATGCGAGCGCGAACGCGAACGCTCTCGTGATAAACAAAAACGGTGAGGAGACCCACACCGTCGAGAACAAGAACGATGACGTGATCGGTAACGATTCCGTGAACGAGAACATCGTGGTGAATACATATCATCACAATTGCGAGGTTAGAATCGCGCAACAGAGCGGGCAGGCGAACGTGTCGCTGCCCTGCGCTGATGATCCCGCGGAGATTGACTCCGCTGTCGCGAGCGGTGCTGCCAGCGAGGGCGCACCACGAATAACTGCGCTTCTCCGTTCGCTAAGACTTCGCTCATACTTTGCAATCCAACTTCGTTCGCCTTCGCTCAGCGATATGTCGTCACCATTCGTCATGAGTTGGGCGTGGAGTCGAGTCACAAGACTGGCATCCTTCATTGACATGGATGAAGCAGAGACGGTCCTCATTCCAAGCATTCTCGTACACCCTTTCGCGTAGCGCGCCGATGGAGTGATTGGCGCGAAGCTCCTCTCGATTGGCGAGCCATATTGGAAGATGCTACCATCCTCGGGCGTCCGATTCCAACGTCGGATGAAGGCGCACCAAGAAAGTTGCAGGGCCTCGTATCCGATTACATCAAGACTCTTTCCATGCCGTTTTTGAAAACGACGGAAGTAGTCCCGCATCGTTTCCAGTGAGTCCGGAGCGTGAGCTCCGGACAAGTCATACAGTGGCCAAGGTATAAATTGTTACGCCATGATGCTGGTAGTTGCACTCCCGCTGATGGTGCTTGGGAGTGCTGTAGTGCTGGAAGGCGTGTGTTCGGAAATCACTTGTTCGTTTGTGAAGTTTGGGGGTTTCGACAGTTGAGCACTCACGGTTGGTGAGTGCTGTCTTGAGAAGGGGGTGATGTAATGGGCCACATTACACATAACATTAACATGAATAAACAATTACACATGTAGGCAGAGGCTGTGCCGAATAGCGGGTACAGCGTGTCAATTTAGATTGGTTTATTATTGGGGTCTAAAGTACCAATAATAAATTAACCTGAAAATGTGTGGTTCCCGAAAGGTGGGAACACTGTCGTATTTATTACGACTAAATCTTCGTAATTTGTACGAATTAAAACAAAAATAAAAATCAGAGTTAAAAATATTTGATACCTGTTACTTGGGCTTGAGTCTTCCTCAAGCGCACGTGTGAGCTAGTGACGGTACGTTTTAAACCCGTTACAATGTAGATATTTTCGTTTACTTAGCCATACACAGTAAATACATCCACAATTTATGCTTTTAAGTCTTTAGTATCTGCAATCGCCAACACCATATCGTGTTTATTCTTACTTTTAAACAGGGTGTGAGCATAAACGGCTTGGTTTGGTAACTGCGTCGTAGGCTGATAGAAAGAAGTACGGACAAGCTCAACGACGACTGCAAGATGATAAGATATTATCACAAAGATAGTCCTATTAGGGATGCCACCTGCACAGGTATCCCTAATAGGACTATCTTTGTGATTGAGCGACGTAAAGGTTTGGAAGCGAAATGATGAGTGAAGAAATTTGCAAGACTATTATCCGGAAAAAAAATTGGTTAAATACGTATCGCTGAAATGTAAAGCAATTTTTACCACTTCTAACAATCCCCATCTTTTCTTCAGACAGACCAAAAAACATATTTGTAATAATACTTAATTGTCCGTCCGTCTGTCTGTCCTTTTGATCCTTTTCCGGCATTCGAATTGGCTAAATTTTGTTTTCGCTTTAATTTTGGATTGGCTGATTATTCATTTTTGGCTCATTTTGTATTGGCAGAGTTTGCATTTGTGCACTATTATTACATGTGCAGATCTATGTCCATAGATCGTACTTTTTTTTATAAAAGGAACATACGTAACGATGGCACACATAAATGTTCATATGCATCATTACATATTGCAATATTAAACACATCATTTCTTAGATATATTAGTTGAGACACATACTTTCGTTTCGTTTTTTTTAAACATGAACTTAAGGCTCAACGAATACACTTCAACGTGGCAAAAGCAAGAGTAGTGATCAGGTTCAAGTGGATGAAGTTACAATAAAGCGAATAGACTCAAACGTCATGCATCATACTTATTCATTTATCTGAGTCAACCGGATATTCTACCAGAAGGAACGACGGGTTTACATCCACCTTTGTACCCATCAATTATCTTATTTAACCGGGTATATAGAAGTAGAATGATGGGTACGAAGATCAAAAGATGACTTCGTTTACTGTGTCCGTCGGAACGACGTGTACACATTGACCTGCGTTACGACAGGTACACATTGACCAGCGTAGTCAGGTAGACCTTGCCTTTCATACTAATTGACTTCATATGTAGCAATTACTTGACTCAACCAGAATAATTAGTGGGTACAAAGATTATCTAGCAGATGGTTGCTCACCATGTCCGTCGGAACGACGAGTGAGCATCCCTATTGTAAGATATATGGTGGGCCAAGGTTCTATTAGCGTAAATTCGTGGCCCTATCCGACGGTACAAGGGGCACTACCAAAACTATTCACAGGCAAAAAGGTGTATTAAAAAATTGATTGACACACATACAAAAAAATACATACGGTCCTGTATACATAATTAAATTAATATATATTCGGTCCGCTCGCTTCTATCCGTCGGAACGACGAGTGCACATTGAATCTCATACCCATTACTTTACCTGAATATTGTAAGGGATAATGTTGGATTCAAAAGTCGAAACGCAAATTTTAGTCACCATGTCTGTTGGAACGACGAGTACACATTTACCTTTATATCATCATTTTAATGTAGTCAACTAAATTGGTAGAACGATGATGTAAAGGTCAGTATATTACCAGCGTCGACTTGAACACCATGTCCGTTGGTATGACGGGTATACATCCTAGCAAATCGCGGCGTTTAACATGCCAATATTTTTTACTTTGCACCATCAGAACGACGGGTGAACGCCATAAAAGAGGTGGGTCGATGAAACATGGTGCAATTTGTAAGAGTGCAGTGAAGTAGTGGTGCACTTGTGCACGTAGAGGTAGAAGTAAAAGTAAAATATATTAAGCATTAACTACTCTCCTTCGCTAGTGCTTTAACATGTACGATAGAGTCAACTGCGACTATGCCATGTCTAGTCTGTATTCTTCGTCTATCCTGCTTCGCCACATCTGTTAAGATGTCACAACATTATCCAATTCGGGTGCGGTCGCAGCTTACCGGGCACAGGGTATAGCTCTTGCCTTCAACACCTTGCAACCTGTCAAAAAACGATCTTTTTTAACACAATCATCTATTGATTCACTAGGTGCAGGCATTATATAAAACTAAATGACTGTATATAAATGCGTTCCAGAAACTCGCTAATGTGTACCCGGCGGAACGACGGGTTTACATTAGCCTGAATACACATTGACCTTAATACCTATCAATCTACCCAAGTCAACCTGATATTTTAAGCAGAGTGATTGACCAGTATACTACAGTATAGGCGTGTCCGTCGGAACGACGAGTACACACCCTAGTCTATAAAAATAAAAGAATACTGTCCGTCCGTGCGATCATTTTCCGGCATTCGAATTGGCTGATATTGCATAATTCGCTAATTATGGATTGGCTGTTTTTGCATTTTTAGCTCATTTTGCAATGACTGACAATGCATTTTTGTATTGATAACTACATGTGCAGATGTCCATAACACAGTATCCATAGTTCGTTTTTTTTATTTTATATAACGAACATACGAAATGATGGCACACTTAAATGTTCATATGTATCATTACATTTTGCATAATTTATATACAAAACGATGGCACACATAAATGTTCATATGCATCATTACATATTGCAATATTAAACCCATCATTTCTTAGATATATTAGTTGAGACACATACTTTCGTTTCGTTTTTTTTAAACATGAACTTAAGGCTCAACGAATACACTTCAACGTGGCAAAAGCAAGAGTAGTGATCAGGTTCAAGTGGATGAAGTTACAATAAAGCGAATAGACTCAAACGTCATGCATCATACTTATTCATTTATCTGAGTCAACCGGATATTCTACCAGAAGGAACGACGGGTTACATCCACCTTTGTACCCATCAATTATCTTATTTAACCGGGTATATAGAAGTAGAATGATGGGTACGAAGATCAAAAGATGACTTCGTTTACTGTGTCCGTCGGAACGACGTGTACACATGGACCTGCGAAACGACGGGTACAAATTGGCCTGCAAAATGACAGGTATACTGACACGCCATTGGCTGGCAGAGGGGCAATCTGTCATACCAACTGGCATGTCAATACATTGACCGACGTCGACAGGTACATCCTGACTTCTATACCCATGGACATGATAGTCACAATGAATTGACTCAAGCAGATATTTGAAATGAATTAATGGTTCAATATACCGACCTTCACTAAATTTCATACTTATCAGCTTACGTAAAGCAACCTGATATTCTAAGGAAAGTGAAAAAATTAAATACTGGCAGCGCATAATATGTGCACCTATCCGTCAAAACGACGGGTGAATACCATTACTTATTTGCATTAACGTAAGCACATTTCTATAATTATTACATAAATTATGAATTTGTAATGAGGCCTAGCGATCTATTTTGTCGGACATCCATATATCAAAACTGATTTTATGTCTGAAATATGTATAGTGAAATTTATGTAATAGGTCCATTCATCATGCTATAATAATAAACAGAAAATTCACGGAACGCGTGTACACAGTAAGCTTCATACACATCATGTAGACGGGCACTTGTACGAAGTTGCCTCGTGGTACTAGCACACACCTTATGCACAAGCGAGGAAGCGGTTATACCGTCTTACCTTCGCGTGCGAGGGTGGTTAGGAGGTTGGTCGACTGCTTAAGCAGTCGTACCACCGGTTGCCTCTCGCTTAAGCGAGAGTGCAACGAACTTCTTAACACGAAAGCACCGACGTCACGCAGAAGCTTTTCAACTTGTCGTGCGTGGTGCGTATGTTTAAGTAAATTCAAGACTGAGCTATATTTAATTAATTATAACTAAATATATACTTAACTACTGATTGGATATATACATATGTATATATATATATATAGATCGGATACGCGACTCTTTAGAAGCGTATCCTGTCGCATGATCTTTAATCTAGATTTAAGATCGCAACTGACGTCCTTCTGAGACGTCGCGATGCCTAGCTTCAACTAGCGTCATCCCTTCTCATGTGAATCCATCAATGGATATCACATTCACGAGGGTGGATCACATTTGTGTATCGCACCCAAGTGACAGGTCAAAAGCAATCATGGATACTTTTAGACCAAACATTAAGTATATTACTTAATGTTTACGTGTAACTAGATGCCCTGTTACACCATCTCTCGTTTTAGAACGATTTTTACATTTTGTAAAACATCGCCTAGGAGACAGAGAGACTGGCGAGCCGTTATAAACGCGCCTCTTTAGTCTGCTCAGTATTCATGCTACCGAAACGTGGTAAGGCTGATGGGTCGCCTGCAAAGGCACCCATGCAGTCCAGCACTAAGCGTACGCGCCGCGATTTATCGCAGCCGTCGCAAAGTGCTTCAGGCTCTGAGGTGAATCTTCCATCTCACTGTAATGTGGATGAAGATCCATCTCTCATTGTAGACTACAATGAGACTACACAACTGCCATCACCCCAAAGTGGCGATGAGCATAGTGCATTGATGGGGACATATGTCCCCATCATTTGAGGCACCCGTCCTTGAGGAAGCATCTATGCTTCCTACAAGCGAAGGGAAAACCCCGTCGTCTGCGCCTACGAGCGCAGCGACTAAGACTGAGCGCGCTACTTCAAAAGGAGTAGTCGCGACTCAGTCAGATGTGACTTCTCAAGCTGATGTCTTGACAATCCATAATGGAGAGTCAGACTCAGGTGAGTGTGAGCTTAAAGCTCCACCAAGTTGTGGATGAACTCGGATGGGTCCAGCGCAGCGCTTTTGCAGCGTGCCACTATAGACGCTCATAATTTTTATAGCGTCTTTCCTTTGTGGAAAAAGCAGGTCAAAGCACTTGGTCGTGCTTTCCCAATTCCAGTCGTGCTGCGTTCTAACGAAACAGCTGACGACTATGAAGCTGAACTTCGGCGCCGTGTTACCTTGCATGAAGATGCAACTAAACAGCGGTCGCAGCGAATCAGCTTTGCCATGAAGCGTGCGCATGAAATTATGGGCGGTAAGCGACCCCCAATTAATTCTCGCCACGCTTCTTCTGCTAGTCCTTCCGGACCTAGCAGAAAGAAGACAGCTGGTGCTGCTTCACATAAGCAGCCACCAGCCCAGGCACGTCAACACGCAAAGCGTCCACAGGCTCCCACGAGTCAAAGCTCGTTGGGTAACTCTTCCACTGGACAAGGATTTGGAGCTTTCGCTTCACAAACCGGTGGGCCAACAGCCTTCCAACAAGGAAGCGCGTATTCCCATCCGTGTCCACCAACACAGGTGGCGCCCGATAGGAGCGGCGATTACGCCCACCTACTTGCGGCTGCCTACCCTGCTGCTGTTCAGTCGCAGGCTAAGTCCGCTGCGCTGAAGAGGCAGGTGACAGATCTCGAGAGTCAAGTCTCGCGACTGACCTCGGATCTGCGCGATGTGAGGAAGAGGGACCGTCAGGGGTATGACCGCCTGAAGACCCGTTTGGACATCCTAGAGCGACTGGTGATGAGAAACCCGCGTCAAGCGCGGAGTCCTCCTCGATCTCCGAGTCCTCTATCGCCTCGTTCGTATACAGGGAGCCTCTCGGCTTCCTCGTCGCCTGATCGGCTGCGACGCTCGACTCACAGTCGACGTCACCATCGGTCTCGTTAGACCGATGTTGTAATGTGCTACATTACACATATAGCATTAACACAAATAAACAATTACATATGTAGGCAGGTGCTGGGCCCGAATAGCGGGCACAGCGTGGTAATTTATTATTGGTTTATTATTGTGCCTAAAGTCCCCAATATGGACCAATGATAAATCAACCTGAAATTGTGTGGTTCCCGAAAGGCGGGAACACTGTCGTATTTATTACGACTAAAATCTTCGTAATTAGTACGAATTAAAACCAAAATAAAATCAGAGTTAAATTTACTTAATACCTAATACTCGGGCTTGAGTCTTCCTCAAGCGCACGTGTAAGCTAGTGACGGTACGTTCTAGCCCCGTTACACCTGGTAGCACTTTGTAGTCCTTCCTATGCCCGAGTTTGGGATGAGCGAATCGTCGTACTTTGACGCTCCAGATTTATTTCTGGAGCACGCGACCTTCCCCCATCTTACTGGTGTTGAGTGGGATGCCCTTAATCGCCTCGCGGCGATATCGGGAGAGGCATTCGTCG
Organism: Peronospora farinosa; assembly: GCA_947646735.1. Taxonomy (NCBI): domain Eukaryota; phylum Oomycota; class Peronosporomycetes; order Peronosporales; family Peronosporaceae; genus Peronospora; species Peronospora farinosa. Next base: position 169,233 of record CANTFK010000153.1, on the reverse strand, counting down.
CGTCGCTGATGAGATCAGCGACCCCTGACGCGCAACGTCTCGCCATACATGAGTTTATGGCACGCGAGCTCGCCGAATCCAACCGGCGAGGCTTAACTCCCTCGCGCCCTTCACGTAATGAGGCCGTGAAGATGGAAACCTCCTCCTACTCTGGAGAAGGTAAGGACCGGTTATCGCTGAACCGGTGGTTCCGAGAAGTTGATATCGCCATCGCCTCGAGACTTCTTGAGGCTCCACAGGCGAAGGTCAACTTTCTTCTTTCCCGCCTCACCGGGAAGGCCAAGGAGTGGGCCCTTGGTAAACTCGTTGTGGACGAGCACGCATTTCCCACCTTGGATACCATCCAGGACGATCTCCGTCTTGCCTTCGAGCCACCACAAGAGAAGAAACTGGTGCGATCAAGATTCCTGTCGATGCGACAGGGTAAAATGGCGATGCGCGACTACGTACAGATGGCTAGGCATCTGGCGTCGTGTATTATCACGCACCCCATGGACATGTACACGCAGGTGAATGTCTTTGTGGATGGTATGCGTGAGGGGCAGACCCGCTTATCGCTGGAGAGCGCCGAGCCTGCCACATTGGAGGAGGCATTTTCCATCGCAATTCGTGAAGACTTTAGGGTCACAAAGGCATATGCCAAACCCTCGGTCGTCAGCGTTCCCCGGCCTTCTGGTCCGGAACCTATGGAGATTGACGTGATTGAGGCGTCGGGTGACCGGCGACGTGTCTTTCATCATAAAGGTGGCGCTCGCACCGGGCGTCAAATACTTCGCTTTTGTTGTCGCAAGCCAGGACATCGCGCGGCTGAGTGCCGTGCGCCAGCGCCGATATCGGTGCATGTAGTGGATGCCCATCATCAGGGTGCTGTACCGGCCGCACGTCCAAAAAACGGTCGGGACCAGTAGGTGCAGGTCGCCCTACTGGTTGGAACGGAAGTCCGGGTCCCCCGGTGATAGCCCAACCTTCCAGTCCTCCTGCGCTACGCGCACGGTTAAATGCCACCACTACGAGTGGTGATTCACGTCTGATTATTGTCAGTTTACATGTCGCCGGCGTCCGGCGACCTCTGCGAGCACTCCTGGACTCAGGAGCAACAAACAATTTCTTTCGTGAATCTTGTTTGTCGATGCTGCCTCCCAGCATTCAGGTCCGTGAGGGACCTGGCCAAGTCGTCGTCAAGTTGGCTGACGGGAAACCACACCGCGTATCGCGGCGCGAAGTGTCGTTGCCGTATACGTTTGATGGCTTTCGCAGTAATGATGATTTCTTGGTGATCGCGATGAATTATGCATTCGATTGCATACTGGGCATGCCATGGTTGGCACGTTATAAGCCCCAGATCGACTGGTTAGCCAGATCAGTGAGACGTCGACGCAAGTTCGATGTCAGTGAAGTGTTTACCCATCTCTTGGTATCTCCAAGTGACTGGCCAAACGTCACAGTCGTGGATCGCGATTCCACGACGTTGGCGGTGCACAGAGCGAGCGATGGCCCTCTCTGCACTGCTTGTGCTGTTCTTCGGGACACAAGTGACAGTGACTCCTCGCTACAGAGCGAAGAGGACGACGAGGACGACGCGGTCGAACAGGGGTTCCCGCGCGTCATTAATGCGGTTGAACAGGAGTTCCCGCACGTGAATGCAGTGGTTGAACCGGGGTTCCCATCTGCACGTATTGTGGTCGAGCAGGGGCTCCCACAAGGGCATTGTGGCGACGAGCAAGAGCTCGCCAGCGAGTGTGACGTGGACGGACAGGATTCCTCACGCGAGAGCATGATGGTCGAACCGGGGTTCCCATCATCACCCACTGTGGTCGAACCGAGGTTCCCACATGGGCATATTGTGGTCGAGAAGGGGCTCCCACACGAGTACAACGTGGACGGACAGGAGTCCCCACGCGAGAGCATGATGGTCGAACCGGGGTTCCCATCATCACCCACTGTGGTCGAACCGAGGTTCCCACATGGCATACTGTGGTTGAGCAGGGGCTCCCACGCGGGTTTACGGCGGCCGAGCAGGAGATCCCGCATCAAGTGTCGACGGTCGAGTTTGGGGTACTCCCGTCCAGTGTTTCCGGCATCTTGGATGACGACATCCAGTGCCTAGAGGGGGGTGATGGTTTATCACCTGACTGCGGTTCGCCAGCTTCGAGTAGTGACTCGAAGCACGATGGGGACAACAGCACCGAGAATTTAGCGTTGGAATGTGTCCACGCTATCGTGTACGTGGAAGGGAGTCCACAAAGGCGCCAATATATCGAGGTCGAGAGTCCTCCTCGTAATGCGTCTTCCATTACAAGTCTTCCAGGGCTTTCCTGGAAGCATTTCCTACGTGACCTTAAGGGAGGCACTGTGGAACAAGTGTGTCTAATCACCAACGAGGTGGTTACCGTGGCAAACGAGGAGCATATGGCGCGTCCTCAAAGCGCTGAGCCGAAGTCTGCGCGTGAAGAAAGGTTTGCATCACAGTCATGGGAGGCCCTGCGAGAGTCTGGTAACCCCGTCTACGACATTGCTCGTGAGTATGCAGACGTGTTCCCGGACAAGATCCCGGCTGAACTTCCTGCGGACCGCGGTGTTCGGCACGAGATTGATCTCGTGCCAGGGTCGAAGTATTGTGTGACACGGCAGTGGCCGTTGCCTCGAGATCAAGTCGAAGCTATTGACGCATTCTTCGAAGGCCGCCGCAAAGCGGGTCATGTGCGGGAGAGTATCTCACCACATTCGAGTCCAACCTTCTGCGTGAAGAAGGCTACGGGAGGCTGGCGGATAGTGCATGCGTTCAATAAGTTGAATGATGCCACTATTCCTGCGCAAACGCCAATTCCCAGGAAGGACATGGTGCTGAATTCCATGTCAGGAAGTGTCATCTTCAGTGCCATCGACTTGACCGATGGCTTTTACCAGATTTTGATGCGCCCGAGCGATATCCCACTCACCGCGGTGAGCACCCCGAGTGGCATGTTACGGGAGTGGCTGGTAATGCCACAAGGGTTGAAGAACGCTCCGGCCACTTTCAATCGCATGGTGTCTCAAGTGTTAAGACCTCTTCGGAACTTTGCCCCAAGTTATTTTGACGATATCATCGTCCATAGTCGCGCCGAGGGCAACCTCAACGATGTCCAAGTTCACCTTAACACCTGAAGCAAGTGTTTCAAGTTATGCGGGACAACAAGTTGTACGCGAATCTCAAGAAGTGTGTCTTTTGTGCACCGGAGATTCCGGTGTTAGGTTGCTATGTGAGTAAATCGGGAGTTCGAGCTGATCCAAAGAAGGTGTCGTCCATCTGTTCTTGGCCCACGCTCAAGAACCCTACGGAGTTGCGCCAGTGGCTCGGCTTGGCTAATTATTTGCACAAGTATACAAAGGATTATGCTGGTTCTATCCAGCCTTTGTCGTCACTCTTGAAGAAAGACGCCACGTGGTTGTGGCGTCCCGAGCACCAAGCAGCCTTCGAAGCAGTAAAGAAGAGCCTAGCGTCATCGCCAGTCCTGGTCCTACCATACGATTCCAAGCCGTTCCACGTGGTTTGCGACGCCAGTGATTTTGCAATCGGTTGTGACCTCATGCAATTTGATGATGAGGGCCGTGAACGAGTCGTGAGTTATCAGTCGCGACAGATGAAGCCAGCTGAGAAGAACTATCCGGTTCACGACAAGGAGTTATTAGCGATGCGCTATGCACTCATCAAGTTTCGCGTGCATCTCCTTGGTGAAAGTACGTTTGCTTTGTACACCGATCATGCATCGCTGCGCAAAGCGATGAAGAGCCCACACCTGTCCCAACGGATGGCACGATGGCTCTCATTCTTCTCTGAGTACAACTTCGTCGTGCATTACAAGCCAGGCAAGACCAATATTCTCGCTGACGCTCTCTCACGACGTCCAAACTACGATTCTCGGACTGCTCTGAGTCGCCAGTCTACTGATGACGAGGACGATGATGACCGATGTGCAATGTGTGTATCGCTGAACCTAACTCGGGTCACACCCGAGCCGTGTTTATTTGATGAAATCGTCGCAGCGTACAAGGACGATTCAGATTATGCAGACATTATCGAGCATCTGCGTGCTCCCAGCGATGCTGCACTGGTAGCCTTATCCCGGACCAAGTGCGACCATAATCATCGATACAGTTTAGACGGCGATTTGCTTATGTAAATCATCGACCAATTCTATGCTCCTCGCACGGTGATCGCCAAGAACATGGACTTGCGTGAAAGAATCATCCACGAGTATTACGATGCTCCAGCTGGCGATCAGCAGGCCGCGAAAAGACTTTCGCGGCTGTGTCTCGAGAATTCTTCTGGCCCCATTGTATAAGTAGGTACTCAACTGGATTCAAACGTGCGAAATCTGCCAGCGTGTAAAGCCATATCCATCGTCACAGGCTCCCTTGCGATCGTTGCCAATTGCAGCAGAGGCCTGGAGATCAGTTTCTATGGACTTTATCTTCGGGCTTGCGCCCGATAGCCAAGCTCGAACGGGCATCTTGGTCTTTGTTGACAGATTCAGCAAGATGACACATCTCGTGCCTGTTCACGCTAAGGTCACCGCGGCAGAGACCGCGTCGCACTTCATCGACGCGGTGTTCCGTCATCATGGCCTTCCAGAAAACATTGTTTCGGACCGTGATCCGCGATTTACGTCCGCATTTTGGACATCACTTTTCGAGCTCCTCGGGACAAAACTGCTGATGTCGACGGCAGCCCATCCGGAAACGGATGGGCAGACCGAGCGCGTGAACCGAGTCCTCGAAGATGTTCTTCGGAGTTATGCTACGTCATTTACAAGTTGGAGTGCATTTTTACCACTCGCTGAGTTCGCACTCAACAACGCCGTACACGCGTCAACAGGGTTGACGCCATTTTATGTGAATTCGGCTCGTCACCCTCGTGTTCCTACTGTCCTGGCCGTGGGGCGACCCACAACACCTAGTGGCTCCACTCTGGGGGGGGATAAAGGTGATAAACAAGGATCGAGTGCAGCTCACGGTATTTTGAGCGCGAATGCAGTAACACGATCCAAGGCAAAGACGGCCATTTTGACGCCATCAGACGTGGCGTCCCCATTAGCTCGATGGACTGCGCAGACATTGATTGACCCGTCTTCGGGTAAGCGTTCCCCTACTGCCAACTACGCGCCGATTGAGTCGGCGCGACCAATTGATGACATGGCCGTGTCGGACTTTATACTCCAACGTCAAGCCATCACCAGGTTTGTACGCGACGCACTACAAACTGCTGTAGACCTACAGAAGGAGAACGCTGACAAACATGGAAGAAAGAACATGAGCAAGTTTGAGAAAGGTGACCGTGTATTATTATCGACGGAAGGTTTAAGGGATTCTGCGGTCACTAATCTGGGCGCGAGTAAACTCGCGCCACGCTTCATCGGTCCTTTCAAGGTTCTGAAGGCAATTGGCGACGCTTATACACTCGACGTCCCCTCTTCACTGCGACTCCACCCGACATTCTATGTCGGGCGGCTGAAGGAATATCGTCCGGCTACGCTTCACGGTTTGGCTCCGACGCCGGCTTCAGGGGTTCGTAAGTCGAACGGCCTTCCCGTCGTGCTCGACGCGCCGATGACATGGGGCGGGGTCTCGATCCCGTCTGAACCTGACCAAGCATCTGGCGCTCCAGAATCCTTATCCGCTCGAGCAGTTCACGGTTCGACTGCCGGGTCTCACTCGAAGTCTTCTCCGCCTGGGCAGCACGTTCACTGGCAGCCTTAGCCTCCAGCCGAGCATCGGCAGCTATATTCACGGCCTGATCAACATCGTCCTGAGCAACCAGGACGCCAGCTCTACCACCGCGAGAGCCCTCCTCCGCTTGTTGATGCGGAGGGACAGTTGCGCTGGATTGTAGACCGCATTGTGGGTCACGAGGACCCTCCACAACCATTACTGCAGTCGGCTCATATGAAGCGTGCGGTTCCATCCGTGCGTAGGTACCGAGTACGTTGGCTTAGATTCCCTCCCGAGCAGGATACATGGGAACCACGTTCCTCGCTCCTTCGTGACGTTCCAGATGTGGTTCTGTCGTATAAAGCCACGAAGTCGGACTATTCCAAGGCGGGCGAGCACGCGAACGCTCTCGTGACAAACGAGAGCGGTAAGGAGATTCACGTTGTCGGAAACGGGAACGATGACAAGAACGAGAACGATGTCGCGAACGCAAACGATGTCGCGAACGAGCTCGATTCCGTGATCGAGAATGTCGCGGTGAGTACATATCACGATTGCGAGGCGAGAATCGCGCAACTGGACGGGCAGGCGAACGTGTCGCTGCCCTGCGCTGATGATCCCGCGGAGATCGACTCCGCTGTCGCGAGTGGTGCCGCCAGCAGGGCGCACCACGAATAATTGCGCTTCTCCGTTCGCCCAGACTTCGCTCATACTTCGCAATCCAACTTCGTTCGCACTCACTGAGTGGACACTCAGCGATGTGTCGTCGCCATTCGTCATGAGTTGGGCGTGGAGTCGAGTCACAAGATTGGCATCCGATTCCAACGTTGGATGAAGGCGCACCAAGAACGTTGTAGAGCTTCATGCTCGATTCCATCAAGACCTTTCCCGCGCAGTTTTCGAAATCGGCGGAAGTAGTCCCGCATCATGTCCAGTGAGTCCGGAGCGTGAGCTCCGGACAAGTCGTACAGCGACCAAGGTATGAGCTGCCGCGCCATGATGTTGGTTGATGCACTCCCGCTGACGTTCCTTGGGAGTGCTGTTGGACTGGGTGTTGGGTCTCCGGACATTGCTTGTTCGTTTGTGGGCGAAGGGTTTTCGACAGTTGAGCACTCACGGTTGGTGAGTGCTGTCATGAGAAGGGGGTGATGTAATGGGCTACATTACACATCTAGCATTAACACAAATTAACAATTACATATGTAGGCAGGTGCTGGGCCCGAATAGCGGGCACAGCGTGGTAATTTATTATTGGTTTATTATTGGGCCTAAAGTCCCCAATATGGACCAATGATAAATCAACCTGAAATTGTGTGGTTCCCGAAAGGCGGGAACACTGTCGTATTTATTACGACTAAAATCTTCGTAATTAGTACGAATTAAAACCAAAATAAAAATCAGAGTTAAATTTACTTAATACCTAATACTCGGGCTTGAGTCTTCCTCAAGCGCACGTGTAAGCTAGTGACGGTACGTTCTAGCCCCGTTAAAGATGTGGATATGTGATCTCTTCTGGATCAACATACCGTTTCAGACGACCCACGTAAAATACGGGGTGCGTCTTCATATACGGTAGGATAGTGAGCCTATACTTTAGGTCTCCAACTTCTTCAACCACTGTAAAGGGCCCAATGAACCGGGGCAATAGCTTAGTAGTACCACCAGGTAGTATAGAAATTGCATGTTTAGGTAGGGTAGCAGTAATTAATAGCACTTTGTCCCCCACACTAAAGTGCTCATTGTTTTTGCGACCATGCTGGTCTGCATATTGTTTTTGCTTGTCCTGTGCGCTTGCCATCGCGTCACGGACTTTACGTGTGATGGCTAATCGCTCATCCACAAAGTGCTGAGATTCGCTAACGCTTTTATTATCCAGCTCGCCTATGACGCCTCCAAGAGGTCGTTCATGGGTCGACGCAGTTGACAACACTATAGTGTCATCATCAAGGAGCACTGGCATTTCTTGCCGTGCCTCGTCTGTGACACCTATAGGTGACGTGACTTTTGCTAAATTAGCAGTATCACTAGGGCAACCTTGGCCCTCTTTGGCATTCGCACCAAGCGAAGTGAGGGGCCCTCCCCCACTAAGACTCGGGCTGCGTACAAACGAGACTGGCGTTCGAGGATGACGCAGTCCGTTAATGTAAATCGGTGTTTCACCCGTACTGGCGTGAACACTGTTATTAATAGCAAACTCCACGAATGGCAATTGCTTGCTCCATTCTTTGGGAGTCGCTATTGTACGCAACACATCCGCCACGACTCGATTGGCCCGTTCTGTTTGGCCATCGGTCTGGGGATGATCAGCGGTTGACATGTGGAGCTTGCTACCCAGCAGCTCGAACACATGTCGCCAAAAACCCGACGTAAAACGCGGATCCCGGTCCGATACTATGGACTCGGGCTTCCCGTGTAGTCGATACACGTGATTCAGAAACAAGAGACCAGCCTCTTTTTCTGAGATCTTGGTGCTACATGGTGCCAAATGCACCATCTTGCTCAGTTTGTCTACAAAGACGAAGAGCCCCGTCCTGCCTTTATGGTCAGGCGGTAAGCCAAACATGAAGTCCAAACTGACCAACTTCTAACATTCAGTTGGAATCGGCAGTTACTTCAGTGGCGCACTGTTTGAAGGTGCAGGCTTTATGCTCTGACACTCTTCGCAAGAGCGAATATAGTTGGCAACCCACCGATATAGGTGGGGCCACCAAATTTTCTCTGACACTCGTAAGAATGTCTTTTCACGGCCCAGATGCCCACTAGATGGCGCATCATGGCACTCGTAAAGTATCATTAGCTTGAGATTTGTGTCATGAGAGTCATAGATTCTCAAGGGATCACAGGGTGACATTTGTTGCCATAACAGGCCATCACTGTAACTAAAGCGATGTAACTTCGCTTTCAGGTGCGACGGAAGGGTAACCTTTCGTCCAACAAAATGATCCAACAGAAGGCGACAATGTTCGTCCTGACTGTAACACTCCTTAATATCGGAGGCCATTGAGCTAGTCACATGTTAGGCCTTCATGGCTGCCAATGTTGACGACTCAACTTGTGAGACACACTATCCTGGTTTCTTGCCTCGAAGTCTGGTCTGCGCGATAACGCGGCAGCCAAGACATTCGACTTACCCGGCTTATATTCAATTTTGAAATTAAATTCAGAGAAGAATGTTAGCCATCTCGCCATTCTCGGCGAGAGGTGCGGTGAATTTATAGCGGTCCGCAGTGATGCGTGATCCGTATAAACCACAAAAGATTCGGTGCCCAAGAAATGCACCCGAAACTTTAAAAGGGCATACTTCATTGAAAGTAGCTCCTTGTCATGCACAGGGTAATTCAGCTCGGTAGCTTTTAAAAGCCGAGACTGATAAGAAATGACACGGTCAACGCCGTTGTCATCCTTCTGCATGAGCGCGCTGCCGATTGCAAAATTGCTTGCATCGCAGATGACGCTAAAGGGCTTATCCGCGTCTGGCAATGCCAAGACCGGTGAGATTGCTTCACTGAAGTGAACGCATCTTCTTGTTCCTTTGACCAAGTCCATTCTGCATCCTTTTTCAAAAGGTCAGACAATGGCTTAGTCTGCTCCGCATAATTCTTGCTGTACTTATGCAAGTAATTAGCGAGCCCAAGGAATTGGCGCAGATCCTTCACATTACGTGGGACTGGCCATTCCTTTACAGCCTTTACCTTTTCTAGGTACCATGTGCACCAACAATGCAGCCCAGCACAGGTATCTCGGGGACCCCTATTACGCACTTTTGCAAGTTCACGTATAATTGGGCGTCAGCCAGAGTCTGCAACACAGCGCCTAAATGACGCTTGTGCGACTCTATCGCGCTCAGACCGTCCTCCGCCCTACTATGCACAAATACATCGTCAAAGTAATGGGGCGCGTAGGCACGGTGCTGACGCATCACGTGAGCCACCACTCGGTTGAATGTTGCCGGAGCATTTTTCAACCCTTGTGGCATCACAAGCCACTCCCACAGCATACCGCTTGGGGTGCTTACTGCCGTTCTGGCTACATCAGTATCTCTCATGAGAACCTGATAGTAGCCATCCTTCAGATCCAACGAGGAAAAGATAGTTGACTGTCCCATGGAATTCAACACGACATCTTTCTGCGGGATCGGCTTTTGAGCTGGAATGGTGGCCGTGTTCAGCTTATTATAAGCATGAACCACGTGCCATCCACCTGTTGCTTTACGCACACAGAAGATCGGGCTGCAGTGAGGCGACTTGCTCTCACGTACATGTCCCGCCTTAGCTCGCTTGTCGAATAACTCATCGATGTAATCGACTTGTTCCTTCGGCAACGGCCATTGCCTGGTCACACAATACTTGGTGCCAGGCTCCAGGTCGATTTCGTGCCTGATGCCCCTATCGGCCGGTAGGCGGCTCGGCACTTCTGCTGGAAACACATCACGGTGTTTCCACAGAACATCATAGAACGGGCTGTCCTTCAAGGCATCCCAGCCTTGAGAAGCGAACCGTTTCTTCTTGTCGGTCTCCAAGACGCTCTCATCCATTGTGGATGAAGAGCAACAGTCCACCACGTTCTCTTCTGGAACCGGTGCGACTATATCGTGGATCTTTCCTTCCTTTAGTTCGGACAGGAACAGATCCCACGTCATCTCCGAGAGATTTACTATCTCCTCGGAAGATGCCAAGACAAGTTGGAGCACCTCAACTGAGGATGCCTCCGGCATTTTGTCTTCGACGGCCTCGAACAACTCCTTCGTAGGTCCGTCCTCTTGGACCGAGACTGATTAAAGGGTCACTCGTTTCGACGTGCCCTTGATCGTCTGGTGCTCGTTCTTCGAGTCACCACGACTTTTGACCTGGAAGAAGGTGTCGTTGCTATCTCAGCTAACGCACTCCTTCCAACCGCACCAGGCTCTTGGCTCTGTGCCGTTTCGTGTGGCGCTTGACTTCCTGTCAGCCCACCATCAACTGCCACAGTCTCTCGGCTCTGTGCAGGACCATTGGACGCATGACTACCTGTCATCGCCCCATTCACTACACCAGTCTCTTCGACCTGGGTAGGAATATGTGTCACCTGGCTTTCCGCCAGTGCACTTCCAACTACACCACTCCTTTCGAGCTGGGTAGTTCCTGGTGTCGATTGACATACCGTCATCGCACCCTCGACTGTGTTGGACACAGCATCAGTCACATAAGCCTCTCGCAAGAGCACATCCTTTCCGGTGTCTTGCGTAGAGCTAGCGACTGTGTGTGTACGCCAGTCTATCCATGGTTGGTGTTTAGCCATCCAAGGCATGCCTAGGATGAGGTCATACGGACTCTCCATACCTAGCACTGAGAACTTCTCTTTACAAGAGAAGTCACTAAAGCTGAAGGTGAGTTCAACTTGAACTCCCTCCGATATAACGAGCGCGCCGTTCGCTAAACGAACGATCGCCTCTTCTCGCTTGCCATCCTGGCAAAGCGACTCATAACTCGCCGGTCTCTTTTTCAGAGCCGCGAGTTTCACAAAGTTTTGTGATGCACCCGAATTCACGAGATGGGTCATCACTTGGTCATAGCCTCGTACTCAAGCGCTATAGACCAAAAGGGTTGAGGTCCGACCTTTCGGAATCTCAGGGACTATGCTACCCATTTGTTCGATCACTCTGAACTTAGGGGTAGCTTCAGAGTCCGCGACAGTAGGGCATCCCGCCCCTACTGCGCTCCCGCATTTCCCTACCCATCTTGGGCAGGTGCTGAACCCGTGCGTCGTGCACGCTGGCTTTTTGCACCTCCCTTCAAGTTGGGAGACCTTTTTCTGGCTGCCTTAGCACCAGCAGCAAATTTGACATCGCAGCGAGCCATCATATGGCCACGCTTGCCGCACTTGTAGCAGATCACATCTGCATTGCCTAACTCCATAGGAGTGGCATCAGACCTTTCAATCGACGGCCTGTAATAGGCTGTCGCCGAGGCGCTGTTGTAGAATTGCTCCTCAACTAAGGCAATGTCAATTGCCTCTTCCATCGTCGCTGGCACCTTTCTGAAAAGGGCCTGACGCGATGGGCCATGCCTAAGTCCATTCATGAACGTGGCTACCTTGATACGCTCTGGTATCGGTTCCCCATTGATGGACGCCGACAGCGAACGCATCTCCTGCACAAACTCTTGCAGAGAGCGTTTCGCCTGTCGTGCTCCAAAGAAGCGCGCCATTAGCAACACTTTGTTGTTAGGCGTCTGATACATGGCGCGAATCTTTGCCTTAAAGATCACCCATGATGGAAATGCATCAGCATTAGCCATCAGCGCAGAGTATGCTCACTCTGACGCTTTGCCACGCAAGTTGGGCATGGCATACGACACCATCTGGTGTCGTCTTTGATGAGCTGAGCCACTCTACATTGCTCCACTGCTAATAGCCATTGAACGATCGTGTGAGGGATAGCTCCATCGAACTTCGGAGGGTCCATTCGAATGGGCCTCGGTTGAGCAGGCCGGGCAGAGAGCGTCTCAACAGTTCTGTTGAGCGCCTCATTACGTGCTTGCTCAAGCCTAAGCTCATCCTGAGTCTTAGTGACGGACTCAGCGGTGGCTTGGCTGTTTACCTCGGACGCGTTTCTACGCTGTCCGAGCACAAACGCCTCGAATTGCTCCAACTGAGCAACATGTTGCTCAGGAGGACAATGCAAGAGATTGACCAGGGCTTGTTCACCAAGTCCCTACGCCATATGCTCTGCCAACTCCCTATGATGTTGGGAGAGGTGAGGGAAGTCACTCCAGTTCGTATTAAGGACCATGTCAACCACACGCACGATCAGAGAGACGAGTCGTGGGAAGGACTACGAGTGCTACCAAGTGTAGACGGGCACTTCTACGAAGTTGCCTCGTGGTACTAGCTCACACCTTATGCACAAGCGAGGAAGCGGTTATACCGTCTTAACTTCGCGTGCGAGGGTGGTTAGGAGGTTGGTCGACTGCTTAAGCAGTCGTACCACCAGTTGCCTCTCGCTTAAGCGAGAGTGCAATGGACTCCTTAACACTAAAGCACCGACGTCACGCAGAAGCTTTTCAACTTGTCGTGCGTGGTGCGTATGTTTAAGTAAATTCAATACTGAGCTATATTTAATTAGTTATAACTAAATATATACTTAACTACTGATTGGATATATACATATGTATATATATATATATATATAGATCGGATACGCGACTGTTTAGAAGCGTATCCTGTCGCATGATCTTTAATCTAGATTTAAGATCGCAACTGACGTCCTTCTGAGACGTCGCGATGCCTAGCTTCAACTAGCGTCATCCCTTCTCATGTGAATCCATCAATGGATATCACATTCACGAGGGTGGATCACATTTGTGTATCGCACCCAAGTGACAGGTCAAAAGTAATCATGGATACTTTTAGACCAAACATTAAGTATATTACTTAATGTTTACGTGTAACTAGATGCCCTGTTACACATCACACTACAGAGTCAACCGGAAATTATAAATAATAGGAAATTGGTATGACCATCTACAGGCACCATGTCCGTTGGGACGACGGGTGAACACCCTGAATGGGACAATATACTATCAGCGTAAAGTTCGCCGTCCTATTTGTCGAAGCAACGGGCCACACCCTAGCAGCGTTGACTTCGCGCATCGATGTATTATAACAACGTAATTTTTTGGTAAATAAACTATTATGTGTGGACTTCGCATATGTAAATCGCCGGAATGACGGATGAATACCCTGGCAAAGTGCTGCGTTTAAGATGCCCAAATATACTACTTCGCACCGTCGGAACGACGGGTGAAAACCCTCGAAAAGTGCTGCGTTAAATGCCTATATATACTACTGCGCACTGTGGTGAAGTGCTAATTTTGTGATATGGAGGTCCCGGACTCCAGTTGGATTCAGAGTATAGGCCGTGGGTCAGGGACAGGGGACCAGAGAGACAGGGACCTCAAAAGGGGAGCGACCGTTGGTGGAGGACAATCCGCAGGATTCGCCGAAGAAAAATCAGTATCAGGGTACCGGTTAACCGGTACCAAAGGGAGTTAATCATGGCCGCTCATTGATCGACCTGGCCGCTCGTTGGTAGACCCGGGTCCCTCATTGGTCGACCCGGTCCCTCATCGGTCGACCTGAGTCCCTCATTGGTAGACCTGGGTCCCTCATTGGTAGACCCGGTACCTCGTTGGTCGACCCGGTCCCTCATTGGTCGACCCGGTCCCTCGTTGGTCGACCCGGTCCCTCATCGGTCGACCTGGGTCCCTCGTTGGTTGACCTGGGTCCCTCATTGGTTGACCTGGGTCCCTCATTGGTCGACCTCGGCCCCTCGGGGTTCAGCGACTCCGGACCAGTTAATACAAGGATCAGACCAGTCGACGCAAGGAATCAGAGCTTCAGGCAAGGATAGAGTAAAGGAGTTAAAAGGATAGGACTATATTAAATACTACTCAATTTGCGATCTACGTGGCACGACTCCGTCACCCAAGAAGTACTTGTTCTAAGTTACTCACTGTTCCGGGAAGGGATATATTTTGGCCCCCCGTCGAAGACAGTCGTGTAGCGAAGTTCAAGGGCGAATAGAGCTCCAGGATATATTTGGCCTGTGAGCTCGTTCGAGTAGCAACACCCCCCAAGACCCGCTATCGGAAGCGGTCTCCCTCACCTCAAGGTCCGGGAGCAACGTAAAGGTCAGGTGGTTAATACCCTTGAAACAGAAGGAAAAGGCCAGGGACGACAAGCGCCCCTGAAGGATTTAGCTCTAAGTCCACTCTCGACAAGGTCGATCGAGTGGCCACCTACCGGCCCACCGAGTGAAGCATATCCACTCGAGGCCCCCCCAGGTCTACCTCCCTCAAGGCAGACATCTACATCGTCACCAAGTCCTCCGAAGAGTGCAATCCGCCAGCCGACGGGTACACAAGGTGAGAGAAGGTTCATACGCGGCATCGGGGTACCCCCTCCGACAGTCGGCAGTCCGGCACAGTGAGTGGTTTGGGGTCTCATCATACAATTTGAGAACCCACTCCACCACAGCACCGTTGGTACGACGGGTAAACACCCTAGCATAACGCTGCGATGTTTAGAGATGTGTAAAGGGATGAGCCCGTTACATAATATTGACACTTATATGAAGTGTCAACAAAAATATTATTATAACTAATAATATTTTGACAATATTACCTTCTCTTATAATATTGTTCCTAGATCTCCTTGAAGTTGGAGATGCCCTCTCATTGGTTGATATGGGCCATCATATCAACCAACGCGCTGACCAATGACCGATGGACGCGCGCAATGAGTGGAGGGAAAGTTATCAACATACATAGTTGTAGTTTAATATAGTTAACATAGGTTATAACAGATTAGTTTTATTAGATAGTTAACTATATTACATACAGCTTTCTTTTCCCTCTCAACTAAGCGTTTGTTTAGTTGATTCCCTTCCTCTGCTCACGTGTACGTGAGGTAATTAAGGCACCTGCTTTCACTGTAATCAGTGAAGTAGACTATACTGTAATCAGTATAGTCGGAGGGTGCCCCATTACACCTGGTAGCACTTCGTGGTCCGTTCAGCGACCACCACACCATCCACTATGAAATCAGCGGGTGATGAACGTCATCACGCAACGCGTGATGATTTCCGCCATTTGAGTGACCTCGAATGGAATGCGGTTCAGCGTATAGCTGAAACGATCGGCAACCCTGCCGTTGGTGCCATGTTGCTCTCTCTTAGCGGAGACGACCAACATGCAACCATCGCCAAGTTCATACAACATAAACTTGACGAAGTTGTAAAGAAATTCACCTTGCTACAGGAGCAAGGTTCTCAGCAGGTTGGCCTGTTGAGAGAACAAGGCGCTCAACAAGCTGACTTGTTGATGCAGCAGGGTGCTCCACAGTCTGAACTGTTGAGACAACAGCAGGCTAGTGCTGTTGCTGCCGGGTCGACGTATACACGTCGACCCGAGTCCTTGAAGATTGATGTCTCCAAGTACAAGGCAGTCGAAAGCGACTCCTTGTTAAGATGGTTCGTTGAGCTCGACGATGCCATTGAGGCTCGTCGCATCAATGATGATGCGATGGAGGTCAAGTTCGCCATGTTGAACTTGGCAGGACGTGCCAAATCTAGGGCCTTAGGGCTCAAACTGCACGACCCATACGTTTTCCCAACGTATGACGTCTTCAAGGCGCGGCTCAAACACACGTTTGAACCGCCTCGCGCCGAATTCAGGGCTCGGGCTGAGCTCCTGGATTTGAAACAGGGTAAGCGTGATATACACGCTTACGCCCAACACGTACGATACCTCGTTAGCTGTATCGTACTGAACCTAATCGATGATCACACGCAGGTTACTGTGTTCATCAAGGGTCTGAAAGATGGTCCTGTCAAGACCCACCTGTTCCGCTTGGAACTAGAATCGCTGGATCAAGCGATCTCTGCAGCGGAACAGGAGGACTGTAGCCTACAACAGGCTCACGTCCACTCGGGGTCCTATCGTCCACCGAGACGACAGGAGGGCGGAGGTCCAGAACCAATGGACCTATCATATGTGGAGAGCGAGCGACCTCGCTCTCTAGGGTACAAGCGATTGCAAAAAGGCAATCACTGTCAGAAGTTGGGCCACTACGCTTACGAGTGTAGTGCCCCACGCCCAGTGTCTCGTAACACTAGGAGTGACGATCGTCCGTCTGCCAAGAAGGGCCAGAGACGTGGGTCATACGTTGCTGCGAAATCGCAACAACGTGGTGGACTATCAAGAAACGGTCGGGGTCAGTAGGGGCGGAGCGCCCTACTGATCCAGCAACGTCAAGAGAGTTCGCGGGACCCTTGACGAAAGTTGCTCCCAACACACAGTCACTGTGTGTTGCCGCTCCCAGTGATGAGGTATCCCTCATCACCTTGAAGATCGAAGTGACAAAGAACATGTCAATTAGCGCTCTAGTTGATTGTGGGGATTCGAATAACTTTGTTCGACGCCAATCGCTAGATGATCGTAGGCTCAAATATGTTGAGCGCGAGACCCCTCCAACGAGGATGACGGTGCGCCTTGCAACTGGCGCATCCGTAACAGTAAAGAAACGTGTAGTGGGAATTCACTACACGCTTGAAGGCAAAAAGTACGATGATGATTTCATCGTACTTGATCTGGATGACAAATTTGATGTCATCCTAGGATTACCATGGCTCAGAAGATACGAGCCATGGGTCAGCGGGCAGCATCGAACCGTGAAGATGCCTGCCGCTTGTTCATCAGATGGCCGTCTGATGAACGTCTTGGAGCGTTCACAAGCGTGTGAATATTTTACAAGTGAGTGTGATGGCCTCACTTGTGGTTCGGTCGTTAGTACGACTGCACAAGAACTCAGCGTGACAGACAGTCACGCTGTGGAGCAAGCTGCCGGCGGCTGTGCACAAGCACAGGCAGCGCCGAAGGTCCACCACTCGAATAAGTCGAGTGGACCGGGACATGAATGCTCGCCTAGAGGGCAGCATTCACCGAAGAGTAAACCGGTTGCCCAGAAGCGGCAACACAGAAATCCTAGATCAATTGGAGAGTTGATCGTAGAGGATCTCGCTGTGTTTGCGCCACCACAGCTAGAGGAAGTCGATGGAACAAGTTTCATCGAGCCTGCAGGATTAAGTCCCCAGGAAATAATCACTGAGGGAATAAGTCCCCAGTGCCCTGAGTAAATAAGTCCCCAGGAAGTAACCGAGACGTTGAACGTCTTGGTTAATGACGAATCAAACGTAGGCGCTTATACGCTTGATCTGATAGTGCCTCCGAAGTTAACTTTGGCGATAACTCAGTTGCCTACGCTAGAGCCTAAACGGTTCTTGCGTGATCTGCGTAGTGGCAAAGTCAAGCAGATCTGTGTGCTCGTCGCAGAAGACGAGTACATGACTGACATTCGGTCAACAACAATTTTTGCCGAGAACGAACGGGTTCTCAGCAGCTCATCAATGGACGAGAGTGTCCTTGATGAGAAGACTCGGATTGAGCGATATACATCGCAATCCTGGGAGTCGCAGAAGTCAAATCCTTTGTATAAGGATTTGATCGAATTCAAGGATGTATTCCCTGAATCCGTTCCGTGCGAGCTACCTAAGAATAAAGGTACTCGACACGAGATCGACCTTGTTCCTGGCACAAAATATTGTGTCATGAAGCAGTGGCCACTGCCTCGGGAACAGGTCGAGGCGATCGACAAGTTCTTTGCCGATCGCCTAGCAGCGGGCCATGTGAGGGAGTCAACTTCACCTCACAGCTCTCCGACCTTCTGTGTGCGCAAGGCCACAGGAGGGTGGCGGATAGTGCACGCGTTCAATAAGTTGAACGCTGCAACGATACCGGCGCAAACGCCAATACCGAGAAAGGACGTAATCATAGATGGTATGTCTAAGAGTACCATCTTTTTGTCCATGGATCTGATGGATGGTTTCTATCAGATCCTAATGCGTGAACGGGACATCCCATACACAGCAGTGAGCACTCCCAGTGGTATGCTCTAGGAATGGTTGGTGATGCCGCAAGGGATTAGTAATGCACCAGCCACATTCAATAGATGTGTTTTTTACATCTATTGAGACCGGTGCGCGATTTCACGCCGCGTTACTTCGATGATGTGTTCTTCCATAGTCGGTCTATGGACGTAAATACAGACGTGGAAGTCCATAGACTCCACGTCCGTAAGGTTCTTACACTTATGCGCGAGCATAAGTTGTACGCCAACCTCAAGAAGTGTAAATGCGCAGCTAGCGAAATACCACTTCGTGGGTGCATCGTCGGAAAGAACGGCGTGCTCCATGATTCAAAAAAGATCAAGGCGATCACCGACTGGACAGTGCCAGTCGATGTCGAGGGACTAAGGAAGTTTCTTGGGCGAGCGGCGTACTTGCACAAGTACTCACGCAGCTACACCGAAATGACAGTACATCTTTCTTGTTATGAGAAAAATGTAAATTGGGATTGGAACGCTTATTGTCAGTGTTCCTTTGAACGTATCAAGCAAAGCTTGATGCAATCGCCAGTATTGGCGATTGCCAATCAAGACACACCATTTCATGTGGTCTGTGACGCCAGTGATTTTGCAATCGGCTGCGCACTGATGCAATATGATACAGACGGCGCAGAGCGTGTCGTCTGTTATCAATCGCGTTAGCTGCAACCGGCCGAGTGCAATTACCCGGTGCATGACAAGGAACTCCTTGCCATGAAGTATGCACTGGCTAAGTTTCGCGTCTATCTCTTATGAGATAGACCGTTCATTGTATATACAGACCATGCGTCACTACGCACGGCTGTAAACAGTCCACACCTCTCGCAACGAATGACGAGATGGTTGTCGTTCTTCGCGGAGCACAACTTCTCCGTGGAGTATAAACCGGGACGACTTAACGTCGTCGCCGATGCTCTTTCGCGTCGTCCTGACCTAGAGCCGACTGTGCAATCCGACAGTGATGTGAGCACCACTGTCGCCACGCTGAGTACCATCGTCTTGTCGTCGAGTAAACTTGACGACATTAAAATGGCATGCGCACTAGATAATAAATTTGTGCGTCTGATGGAGTATCTCAAGGACCCATCCACGCAAGCTAAGAAGCGCTTGCCTGCCATGTATCGATCTTCTCTCGATCGATACACCCAGCGGGACGGCTTATTGTATTACATAGCCGTCAACAACGACACGCCTCGTGTCGTTGTACCGCCACAACATGATCTCAAATTACGGATCATGTTTGAATGTCACGATGCACCAATAAGTGGGCATCGCGGCCGTGAGAAGACTTATTTCACGGTCAGTCGCGACTTTTACTGACTGATAACGATGCTGAAGATATTAGCATCGTTCGAGGTATTACAAGTGAGAACAGTAATGTTCTCGCTGAGTTAGTAACAAATATCTCTGCAGTGCATTGGGAATGCACTGCAGCCAAAAGCAACGAGTCAGATGAGGATTTACTGCTGACTCGTGAGCGGTAGTCCGTTTCGTGCAAGACTCCATCGCAGAAAAGCGGTGGACAAGCAAAAGCGAAACGCAGAAAATAATAGAAGGGCAAATGCTCATACATTTATTGAAGGTGATTTAGTTTTACTGTCAACAGTAAACCTACCTAAACATGTAGTGACTATCGTGGGCAGTAATAATTTGTTGCCCAAGTACATCGGCCCGTTTCGTGTATTGCGCCGCCTAGGCAACACATACACGATCGAGTTGCCACGCAGGATGCGTACGCATCCTACGTTTTACGTGGGACGTCTTCGTCCGTACGTTCAGTACGCGGCTTCTTCGAACGACAAAGATAGCCATTACTCTCAAGAATCCCCTTCAGATTCTTGTTTTCACGAACCAGATTCGATACCTGTACGTGTAGAGATGAGATCTTCCCATGATATTGTACGATCTCCTGACGAGCTGTCGCCAGCTCGTTACTTAGAGAATGAAGCCGCCGTTCATTCTCCAATAGTGCGACAGCATTGTTTGCCCGAGACTTCTCATGGTCAAACCAAAGCTGTCGCACAATTTCCTCTAAGCGGCGACGCTTATCCCGTTCGTGATCAACATCACAACGAAGCTCACGAGTTACACGGGCAAACCCGTCTAACTCAGCAGACAAGTCCGATAAAGAATCGGGCAGGGTTTTCCCTCCACCACCGCATCCGCTGGTGGACTCTTATGGTGGAAAGCGCTTCCTCGGGGAACGCTTACTAAAGCATTGCGAGGGTGAAGGGACGTCGGACGAGTTATCTCGTCCGGTGGCGTGGCTATCCGCCTTCGGTGGATAGCTGGGAACCTCGGGCCCAACTGATGGCCGACGTTGCCGGCCTTGTCGAACAGTACGACAAGGAACACCTGATGGTGAAGGACCATCGGAAAACGAGCGCCCAGCGCGCTCGTAAAGGGATTGCAAAGTAGCAATCCCTTGACGCATTTCAGAAGAGATTCGAGCCCTCCATCAGGGCTCAGTAAGGAGGTACGCCTCCTTAGGTGCTCTTGACGAGGTGCTCAGGCACCCCGGGCATGGGTCGCCCCAAGAGAGGCATAACAGGCCTGCCTCTCTAGATAACCGGTGCAAACGATAGCATGCACCGGACGTACTTCGTTTCTCAAACTTATTGCGGCTAGCAAAAAGTCTTTGAAACCAAGCCTCTTTCCCAACGTTGAAAACGTTGGTGATAAACGCGTTCCAAGATTGGAGGAACGCGTCAGCCTCACGCTTCTTGTGTGGGCCATACCATCGATGTTCAAGGAACACATCGATGTAATAATCGTTCTCAGTGCGAAAGTTCTTCGCACTGGCGTCAAGGCCGTGAAGCTTTGACGCATCAAACAACGTTATAGGAACCGTTCGTTGGTCTTTCCAGACCAACGATCAAGCAGATGCTTAGGTAGCATCCATGGCTTGCGATCAGGAGCAAGACGCAATACGTTGCGGTGTAAAGCCTCCTGCGTGGTGTCAACAGAAGTACCGACACCACGAGCATTAGTGTCAACAGAAGTATCGACACTATGAGCATTGATGTCAGTAGAAGCACTGACATCACCCTTACGGTCCCCACCCGAGTCACTATCCTTCGACTCGTTTGGCGAGTAGTCTGATTCATCAGACGACCCGAACATTTCACGGTACATTGATTCACTCAATGTACCACGATCCCTCTTCGTAGCATTAGACGAAGAGGTATCACCCCGGGGAGAGCCCGGGAGTGGAATAGGTGACTTTGAGCCGGATGCGTGATCCGACTCACCAGAGTAGTCAACGACTAACTCTGGGTCAACATCTTCACGTGGCAAAGCGCTACGTGAACCTGCAACAGGCGTTGCAGGCTGATGTTGACTTCCAGCAGACACATTAGTGTCTGCTGGCTGAGGCTGTGAAGCCTCAGTAGCGGCTGCACACAGGCGTGCAGCCGAGCTCTTGGCTGCCTTAGCAGCGACGCATTGACTTTGTCATAGCGTAATTGTTGAATGAAAGAAAATTCAACAAGTTCTCCTTTCCCATAGTCACTAAACAGTCACTAATGTGACTGTTGGTTGAGGGGGGGGTGATGTAACGGGGTGAGCTCGTTACATAATATTGACACTTATATGAAGTGTCAACAAAAATATTATTATAACTAATAATATTTTGACAATATTACCTTCTCTTATAATATTGTTCCTAGATCTCCTTGAAGTTGGAGATGCCCTCTCATTGGTTGATATGGGCCATCAGATCAACCAACGCGCTGACCAATGACCGATGGACGCGCGCAATGAGTGGAGGGAAAGTTATCAGCATACATAGTTGTAGTTTAATATAGTTAACATAGGTTATAACAGATTAGTTTTATTAGATAGTTAACTATATTACATACAGCTTTCTTTTCCCTCTTAACTAAGCGTTTGTTTAGTTGATTCCCTTCCTCTGCTCACGTCTACGTGAGGTAATTAAGGCACCTGCTTTCACTGTAATCAGTGAAGTAGACTATACTGTAATCAGTATAGTCGGAGGGTGCCCCATTACAAGATGCCTACATAATAATTTTGCTTTACACCGTCGGAACGACGGGTACACACCATAGGTTAAAAAATACTATCCTCTCGTGTCTCGTCATGTTCTTAAAAGATGCTCTTCTTTTTGGGAGACTCTTAACCATACCCACGTAAAATCAAAGTCGCATTCATTTACTGCACCAATTTACCGCGTCCATCACTCATTCCATCCTTTTAGTTATATGGGACGGCATTGCACGAAGTAATTGAGTGTATATAGTCCATTTTCCGGCATTTGAGTTGACAATTTTGTGCTTTAATAAACATGGCAAATTACAGCGGAGGCTCCTTTAACTTTGGCTTGCTAAATTTCAAGGAACCTTGTTGCTGACGGATTAATGAGCTGTGCACTGGAGCAACTCAGTTAATTGTCAGCAACAGGGATATGCAAGTAAGTACACTTTCTTTTATGGTAGGAAGACACATGGGTAAATGAGTACCGGGTAGTATTTCATCCAACCTTATTGACAGTTGTTGGACAGCATCCCGTGCCCATCCGAAGCTGCAGGATTTTTTTCTGATTGTGTACACGCACTGATGGTATATTATACGATTGATAGTCGGCGTTGATGGTTACATGCCACCGTCTCGTCCAGGTGTGCTTGATGATCGAGTTGGAATTGCATAAAAGAGGCGTTTTGAATACTATGTGCTGGTGCCTGATGCGCTCGAATTGGCGGTGTCTCCGAAGCATATAATCATCTGGAGGTGTCTCAACCCCACTTCGTCCGAAATTGGAGTCGTCATATCTTCTTTGTCGTCAATGTCGAAAATCTGCAGGGGTTGTTTCCTTGGCGTCTGCGTATCGGATGTTGCATGGAAACGTCACACTTCTTGAGATGACGATCGACCCATCGTTCGCATTCAGAAGCCGATATTCTTTGTGATTCTTCTCGTTACCCAGGAAATAGCACTTTACTCTTGCAACATCCAGCTTCCTGTGCTTCCCTTTAGGGACGTGTGCGTGACACTGTCTTTTAAATACGCCCAAGAATGGTTTCTACAAGCGTATTTCCTTCTGGAACACCATCTCGAATGGGCTTGACCTCTTGCTAGATAAAATAAACAGAACTTTTTGAATCTCCGCAGCTGTCATCATCTCCTCGCACCAATTAAACTTATTAAGCCCGCTGTTCTTCAGCATACAGCGCATTTCTCCTCGAGTGTGTGATCCATACGCTCTGCCATCCCATTTTGCTCGTGATTGTATGGCACTGTTGTAGGCAAGATGCGTGTTGCGAGAAGGAAGCGGTAGGTGAACAATACGATTCTGTATTTATTCTTACTAGCCACTCGTTCTCCTAAAAGTCTGTGCTCCAACCGTCTCAACGACATATGGTTGCTGGCCAACTTGTCTACTACCATCTTGCACTGACTATCTCCGACCAGATTGACGGCTGGCGCTAATCGAACTCATGATCTTCAACATCAACTTTTAACACTCCTCCTCATTTACGCCTCCATTCTTCTCTTTCTCCACCCTCTAACGTCCTTGAACGCCCTTGATCGTCCTTGATCTTTTCTTACATGATGCGCACGAGCTCGCGCAGTGTCGAGAGCTTCGTCGCGTCCAACGCCTTTGTGAGGAGGTCTGCAAGCATATGCTCCGACCTGACGTAAACCGCCACGATGATGCCGCGACGCGAGTAGTCGCACAGGAACTTGAGGCGCACATCCACGTGTTTCGCCTTCAGCGACGATGCCTCGCCCGCGATCTGCGCGATCGCCGTTTGGTTGTCCACTCGCAACTGCATCGGGAGTTTGGGCTCCACGCCCACTTCGCGCAACATCTCACGCAGCCCGAGCAGCTCGCGCGCGACCTCACTCGCCGCAACAAACTCCGCCTCCATCGTCGACAGGAATATGCCTCCCTTCTTCCGCGCACCCCAGCTGACGGCCAACCCGTTCAGCATCACGATGCCGCCTCATCATTGACTTCCGGTCCGTCTTGTCGCCGACAAAACCCGCGTCGCTGAACGCTTTTAGGCGCATCACCGCACCCGGGTTGTCTTCTCGAATCATCGCGACCTTGAGCGCCGCCGTACCCTTGAGGAATCGCGCGACGCGTTTCGCTAGCTTCCAGTCTGCCAGTCGAGGCGCGTGTGCTCGCCTCGTGACCTTGTGTACCGTAAACGCTATTTCGGGGCGCGTGCAACGCGCCACCCAGAGCAGCGAGGCGACCAACGACTGGAACTAGCGCACTGTCGGTTCCTGGTCGCACGCTTGGCGTCCCAAGAAGCTCCGCTTCGCCCTCCTCCAGATCGTAGCAGCTGTCGTCGATCGGCGTCCACGTCAAATTGGCGTCGGGGAGCCCGTAGTCGCGCAGGAGGTCTCCGATGGCCTCCTCCTGATCGAGCGTGTACCTGCGCTGACATTGTGCGTCAAGCGCATGCTCAAAGACTTGCTAACCCACCATAGGTTCATAATCGACAACGAAGCAAGGCTTTCGAAATACCGCTCGACCGCTGCCGCGCTCGTACCTGTCGCGAGGAAATTGTGGACATACACGCCGACAACGACGACGTCGTCACCGTCGCGCTTCCAGTAGAAGCACATGTCGCTCTCGCACCGCGTGAAAACAGCAGCAGTAAGCTTCGATTGCAGCAGCTGGCTCCATAGCTGGCCTGCTTGCTTGAGCCCATACAGGCTCTTTCTCAGCTCCAAAATCAGCTCGCTCGCGTTCGCAACGACATGCGCTTGCAGCATCTCCTTCGAGACCGTCATGCCGCTCGGCATCTGAAGGAAGATGCATAGGTGTGGCTCCTTGCCGGCTTTGACGTAGGCGTTGGAGATGTCGCCGTGCTTGGCAGGCACCCCCTCCCCCACGTCGCCGCAAGCGCCTTGGATCACTTTGACCGTCGACAGGTCCGTCACAACAGCGAAGGTGAGCGTGTAGTCGACGCCGAGCACCTGCCTGTTGCCGCACGCCACCAATCACGCCTTCAGCCGCTCGATGTCGCCCTGCGCATCCGTCTTGGTCATGTATACCCATTTGGTGTGCAACGCGTGCGTCCCTTGTGTGATTCCCGACGTCTTTGGCCTCGAGCGCGGCAATCGCTTTTTGCATAGCCTTCTCCCACTCGTCGCGCTTGCCGCTGGCGCATCGCCTGTCCGTAGTTGAGCGGGTCGAGCGCAAAAATAGCGTTTACAACTCTCCTCTCGCGGCTGCCTCCTCCTAACGAGCAGCCGTTCTGCGCGTTTTGACGCGCCGCGTGTTCCATACGCCGCCCGCGTCCATCGCTTTCCTCTCTTCTTCCGCGTCGCGCTGTTCCCCTCTGCGCGCCCATCGTTCACCGCTGCTGCTGGTATGTCCGGCTCCTCTAGGTCTACGGATCGATCGCCGACGTCCATCGCGCGCTGAATTTGCGCATTTTGCATTTCCGTCCGCGTCTCGATGTTCTCGATGTGCTGCGTGACGACCACTTTGTTGTCACGCTGTAGCAGCACCTTGTAGCCCTTGGTATCCTCGCTGACGCCGACAATGATGGCGCGTTTCGAGCGCTGCAGCAGCGATTTTTTGTCCGGGACCCTGTACACGTCGCATGGGGAGCCGAAAACGACGATTTCGCGCAGATCCGGCGTCCTGCTCGTCAGAACCTCGAGTGGTGACGCTCTCTTTGTGTTTGCTCGCGTGGGGCTTCGGTTGAGGATGTGCACGGCGTATTGCACCGCGTCTCCCCAGAACGTCAGTAGGCAAACTTTATACTGCGCGCGAGATTCAGCACTGTGCAGTGCATTCGTTCCGCCTTGCCGTTTAAAGCTTGGTTGCGCTCCTCCGATACTTGGCGCGCGACGCCCGTGCGCTCTCAGAATAGGTCCACGTTGGCATATTCGCCGCCGCCATCTGTGCGGAGTACGTTGATCTTGAACCCGAAGAGCTTCTCGAAGTGAGCGAGAAATGCCTCTAGCTGCTTCACCCCACTGTCGAGGATCCAGTTCTCTCGGTCGGCGCCCGTGGATCGTGCTACGTCGCTCGTTGCAAGCACGAAGCCGCATGAGTCGTCCATGGCTCGCGCTCTGTCTCTTGCATTGCTCGCTACAGTTTCCTTGCCGCGAGAGCCCTTCTTCTTCCTGTTGCGCTTCTTCGTGGGCGCAATACGCTTCTCGGTCAGCGCGAGGATCATTCTGGCGCCTTCGCCCTTTGCGGGTGTCTCGTCGTCGTGCACGACACGCGCGCGACAGTCAGCCACGATGTGTCCCGATCGCCCGCATTGGTAGCACGTGATCGCGCTCTTGGGTTTGCCTTCCACGTGCACGGCGACGACCTCACGACCCACTGCGCTACTGCCATGCTCAATGGACTGCGCGAAATGCGCCAGCTCCTCGGCGTGGAGCAGGTAGTCGACTCGCGTGGGTTCATACTTGGAACGCATCACGTTCATCAGCTCCGGAGAAGCGTGGTGGGCGATGTTATCAAGAACAAGCGAGTCGGCACCACCAGGCGCCTCGTTGACGGCGACCATATACAGGAAGTGCTCAGCCTAGGTGCGTCGTGCGTCTTTCTTGGCCATGAACAGCTTCATCGCCTGGCTTGCAGTAATTGACGTCTTAAATGTGCGCAGAAGCTGTTTCATAATGTACTCCAGTGTGGGTGTCTGCATCCACCAGGTGTGGACCTGCTTTTGATAGTACCTCTCAGCCGTGCCGGCAAGAAAGTGCCCAAGCAGGTCGACCTTGACGTCTTCGGTCCATCCGAAAACCACACGACGCTTCCGCGAGGCTCACCGGGTGCAGAAACGTGCGCCCCCAGTCGAATAACCCGCTTCCGAGTCCGCGGTACAGCTCTGTACCATCGAACCTGCGTATGTTCAACTTACACTGGCTTGCCGACGGCATCCCTTATCCATTGAGGCGCGGGCGCACATAAGCTTGCGGTGGAGCGGCTTGTTGCGGCGTCGGTGAGGCTGCGTGCGCCATGGAGGTGGCGCATACGCTGGTGCGCGCTGCTGCGATGCTGCGCGCGCGGAGTGACTCGAGCGATGCGAATCTCGACGCGCTCGGATCGGTCGCGCGTTGGTACTCGCGCGGCGCCGGTGTCTTCTCCTCCGCGTCTCCAATCGCGTCAATCGTCATTGGTCGACCGCGCATGTTGGCGCCGAGTTTCGAGGAGAACAGGCCGCTCTCCACGGACTCGAGCATGCGCTCCTCTTCGTCTCGCACTCTCTGCGACGTCTCGAGGCTCGCCAATCGATCGGTGAGTGCGGCGAGCGCGGCGAGGATCTTACCGTCTCGCTTCCCGCTCTCGCGAGCGGGTCCATCATTTATGACTGCGGGTGCAGTGGGCGCACGCGCTGGCGAGCCGCGTCCAGGCGATGCTCGCAGGACACCCCCTGGTGTCTTCGTAGTCGGTTCGGTGGCTACAGCCATTGGGCTCATAACCTGTAGGCAAGATGCGTGTTGCGAGAAGGAAGCGGTAGGTGAACAATACGATTCTGTATTTATTCTTACTAGCCACTCGTTCTCCTAAAAGTCTGTGCTCCAACCGTCTCAACGACATATGGTTGCTGGCCAACTTGTCTACTACCATCTTGCACTGACTATCTCCGACCAGATTGACGGCTGGCGCTAATCGAACTCATGCTTTTTAACATCAACTTTCAACAACTGTATATCTGCTTGATGGACTTCGCTTTGCAGAAGCGGTCCATTCCAGCGTTTCGATACTCGTCACCACTGTCGCTCCTTAGTACCTTTATCATCGTCCCGGAAGACATCTTGATATCTCGGACGTAACGTGTTAGCGCGCTCAACACATCGATTATCATCCAAGTCGATTCCTTTCTCTTGCAGTAACTTTGTCACGTATGTATTTTTATTTAAGGTCTCTCATTTACAAAGTACTTGATCACATTGTTTTTTGTGGTTGTACGTGTGACACACCCAGAAGTCGGAATTAGGGACGACAGTGTATGCCACTCATTATCTGTCACTGTATCAGCGTCACCTTCGTCCGTGTCAATAGTTTCTAGGAGAAAGAACGAAAATGTAGCCATATAAAGGTTTTGAAAGTCCGCAGAGCGATGTACAAGCTCTGAGACCCTTTGTAGACGTAATTTGGACGCTTGTTTTCCAAATACAAAGAGCAGCGCATTAATGACATGAGATTTACGACTTTTTTTAGGGCTGACAACAGCACTAAAACATTGATGTAAAGGCCCAATTTCGACTTTTCCAGCGTAAGATTTATAATGTTACAAATCATACGCTTCTTGCGAAGTGGTTAGATCATTACATACCCGCTCTTTATCATTATGAAGGTCACGATGTACTTGAATCCCGACTTCGACGCCGGTGTAATAGGTGCAAGGACATCCGAACACACCACTGCGTCAGAACCCGCACTCTCCCTTACTTTGAAATTTACGTCGTTCGCATTTACTAGCGGTGAATGCAAAATTAGCAAAGAGTGTTGTGGAATTAGCAATTTTTTACATATATAGATATTTATTGACATAATTCCATAAATGGAATCTGCAATTAATTGATAATAACGACAATCTAATGTACATTACCAATCTGTTACAATATTATCTGTCTAAATAATCTATATAATAAAAGAATACTGTCCGTCTGTCCGTCTATCCCTTTGATCCTTTTCCGGCATTCGGATTGGCTAAATTCTGTTTTTGTTGCAATTTTGGATTGGCTGATTCTGCATTTTGGCTCTGCAATTTGTATTAATTATTACATGTGCAGATCTCAATAACGGAGTGTCCATATGTCATGCTTCTATTTATAACACTAATATACGAAGCGATGGCACGCATACATGTTCGTATTCATCATTACATATTGCAATATCAAACACAGCTTTCTTAAAATAGTAGATGAGACACATGCTTTCGATTCGTTTTTTAAAACATGGACTCAGGGCTCAACTAATACACTTCAACGTGGCAAAAGCAAGCGTAGTGATCAGGTTCAAGTGGATTCCGTTACAATCGACTCAAATGTAATGCATCATACTTATTAACTTATCTGAGTCAACCGGATAATATACATTACGAAAGGACGGGTTTACATCCACCTTTATGCCCATCCCTTTACCTTATTGAATCGGGTATATAGAAGTGATATGATGGGTACGAAGACCAGAAGACAGACTTCGCTTACTGTTTCCGTGGGAACGACAGGTACACAACGCCCCAGAAAGACTTAACCGGAAATTCAAAAGTGAATTAAATAGTTTAATATACCGACCTTCATTAACTTTCAGACTATACAACTTACGTAAAGCAAACTAATATTCTTAGGAAAGTAACAAATATAAATACTGTCAGCGTATAATTTGTGCACCTATTGTCGGAACGACGGGTACACACCTACGTAAAGCAACCTCATATTCTAAGGAAAGTGATACATTTAAATACTGGCAGCGCAAATTATGTGCACCTATCCGTCGAAACGACGGGTGATTACCATTACTTATTTGCATTAACGTAAGCCCATTTCAATCATTGTTATTTTAATAAGGAATTATTAATGAGGTCTAGCAATCTATTTTGTCGGACATCCACCTATAGAAATGGGTATCATGACTGAAATTTGTATAGTAAAGTCCATTAGTCCATCATGCTATATCTCGCTATATAATTAAATAAAAATGCACGGAACGACGGGTACACATTGAGTTTTATACCCATCACTATAACCTTAGCCGACCCGATATTCTAAAGTAAAAATGATGCCTATATTACTACTGCACACCGTCGAAACGACGGGTGAACACCATAGCAATTCGTTGCGATTAAAGTGACTATACATCCTACTTTGCACCGTCGGTACGACGGGTGAACACCCTAAATGGCACAATATGCTATTAGCGTAGAGCTCGCCGTCCTTTCCGTCGGAGCGACAGGCACACACCCTAGCAGCGTCGACTTCGAGCAGCGTTCCATCGAAACGACGTGATATAAACTCAAGAAAGAAACTATTTTCAAAGACTTCGCGTACTAAATTCGAGGAATTGACGGAATACACCCTAGCAAATCGCTGCGTTCAAGATGCCTATATATGCAACTTCGTACCGTTAGAACGACGGGTGATCAAATGAAACATTGACGAGTAAACGAGTACACATTGACCTTCATATCCATCTTTAACCTCAGTCAATCTAATTAACTAACGCATGTTAAGGGTTTTACAGGTCAAAAGGCAGTCCATGTTCGTCGAAACGTCGGGTGATACCCTAACTTTCGAAACGACAGGTATACATTGACCTTCATACACATTACCTTTATAACTAATTAATTACCTAAGTCAATATACGGTCAGCGTCAAATTTGTGCACCTATCGGTCGAAACGACGGGAACACCCCTATATATGTACTAAAAACATGAAACCATGTCCGTCGGAACGACGGGTAAATACCCTCGTACTTTAATAATTATATATCGTTCTAGGATGAATGACTAGTCGTCGCTCGAAATAGATTGAATTATGAGGGGTACTCTTTTACGTATAATTAATTTAGACAGGCTCTACTGTACATCATATAATGCATGCATCCCTAAACATTGTTTTTCACTTTTTATAAAAAACTGCTGTTCAATAAGGGTCTGGATCTAACTCATGTCCTTTGTTTATAGTTAGAAATCTCAGCCTGTGGTCCAAGGGTATTTATTACTTTATGCAAGTTCTTCTGTAAAACTACAGCTTTAAACAGACCAAGTTGGTCGTGTGACATTATGGCCCAAGATAATTTTCCAAAATCTTACAACATTGAGCTCACTCGCCGAAGCGAAGCTGTTGTATCAACAACTTTGATTACACTTCTAGGTTAAATTTGTTTTTGTCGACTGCAGCTAGCCCCCATATAGTGTAACATCGGGACGCGACCGGGTCGACTGGAAATTAACGGAAGAGCCACAACATTCGGTTTCCAAGTCCTCAACGGCGTTCCGACGGCGTATTCCACTCGCCGAAAGCATCATGCGGCACAGCAGCTCTTCCTGCTCTGCGAGACATTGATCGAGCGACCGAGGGGGGCTCTTGGAATCAAACAAAGGCCAACTTGAGCCACTACCTAAGCTCGTCATTGTCTCTTCGTTCGGTAAGTTCCCACTTTTTATAAAGTCGAGCGACGAAATCGGCATCATATCGGTCGTGTCAATAACCTCCGCCACTTCTTCTTCATTAAGCTCGTAAGCGTTCATACTCGAATTCGATAGAATAGAAAAGGACTGGTCATCCATCACATCAAGCTTACACGTGTAAGAAGCCTTGCCTCCACTTTGAGTAAAGGTCGCAGCTGGCTGTGCCAACACTTGCAGTGGTCGCGCTCGTCTGCTTCTTCCCGTCTCTGAAAAGTTAAGAGCGTGGCCGTCTTCAGACTCAGTCTCAGAGATAGTCGAGCTGCAAAAATCATCGAGTTGTAGATCCATGCAGTTGGTTACGGATAACTTGCCGCTCAGTGTAGGTACCGGCACCAACATGTTGTTACCAGATTTACGCATCTTCGTCACACAGATAATGCAAAACTTTGTCTTGACGATCTCGAACGTTCTAGACGTACTGTCTGCTCCCTCGTCCTTGGGAGCGTCACGGACGATAGCACACCGTCGACAAATAAGGTCTCCACATAGTCTGCAGTGATGGCGGCGGCGAGTCGGTCCGAACTTACGCGAGCAAACGCTGCAACTTTTGCGGGAATCAGACTTCGCCCAACTATTCCGCGCCATTACTCCCTGCATCAAAATTCGTCGCGAATCGACGAAGACCGCCATGCTCATGAGAATATTCATCATGCGCCTGTAGTAGCTGGCGGTGACGGCAAGACCATTAAAATTATTCTCCGACAGCATGAAGAATTCGGTGACATCCGGCTTGCCGTCAGCAGGTCTGGAAATCCAAACCGTGCTCAGTCGGACACGCTTCGTCTTGAGCTTTTTCGGCAGCTCCGGGCATTCAGGGATGTCGAGCGGCCACGTCACACGAATGCCCACGTCGCGTCCTCGTAAATCCTTTGTATAGATAAGATACTCCATGTAGCAACTGTCTCGCTTCTTGACAAGCTGCAACGGGTTCAAACACGTCCACTTGATGCCCATGTATAAACACTTTTCCTTGGACGCTGCAGTGTGAATAGTTTTGAGCACAGCAGCGTCCGTAGCGTATCCAAACATGAACTGGTTCCACGCAAATAGTTCGGCCGACGTTTCAGCGTAAAAGAAGTCAATGAATTGGCGGTAGTCGCCGTTTATGCGACCAAAAATACGAGCCCGGCTGGTTGTAGAGCTATCATGTGTCTCCTTCTTGATCGTAGTGAGACCTTCCACGTTGCTCACAAGAGTCCAGGGCGCATCATAGACGGGATGCAACCCTTTAGCCTCATGCAGGTCGTACTCAGTCAATGCATTCTTAACGATATTTTCCATATGCGACTCATACTCTTTAATCTCCTCGGACGTAAGGCGGATCTCCGGGAAATAATCATCCGGCAGTGGAAAGTGGCCACCGTTATCGTGCAGGTCGAATTCCCTATAGTGAGGAAAGAAGCGAGTGAGACGTTAGTTGGTGCTTCGAAATAATGACAAGATGTTCGAGACGTAAAGAACAATGGCGGCTAAGTATAGCGT
The DNA here is from genome assembly GCA_947646735.1 of Peronospora farinosa. Lineage (NCBI taxonomy): Eukaryota > Oomycota > Peronosporomycetes > Peronosporales > Peronosporaceae > Peronospora > Peronospora farinosa. The sequence goes on along the minus strand of CANTFK010000153.1, from coordinate 136,449 downwards.
ACCAGCATGACGAACTTGCTTTCGAGCTGAGGTGTCGAGACATCGCAACAACAAACGTGTTTTTAATGGTCTATTGATTGTCGACGGATCAGGCCAAAGCCTTTTGCTTGCTAGGTTGCTAAGTCAAGAGTGATGAGGTTTCATGCTTGCCGAATGTCACATCTGTTTGATCAATGTGGCTCTCCATCTGGCATTACCAAGTGGGGGACGGCTATGACAGCCAGAAATACGTGCTCTTGTCAGCTGCTAAAGTTTGTTTCTCTGTCCATGTTTAATTTGATTATGCCATTTGTCTACAAACAGCTTGTTCAACTCTCAGTATCATGTACATTTTCGCAATAATAGAAATTATAGAACACTGCAAGGTACATTGCACACTATCAGTGATATTTTTATTGATCAAAAGCAGTATTGCAATTGCAGGAAGCAACCTTACGCTGCATTAAGTTTTGTTTCAACTTGACAGCGCTGTAATATGAAGGATGCCATCTGGCACCAATCACGCTGAGATAAACATCTGTAAACATTCCATCGTAATGACCAGGCGCAACTTTAATATTTCCAGAGCTGCAGCAACGACTCTCCAAGCAGAACAATCCAAGTTTATTCTCGAGCAAAGAAGATTTGAGTTATGAATATGGCCAGCGAGTTTAATAGCCAGCGGGTGTAAAAGGGAGACAGTCAAGCAATGAAGTGATGCGGCTCGGGTTTTTCTCCGTTTTGTTTGTGAAAGATATTAGCGTATGCTGCGGGCAAATACGTCAGCACGTACGATCGCGCTCAATGACGTACTTCAAACAAATTGCGTTAATCTCTTTTGACAACAACACTCGTTTTGCGTGGACTCAACAAATGACAGCATCTTCAACTTTACTATTCAAGTAAGGGACGAATTGCAGTGCTAAAGTTGAGGCTACAACCTCGATGGCGTAAGAGCTGCAGTTATGAATGAGCCTGTGGAATACACAAAACTTGATACTGCTCGGTCGACTCTAAACTGAAACCGCCGATGTAGACGAACTTGCTAAAGTGATATCTTACGAACCAAAGGCAATTATTAGTCAAGACAAGTTGTCAGCTGTTGTAGTATTTCTTAGACCTATTTCGTAAATTTAGTGTCATCAAGTCTCGACGCCGTACTTTGTCATTCAGCTTGGTGCGTCCGTCGCCACTTTGGTTTGTCGGAGGGACCCACACGTGATCGCCTTCTTCTAAAATACTCGAGTTGTTGCCGTAAGGCTCACCGCTTCCGCAAGGCTTCATCTGCGGAGGTGGGCCCATTGCAGGGCTGGCAATACGTCGCCGTTTCGGCGCGACTGACTCGAAGTCAGTCACGTTTTGCATGTGAGACTTCATAGTGAGATTTTGCGGTCCCAATGATATCACGTAGAGGCAAGTTTTCTAAAGGATTTTCGCCTTGTCGTTGAAGATTACGTCAAATTAAAGTCTTTGTTGAAAAAAGTGCTTCATCATTTTTCTGGAGCCTGACGTCGGTGAGGAGCGTTTTTGTCACGCTGAGAAGACAGCTGTGCTCTGGGCTATACCCCTTCAAGACCATATGCATTACTGGCCTCGCTCTCTCCTATCATCATCCGTACTTCATAATCAACTCAAGTTTAATGGCGAGTTTGTCTTCGTCTTGAGATCGAAATTATTTTGGGACAAACAATGGTGTTTGATGATATCCTCACGATCGGGTCATTGAATGCGTAATGTTCTACTTTAGATGAAATGAGCGCTCTGCATCAATGCTCATGGCGAGTCGAACTACGATATCGGAAGTTGAAAGCGACGCAATCATTATTCTTTGACGGGGTCGTAGGCGTCGATCCGTTAAGACAATTATAAGTGAAGTACGTATAACTAGAGGCTAGTTTAAGTATATTAGGTTGTCGGGACCAGAATGATTTAGCAGTTTAGAGAAGGTATCAGTTAAGACAGCCACTTTAAAGCAAGTTTTCCAATACTACATGTTGTTTCGAACCTTTCACAAATATCGGAAATTTAACGACATATAGTTTACGAGTGAAAAGAGTAAATAGAGAGAAAAGCAGACGAGTCTACTTAACCATTTAGGGGTTGCAGGATGTCTGGTAGCCCTAAGCCTAGCTAGCAACGCCGGTGCTTGATTGGGTCCGGTGGTTGTACGGGGCTGGCCACCTGCGGTGACGCTCTCGGGATTGCTGATGCAGCATAGCAGCAAACGTGTACCGTTGTTTATGTCCTGGTAGGCCGCTCGAACGGCCCGTTTGTCTAAAAGGGGCGGTCGCCGGAGCGACGGCGCGTGTCGTGTGGTGTAGCCAAGGGGGACGAAGAAAAGAGTCACCAAGCCAGCACCAGCAACGGTGGCTTTGAATGTTTTTGTTTCTCGACCAGTCGAAAACGTCAATCCTGTAATAAGTCGCCCCGTGCCAAGTACTTTGATGACCTCAACAATGACATGTACGTTCGGTGGCTTGTCTTACAGATCCAGGATGCCTTTGGAGCAACGCTAAGTGCAACCTCGGCAATTGTGTAATTCAATATACCACAGGTGACTGGTGACGGATGTGCCCAAGAAACGTGATGTTAGAACATCTTTTGCTGTAGTACCTAGCAAGATGCTCATTGGCGATTGAGAGATTACCTACGGGCTTTGCGGCATCACTGCAGGCCAATCATGCATTATTTGAAGTGGCAAGGCATGACAAGACACCAGTTCTCACAAAAGCATGTCGAGAAGAGACTTAGCATGCTGAAACATTGAGTGTATTATATACAAACCACCTCACAGAAGACATCTTGGCTTTTACGGACGGCGTGGCATTTGAACAGGTGCTGATCACTTTAAATTTACATTCCCTTTGCCACCATATCAATGGTGCCAGGCAGGACTCACACGCAAAGTGTACAGAATTAACAGTAGGCAAATTATTGTGCTCGTAGCAAGCAACCGCTCAACACCGTGTACAACATCACCAAGGTGCTGCAGGTCGTCCAGCAGAGTAAGGTATGTGAGCAATAAAGATCGGCCGTTCGCCGGTACCTTTACAGTCTGGTATGTGCTCAGACCGTGTCGTTCCCCTTTTTACGTCATGCCACCCCTCTACGCCACCAATTGCAAATTATTTTGCACTTTGTCCCGTTACTACACCGCAAATCTTATGGCCACCATAAAGTCTCAACGTAGCTCATCTTGGACGGCTTAAGCAACCCTAAAACTGCAGCACATAAGCGACTAAAAAATGTGTATGAATCACTCCGTATCCCGTCTCTACTTTTGTCGTTGTTGCTTCCAGCGATATACCGCAGAAAGTCCGTTCTCGGCATTTTTCACCTTCATCTTCTTGCCTTTGGCCTGCACTTTACGTTCCAAGTCCAGTTTAGTGCTCATAAGTCCAATCTTCTTAGCACGTGCCAAGCGGTCTCTTAGTTCTCTGTACATGGCGTCCTTTTCCACCTGCATATTGTATTTCTGCTTCCGGTTGATTGCAAAGTCAGGTAACTCTGCCGTTTCTAAATCCCGTTTACGAATGCGATTGAAGGCTCTGTCCACCAGTTCCGGGGCCGTATCGAAGTGTTGAGCCACGTCGAAAGTATCCACTTCTTGCTGATGGTCTACAAAGACAATATGTTTGTTGCTTTTAGGTGCATCTACAAAGTGCAGCCCTCGATTGAGCTTCTCGGCTTTGCGCAAGTCCATGGCACGCTTCATGTGCAGGTAGGCTAGGTCTTGCGTCTTCAATGTCCGTAGCGACTCCGTGTCCAGCTGTTTCATGTGATTGTGTGTAGACACGTGAACACCATCTTCCGTCCTTGTAATGGCCATGCGGCGATTAAACTCGTCCGGATTGCGCAGTGCTGCCTTGAGACGCAGCGTTGTCAGCCGTTTCTGCTTCTGATTGTAATCACGCGCACGCTTCACATAGTCCTTGTGCTTCTCTAATAGACCAAGCTTTCGTCGCTCGTGCAGTTGCCCGCGCTCCTTGTGCTCCCGGCGCTTCACGACATTGCGAAGTGACGACATGACGGTTGCCGTGTATTAATGAATGAGGAATGGCTGGCTGGCGAAAAATGCTTTTGATATTCTGGGATGGACGTAGCTTCTTTTGTGAGCCACCTACTTTGAACTCTAAAAATATATAAGGTTTTTAAACTCACACGGATTGCGTTCCTTATTTTTGATATTACAATTGCATTTACTATAATCATTACTAATAAAACTCTCCCTCCATACCAAATAGCTCCTAAACTATATAACCTTCGATAGGTTATTCAATTTTGCGTTTATCGAGCTGGTTCTAAATTTATATGTTATAATCAGCCAGGGCAATCCAACTTTATAAAATGAGTATGTTTCTTTTTTTTGGAATAGATATCCTACTCCAACCACAAACCGAGGACAGTTGAGTCGTGTTGTGCGTTGCGAATGTCAAGTTGAAGGTCACAGATACTCTGTAAGCAGCTTAGTGACTTTCCTAGAATGAATCGAGCAGGGAGCAGGTATTAAAAAGTCCTTTAGGGAATATTAAACTTTTTTTATAGATAAAATTTTTATTTTTCCTAAATATAATTTTTTTAATAAAAATAAAACAATCTTTGTTGAGACATCTTTAGGTTTATTATCTTTAAAATTAAAAAATAATATTTTATTTTATCAAAAATAATAAATTATTAATAAGTTTTCAACCTCCTTCTGGCTCTCCTCTTTTCTTCTAAAATCTCGTTCTCGGTCAACTACGGCTGGACAGTCTGTCCTTTCTGATGGGAAAACATCGAGAAGCTCCGAAATCGTCATAGGATCCCTAACACGCATCTGCTCCAGCTGGTCTCTCAGCTCCTGCTCCATCTTTGCGACATCTTCAACTATCTAGGTAAGCAAGACACTGTAATAGCAGTAAATGTACAAAGCTTTCCATATTAGCACAAGGAAAACAAGGAGGCGGCGTGTCTCATACCTTCAAGCACAGGTAAAACTAAGAAAAAGCCAGGGGCATAAGGTCTTTCAGCATGAGGCTGGAGCCTGTCTTGTTCATGGAGTTCGCAGGATGGATCTGCTTACCTGTAAACGGGCGCTTCTTGGAAGGCAGAGGGGCAATCGGCTCCGAGAACTTGCTGGAGAGGCTTTTGGAGATGCAGGTAAAAATGAGAATGAATTAATTAAAAACCATAAGTCCTATTGTGCTTAAACTAACGTGCTGTCATAACCTGTCAACAGTGGCATGTCAGATACCATCTTTCATACCAACTGGCGTGTCATCAACCATTCGTCATACTAACTGGCATGTCATACTCCCCCCATGAAGCACTAGGCTGAGCACTTAGCACAGAAAGATGCGGCGAATGCTAACTCGGTCAGTTGATGCACCTTTGTCGATTTGTGACGGTTCTGTCACACTCGACAAAGGTGCATCAAGCTGTAGAGAGGAAGTCGGCGGCACTGTGATAAAAAAAGGATTCTGAAATTGTTTGTAGTGTTATCTTTTTCGTGCTAGCATGATGGACTAGTTGTTCTTGTTCTCCATCACTCTTGTCCAATCAATCACCCATCCACGCACCTGTCCATCAATCACTCAACTGATCCTCAAACGCCTTTCTAAGTCGTCAGCCGTTTCCTCAACTGTAACTTAAACCGTGCCATTTTCTAACACTCCTCCTCGGCTACGACTTACCGTCCTAACCGAGGCTGATCATCTCACACAGCGCCGCGAGCTTGACTGCATCCAGCGCCTTCGTCAAAAGATCCGCGAGTTGTTGCTCCGAGCGGACGTTCTGCGACACGATGATCCCGCGTCGAGCGAAGTCGCACAGTACTTCGTGCGAACATCGATGTGCTTGGACTTGAGAGATGACGCCTCGCCTGCCAGCTGCTTCAGTGCCGCCTGATTTTAGACGTGGGGTACCATCGGTAGCGCCGGCGGCTTACCGATCTCGGTTAGCATCTTCTTGATACCAAGAAGCTCGCGCGCCTGCTCCGATGCAGCGACGAACTCCGCTTCCATCGTCGAGAGCGAGACGCCGCCTTGCTTCTTCGACGTCCAGCTGACCGGCATGCCGTTCAGGCGGATGATGCCGCCAGTCAAGGACTTCCGGTCACTCTTTTCCGCCGCAAAGTCGGCGTCCGAGTAAGCCTCGAGCTGGATCTTGCCGTCGAGGTGCTTCGCTGGTTCCATCCGAAGCTTGTAGTCACGCGTCCCCTTCAGGTACCGCGCGATGCGTTTGGCAAGCTTCATATCGTGGAGTCGCGGCTGATGAGTCTGACGCGTCGCCTTGTGCACGGCGAACGCAATGTCCGGCCGTGTGCAACGCGCGATCCACAGAAGACTGCCGACGAGGGACTGGAACCTCTTGATTGTTGGCGCCTTCTGCACCTTAGTCTCGGTGAGCAGCGCGCTGTCATCTGGTAGCACGTCGTAGCAGTCAGACTCAATTGGTGCTTTCGTCGGGTTTGCATCCTCGAGCCCAAGCTCACGCAGGAGCTCGCCGATCGCCTCGGCCTGGTCGAGCACGTAGCCGCCAATGTTATCAATCGTGACACGCATGCCGAGGAGCTTGCTAACGGTACCGAGTTCCTTGATCGACAAGCTGCCGAGCTTGACGAGAATCAGTCGACGGCCGCAGCATCCGTGCCGGTAGCAAGTAGATCGTCGACGTAGACGCCCACGATGACCAACTGTTCACCCTCGACTTGGTAGTATAGACACATGTCGGAAATACATTGCCGGAAGCCGGCTTCGAGCAGCCGAGCGTGCAGGAGCTGGCTTTAGAGTCGGCCAGCCTGCTTGAGGCCGTAAAGGCTCTTTCGTAGCTGCAGCACTACTTCCTTCTTTGTCGCTGGGCCTACCATCTTGAGTGCGTCTTGATCGATTGTCATTGCCTGCGGCACCTGGAGTAGTATCTCCAAGTGCTCTTCCTTGTCAGCCATGACATACGCGTTGGGGATGTCACCATGCTTTTCTGGGACACTTCATATCGCCGCAAGCGCCAAGATCACCTTCACGGTCGACATGTCCATGACAGCCGCAAATGTAAGCTGGTAGTCGACCCCAAAAACTTGCTCGTTGCCGCAGGCGACCAGTCGAGCCTTCAAGCGCTCTATCTCACCGTGCGCGTCGGTCTTGGTCTTGAAGACCCACTCCGTGTGCAGAGTGTTGCTGCCCGAAAGTCGCTTGATCAAGCGCCACACGCCATTGTATTCTAGGGCTTGGAGCTCTTCGCGCATGGCCTTTTCCCGGCCTTCACGCTTAGTGCTGCGTAGCGCTTCACCGTAGTTCTTGGGATCGCACTCATACACATGAGCCGCCACGCTGTCGTCGCCAGCTGGCTCCTCCTGATCGACGGCCGCCTGTGCGCGTTTGGTTGCGCCGCGCGTCCGGTGAGCCGCGCGTGTCCACGACTTCGATTTCTTCTTGCCGCTGCGTATCGTCGGCGATGCGGCATCGTCAGCAGCCGGCGACTCTTTTCTTGTTGTTGATGGTGCCGCTGGCTCCACGGCTTGATCTCTATACTCGAGCGCGCGCTGCAGCTGACCATTCTGCTCTGCGCTGAGCGTCTCGACATTGCGCACATGCTGCGTGATCGTGACCTTGTTCTCCTACGCGAAAACTCTTAGTCTCATCGCTCCGCCCAATGATCACGCCGACTTGTGCGCGCTGCGCGAGCGAGTTCTTGCCTGGGTCACGTTAGACCGAGCAGATAGAGCCAAAGGCGACGATGTCGCGCAGATCCGGCACTTGCTTCGTCAGTACCTCTATCGGCGACGCACGCTTCGCATTCGCGCTCGTTGGACTGCAGTTGAGGATGTACGCCGCGTACTCAACCGCATCGCCCCAAAACGTCAATGGCAGTCGGTTGGCAAAGATCATGCTGCGCGCCATGTTCAGGATCGTCCTGTGCATGCGCTCGGCCTTGCCGTTTGACGCCTGATTCCTCGCCTCGCTGATCTGCCGCGCGACGCCCGTTCGCTTTGCAGAAGAGGTCGACATTCGCGTATTCGCCGTCGCCATCAGTGCGTAGCACGTGGATCCGGCAGTCGAACTGGCGCTCAAAGAGCGCAAGGAAGTGCTTAAACTTTTTGACCGCCTTGTCCTTTGTAGGCGCCAGGAAAACGCGACAGTAGTTCGACTTGTGATCGACAAAGTTGACAAGGTAACGATTGTGCAATCGATCTTTTGGGGTCATCGGACCCTTGAGGTCTGAGCAGATCACCCCGCCAACTCTGTCGATCGGCGAGTTTGATCCAGTGTCCTTCTTCGACTGCACGTTCCTTGTTTGCTTCCCTGTGAGCAAGAGATGCACGTCGGGCGCGTGCGATCCGTTAGCACGATGCCGGACGCGGGGTATCTCGCCATACGCTCGACGGTGTCGTACTCGAGATGCCCAAGCCTTTGGTGGAAGTGCAGCAGCGAGCCGCATTGCGTGTCCGACTCGGGTTCTTCCGGAGCTGCCTGGCTCGTCAGGATCGCCATGAGCACGTCGCTAGGCGCTCGTCGCTCGCGAGCCGCTGCGACTGTCTGGACTTAGAGCACATTGTAGTCCATCGCCACATCGAACGCGACTTGGCCATTGCTGCGTCGTACCAACACGCGCGACTCGCCGTCGTAGACGAGCCCGAAACCCTTATATTCGAGCTTACTGTAAGACATGATGTTGCGCGATAACTCGGGCGCCATATACACGTCCGTCAGCGTCACATCTTGCTGCTGTCCTCTCGCGAGTACAGTCAGCACGACGCTTCCGACTTGCGTTAACTTGATGGTCTCCCCATCTGCCAAGTGGCACTCTTGATCGCAGTCCCTCGCGTCGCGCATCAGGGATGCGTCGTTCACAAGGTGGCGGCTGGAACCGCTATCGAGTATCCAGTCGTCATCTTCGTCATCGCTGTCGTCACCAATCGCCATCGCCAGGCTTTGACCAGTGGCGCACGAGCCGTTGCGACCTCTTCCTTCACCAACAGCTAGCGTGATGCTGCCGCCGTCTCTTGGGCCTCTGCCCCTCTTCCTGTCGTCATCCTTCTTGCTGCGACAGTCGATCTTCAGATGGCCGACCTTCCCACACCCGTGTCAAGTGCGTGTCTCCTTGCGCAACATGGACTCGTCCACGTGTGGAACGACCTCCTTCCCGAAGGATCTTCCTGATCTAGCTTCCATCTCGATTGCTTGCGCGAAGTGCGCGAGCTCTTCCGCGTGCACGAGGTAGTCGATGCGGTGCGTCTGGTACGTCACCATGAGTATTGTCGACAGCTCAGACGAGGCGTAGCGCACGATTTTGTTCAGAACCTGCTGCTCAGCGCCGCCCGTAGCGTCGCTGACAGCGACCAGATACAAGTAGTGTTCTGGCCAGGATCTCTTGCTCTCTTTCTTCGCCGTGAAGAGTTCCATCGCTTGAGCGGCGGTTATCGTCGTCTTGAACGTGTCCAGCATGCGCTGCATCACGTACTGCAATGTAGGCAGCACGGCCCACCACGTGTCGACCTGCTTGCTGAAATACCGCTCGGCAGTGCCAGTGAGGTACTGCCCGAGAACGTCAGTCTTCACATACTCGCTCCACAGGAAACCTCAAGACTCCTGTGCCATGTCGACCTGGCGCCAGAACGTCTTGCCCCAGTCGAAGAAGCCGGACCCGAGTCCAACGTACACCTCAGTGCCATCGAACTTGCGGATCGCCAGCTTGCGCTGCCTGGCATCCGGAGTGCGATACTGCATCGGCATCACTTGTTGCCGCTGCTGTACTGGCTGCCCTGGAGCTGCCGGCATCTTCTGAGGCACTGGTGGCGGCTGGTATGGTGGCAATGGGGCAGGCGGCTGAGGCAACGGATCAGCACGCTGCTGCAGCTGCTCTCTCGCTCGCATCCGTAGGTCTTCGAGCCGCGCTGGTGCACGCCGCAGTTGCTGCTGAGCGTGCCGATCGTGCAAGTCCTCAAGCTCCATTGCTCCGCCGTGGAGTCGCCTTGCGAAGTTCGCCCCGAGCTCTGATGGGAACAGCTCGCTCTCGTGAGCGCCGCGCATGCGCTCGTCTTCGTCCATGCGTGCTTGGGACGCTTTCATCTTCTGCATTCGAAAGTCCATGCCCGTGAGCATCTTGAGGACCTTCTCCAGTGCGTCAGGCTCCGGGCTCCTTGCGTGAGCGATGGGAGAGACGACCGCAGCAGGCGCGGCCGCGGACTTTTCGTGACCGGTTGCCGGCGGCGCCTGTGCCGCGTTGGTGTCGTCGTTTGCTTCCCGTCTTAGCTCATAACCTGTTCACTTGACATGATGCAAGTTGTAGAGAGGAAGTCGGCGGCACTGTGATAAAAAAAGGATTCTGAAATTGTTTGTAGTGTTATCTTTTTCGTGCTAGCATGATGGACTAGTTGTTCTTGTTCTCCATCACTCTTGTCCAATCAATCACCCATCCACGCACCTGTCCATCAATCACTCAACTGATCCTCAAACGCCTTTCTAAGTCGTCAGCCGTTTCCTCAACTGTAACTTAAACCGTGCCTTTTTCTAACATTATGATTAGTGCGGACCGACTATGGTCCTTGCGAAACGGCATGTAATTTTGCGTGAAAGTTTTTGGGAACACGGAGCATGATGTGATCGCCGGGGTTGTAGAAGTGTTTCGAGCGTTTGCGGTTTTCGCGAGTTTTGTCTGCTAAGATCGCTTCAAATCGTCGCTTGGATAGATAGCTCCAATTAACTTCGTATAGCCGACGTGATATCATGTCTTGTCCGAAGATTTGCAAATCTGGTATCACCTCCGCGTCCTGCGAAAGCTCAGCGAATAAACGAATGTTTTCACGAAAACGCTGAGAAAACTTTAGAACTCTTTTATCCCGTCGCTTTGTCATGTTCCATAATTCATTGTCCAGACCTTCGCTAACATCTTCTGGTACTGAGAGCAGTCCCACAGCGGTTAAGAATCGGTCAAAAGTTCAACTATTGATTCTTGATTCAATCACCAGGAGGTATACGTCGTATGCGAGGTCCCCCTCAATCAGAGCTATAAGGTTACGGCTCTTTTGCTCATCTTTCCACCCTTTCATCTTGGCAAGGCTTTGAAAGTCACAACTCCACTTGAGACAGTCCCGCGGACTTCCGCCTTTTAACCTGTTCATTTTAACTTGCATTTTATCAGCCGGGATTCCGTTTTGGGGTGGTGAGATCACCACCGTATAAGTGACGTAGTCGTTTTCATCGTATCTACCCATGATAATATTGTTTTGCTTACGGGTTTAATTCTCTTGAGCTCAAATTTGAAATGTCAAAATGACACGCCTTTGGCTGGCAGAGGGGCAATCGGCTCCGAGAGCTTGCTGGAGAGGCTTTTGGAGATGTAGGTAAAAATGAGAATGAACTAATTAAAAAACTATAAGTCCTATCGTGCTTAACCTAACGTGCTGTCATAACCTGTCAACAGTGGCATGTCAGATACCATCTTTCATACCAACTGGCATGTCAGCCACTACGTGCTACTGGCACGCGCATCCTGCACAAGAGAGGAAACGGTTAGACCGTCTTACCTGGTGGGGGTGGTCGACGCCGAAACGTCAACACAACTTTGCCGGTCACCGAAGCGAACCGTGCAACGAACTTAGAAACATGCACTAGACTGCGTCGCGGAAACTACAAATAGTCTTTTTGTGCACAGTTGGTGTTATGAGATAATTTTGAGATGATTTAGATATAAAAGATGTAACTCAATATAAATCTAACTACCAATTGAATAACTAATGCAAAAATTATATGTGCGTCTCTTTGAAAGCGCATCTCTACGTGGCGAGCTGCAATATAATAAAGATTGCTGATGACGTAACGGGGTGAGCCCATTACATAATATTGACACTTATATGAAGTGTCAGTAAAATATTATTATAACTAATAATATTTGACAATATTATCGTTTTCTATAATATCGTCCCTTTATCTCCTTGAAGTTGGTGATGCCCTCTAATTAGTTGATATGGGCCAACATATCAACCACCGCGCTGACCAATGACCGATGGACGCGCGCAATGAGTGGAGGGCAAGTTGTCAACATACATAGTTGTAGTTTAATATAGTTAACATAGGTTATAACAAATTAGTTTTATTAGATAGTTAGCTATATTATATACAGTTCTCTTTTCCTCTACTTCTAAGCGTGTCATTTAATAGTAAAGCTTCCTCTGCCTCTTGTGTAAAAGAAGTTTTGAGGCACCTGCTTTCACTGTCATCAGTGAAGGTAGACTAAACTGTTGTCAGTATAGTCGGAGGGCGCCCCATTACATCGATTAGCAAGATACTCCAAAAGTGGGCTAATCTAGAGACTATGGATCCAAGCAGTCTAAATGCGAAGTGCCAGCGGCTGGTGCAACATCCTACACTAAAAGAAGCTTTGGCTCTTTGGATCCTGCAGTGTCAACACCGCAAGGTGATTATCACTGGGAACTCATTTTTGCGAAGGCCCAGCGACTTGCCCGATTGCTTGAAATTCTAAAAGACGCCATCATTTTCTCGCACGGATGGCTTTAACATTCCAACAACGTCACAAGCTTAGCGCTATTCGCATACACGGTGAATGGGGTTCGGTGGACGTAGAGGCTTTTAATGAAACTCTGCCTGTTCTGAAGAAGGTCATTGCCGAGTACGTTCTGTGTGATATTTACAACATAAATAAAACGGTAACTTTTCCTATCTGATTTTTTTCTGTCATGGAGTCTAATCAAAAATTAATCAGGACTGTTCTACAGCATGACACCTGACGGGGCTATTGCTCAGCAAGATTTTGAAGGACACAAGAGAAAAAATATGTAAATTGTTAGATGTCTAATTGTTATTTGCTAACACAGTGTATGCGCTGACATCATTTGCAGACGCGAATTTTTATTGCGCTCACTGCAAATACCGATGGATCTGACAACCTACAGCCTGTCTTTATCGGAAAAGCAAAGAATCCCCGGTGCTTTAAGAAGAAGCCGGACCAAGCACTTGTTTTTCCTTACCAAACAACACAAAGGCTTAGATGACGGGCGTGATCTTCCAGAAATGGCTCGCAAATGTGGACAAAACAATGAAGGTGCGTGGTTAGCTAAAATAAATGACTTCTATTCTCTATTGATTCTAATATTAATTTTAATCAGAGCAACAACAACAAAATTCTTTTTTGTTCGACAATGCTCCGTCGCATATCACAGATGGCCTGAAATTTACAAATGTCAAGGTACATCTGCTTCCCCCAAATACGACATTGTGGTAAAGTCTATTAAAGAATTTGGGCTAAGTCCATTTTCTCAATAAATCCAGAGCCGAGTTATTGGAAATTTTCTCGCCAACGGTCGGATCCCAATCTCATAACGGTTGGATCCCTTTCCCTATTATTTCACTTACTAAAATGACTTATTGGGTGTGATGAAGTCGATCTCAATTCACGGACGATCGAATGGAAAAGTACCGTTGATCCAAGATCGTTTATTTGATTCTTCAATAAAACGAATGAAGAAGGGATCAATGGTATCGAAGACGATGATGATATGGATTGAAACATACTTAAGGTGAAAATACATGGCATGGATCACAACTCCGAAATATATTTGATTATCATGGAATAGATCACCGTTTGGATTATACTTGATTCCAGTATCGGTTAATTCAAATGTATGGATTGAATTTGTACGGATTATAAGTGAATGTGGAATAGTGGAACTGCACAAGGTGTGGGAAAGCGACTGTGGAGAAGCGAAGGAGCAATATTTCGCGAAGTGTGGATCGCCCAATATTAGTTGTGTTTACACCTTGTAGATCGACCGCGATCCGTCGACCGAGATCCGTCATCGCGATCCGTCGACCGAGATCCGTCATCGCGATCCCTCGATCGCGATCCGTCATCGCGATTTGTCATCGCGATCTGTCATCGCGATCAGACGTAGCGATCTATCATCGCGATCCGTCATAGTGATCCGTCATCGCAATCTGTCATAGCGATCCGTCGACCGCGATCCGTCATAGCGATCCGTCATAGCGATCCGTCGACCGCGATCTGCCATCGCGATCCGTCGATCGATCCGACATATGTGGTCCACACATTGAGATCTGATTTTTTTCCGAAAGGGAAACACGTGGCAGTAGATCCTAGTCTACAGATAGGCAGAATCATAGGTTTAGGTATGTGATTGGTTAACATTAAACAGAGTTCGATTTTACTTCGAAGACACGAAAGCTTCTTTTCCGGGTGGGATAATTTTGGCCCCCCCGACGACTCAAGAGCATCTGCGTCGCTACGACACAAGTGATATCCCTGGATTGTTTGACCAGGGATTACAAGAACTCTCAAAACAAACAACTCCCCCTGCGATTGGACGCAGCATAACAAGAAAAGAACAAGGTACAAGATCGCGAGACGGCTCAAGTGGTCAGAATCTCAAGTGTATCAGGTGGATCAAGTATCTACATTTTTGTACAAGGCGATCTCAAGAGAGATCAGGGTGACTCGGATAGAGCACCTACAAGAACCCCTCGACCGCGTGAAGATTTCCGCACGGTCGACCCCCAACGTATCCCGAACACGGTTAAGTTCAGCATCGGCTCGAGTCCACCGAGAAGAGTGCTACCCGCCCTACCGACGGGTACACAAGGTGAGGAAGGCTTTATACACAGAATCGGGGTAGCCCCTCCGATAGTCGGTTGTCTGGGCGCCAGTGGAAAGTCGGGATCACATCAGATATTTTGTGAAACCCACTCCACCACAACATCCAAGATTCAGCCGGTGGATGCCGGCATCATCGCAGAATATAAGCGGCGGTATCGCCTCTACCATCTGCAAAACGCAATCGATTGTGACGAGCGTGGGAAGGCCGGAAATATATACAAAGTCGACCAAATTACTGCCATGCGCTGGTCGGTGGCTGCCTGGAACGAGATCTCGGTTATTACCATTGCCAACTGCCTTAATCACACGGGGCTGTTTTCAGATCTTCCCGTCATTTGAACTGCTGTAGATGTGTAGAGAAACAGTGATGGCGCGAAGTAGGTTAGAAAGGCGGAATTTGAGCTGGAGCAAGAGCTGAGAGACCAGCTAGAGCAGCTGTGTGTCCAGGATTCCATGACGATTTCGGAGCTTCTCAATCCCATCGATGAGAATGAGACTGCTCAGCCGGAGCTGACCGAGAACGAGATTATGGAAGAGGAAAAGGAGGCTCAGGGTGAAAACAGTGATGACGTGGCCATAGTCGCAGAAAAGTTCACCTGAACCGAAAAGATTAATCTCCTTCGTGACACGTGCTCCCTGCTCGATGTATTTCAGGAAAGTCACCAAGCTGCTTATGGAGTCCTCCGCGACCTTTAACTTGACACCCAAACTGCCCTCGACATGTGGTTCAAGTAGGTTTCCTCGTCCAAAATACAAAAATGCTCATTTTATAAAGTTATATTGCCCTGCCTGATTATAGCTTATAACTTATAACTTATAACTAGCGACCATAGAATGAGCTCGGTGGGCACGAAATTTGATAATTAACCAAAGGTAATAACTTATCGGAGGATAAGTCATTGGAGGGAGAGAGGTCTGTAGATGCGTCTTACAACTAGGCTACACTACATATCTCAGCATTACTAATAGTATTGATGAGAGATGCAAAATAGACTCGTACATTACACGTAGCATTTCTAATCTCATTTGTTTATTTTCCAACGAATCAACTAATGTCCACGTTAAAAACAGCTCACATTCGCTTCACTACATTCCTGCGTCGCCAGGCCTGGGATTTCCGTCACGTTCAATCCAATTGGCCTTCATTTGTTCGACTGATATTGTTTGGACTAGGGGTTTTGACTCTGGGACTCTGGGTCTTTCCTCTACACCGGACAAAATTTCATGGCTCGAACGCTTTACGATGGGGCGTCAACAATGACGTCGTCATTTTAACTGGTCAAAACCTGCAACGGTCTTTACCACTTGGCTACATATACCCCAATGGAGCTAGTAACAAGTTCCAATGCGACTTGCCAGCACTTCGACATCAATGTGAGCTGGACCGAGTCGACGGTTGCAAAGGTTACCCGCAGCTATTCCCGTCTGCAGCTTTGTTCGACAATTGGAATCCTGAGAATACGGCACAAATACCTCAAGCCATTTTTGACAGTATCTGCCATTTCAACGTCTCCGATTCGGTGCGTAGTGGCAAGTATATTCATCTTGTATAAGTTCCTGTCAAGGCTGATTGTTTGTTTTGTGTAGTATGAGCTCCGTCTTGCTCAAATGTTTCGCGAGATGGACGTGCCGTTCGTAGCTTATGGAGTACCGGAGCTAATGGCAGCTGCAGAGCGGTGGACGGACGACTATTTGACAAAGCAATTGAACCCGAAAACGCTGTACAACGTGAACGTCGCTAATGGCAGCCACTATATGTATGCTACAAAGAAGAATCAACTCACGGGCGAGAAACCTACGTACGAATCCCGACGGATGACATACCCACAGTTTGTGAAGGCACTGAATGACGTCAAGTTGCTTCATGAGGCTGGAGAACCCCATAAGTACTATTACCTCATGCTCGGCAAAAACGACTTTATGAAAAATGCAGCATTCGTCTATGAAGAGCTTCAGTTTTTGAACCCGTCGTTATCTGAGCATGATCCGCGATTCGGCGACCTTTTTATTCGTGACATTGCTGTTGCCAAGGAGAAGGGCATGCGCTGTCGTCTTGGAATGCGAGGCATTATTGCCGAGGGTCATTACGATAACGATTTGAATTATGTCTCCATCATCCGTGGAACCAAACGCTATGTGATCTCACCGCCCAGTGCCTGTAAATGCCAAGGGCTCATAACTCAGGGACAATCTGCGCGTCACACATCGTATAATTGGTCGGACATTAATGCTCTGCCGGAGGATGCGCGCAATTGCCCGGCAGCGGAAGTGGCGCTCACTGCTGGTGAAGTTTTGTATATTCCGTCGTTATGGTATCATCACATCGTTTCGATAGACACTAGCATCCAGTGCAATCTGCGCTCCGGCGGTAAGGTTCGTGACGAAGCAAACAGCTTTATCCGTGAATGCATGAAATCATGATAGCTCTGTAGCCATAGCGGCTCATAGCGAGGTTGTTAGCAAAGTCTCTGATATCCGTGCAAGAAAAATGAGTTGATATGGAAAATGTCATTAGTCTTTCAAAACGACTTAAGTACTTTGCATATCACTCACAAGTTTTGTACTGACTGGTGTTGTCGCTGATTGCCGAGATCAAACTTAATTCCAATTCGTTTGTGAAGACGCCGTAAGATTTTTAAAGGTTGTTTGTAAGATCTGTCAAACATTTGGAAGTAAAGCAAATCATCCATTGAGCTGCTTCACACTCGTTTGCTTTTGATGCTTGCATCAAGTTGGGCTCATTCAAATGAGGTCGTCGCAAGCAATCTCCTAGTTGCCTTCAACCCTGTGCAAGGTAAAGTTCTTCGCCCCATATCGCCATAGTCGCGGCTCAAGTGAGTGCAAATGGTGTTTGCTACGATCCGGGTTATTCCGCCAGCAGCACCATGCAGGCTAAAAGTATTAAAGCCGATATGGCTGTCATCAAACAAAGAAGTACCACGTACAAACACGTGCATTTTCCAGCTCGGCAATACAAACTTCGGTCTTGCCATTGCCAGCGCCAACTTTAAAAAAAAAGTTGCTCTTGGCATCCGTAGCCTCAGTGCGACGCCGCCATCTCGGCTGGTCGGATCTCGTACTTCACTTGCATAACCTTTCAATGAGAGGATAATTTCACACTTATGTCGCATGACTGACGCCGGCTCGAGCATGGAGTTGCTTAATAATACATAGGCAGTATGAGTCACTTCCCACGGGCTCTTTACGATCTTCAAGGTCACGATCGAGCGTTGAATTATTTTACTTAACATGCGTTAGCTTTCTACGCAGTCATTCCCATTCGGAAAAAACGACTCGCGGAGCTCGATGGCACAGGTGCGATTGAAGTTGGCACTGGTGGGTGAAATTGTTCGATATCTTCGCACAGAAGATCAATGAGAGCATCCTTTGACAACTTCTCATCAGCCAAATCAAACGAAAAGTCAAATGACCGAGAGACCACCAGGTCGTTCTCGTCTAGGAATGGGGCCAAATACGGGTGCCGTAATGCAGCCTCGACCGAAATGCGCTTCTCCGGATTAAAGAGCAGCATCTTGCTTAATAGATCGATCGCATCCGAGCTCACTGAGTGATCAACACCAACCTCAGCAAATACGTCCCGCCATTTCTTTGGTTTGGAGATTGCTAGCTTTGTAAGGAAACGCAAAGCCTTCGTGTTCTTCACAAAACCAATGTCTTCTTGTTTTGGGGTGCCGAGAAACTTAATTATGAGCTTAAGCTGATGTAAATAGTCATTTCCAGGGAATAATGGCTCGCGCAGAAGCATTTCTGCAAAGATACAGCCCGCCGCCCAAACATCGATAGCTGTCGTGTAATTTAGGCAGTTCAACATAATCTCTGGCGCTCGATACCACCGCGTCACGACGTACTCTGTTAGTTCGCCTAATTCGGAGACATCCTGCTGTCCTTCGTTATATGATCCAACTCCTCCACGAGCTAGCCCAAAGTCGCACACTTTAAGATCACAATTCGCATTCAACAATATATTACTGGGCTTCACGTCACGGTGCAGGACGCCTGCCGAGTGAATATGATGCAGCGCGCAGAGCATTTGGTACAAAAAGTACTTGACGTGGTCGTCTGACATGGGTTGCATGGAGTAAATGACCTGGTGCAGATCTGTCTCCATAAGCTCTGTGATAATATACATATCATCAAAATGTTTGCGAGAAGGAGGAGGCGATAAATCTAGCAGCCGAGTAATGTTCTTATGTTCGAAGTGACCTAACAGCCGAACCTCGCGCAAAATCCGCTTTGCATCCACAAGGTCTTCAAAAATATTTGTGATTTTTTTGACAGCCAAGTGGTCACCGCCGTTAACAACGTCCTTAACTGCAATCACAGCGCCGTAAGCTCCATTTCCAATCGGCTTGACCAGTTCATAACGCGTATCCAGGGTAAATACCTGTCCGTTTGCGTTAAAAGAGTGCGTCTGTGGTCGCAACATTGAGAATAAACTATTACTGCTGCTAGTGGCTCCAAAGGCTGCGCGAGGAAGCCGTCCATTTCCGGCTGCTATTGCATCACTTGATTTCGAGCTGGCTTTCGTGTATTCGTCTTCCATCCCTATGCTTTGGTAAGGAGAGATCCCTTTTCCTGCCAAAACAGCGCTTTTGTACTGCGCCACAGAGCTTTGCGTGGCAAGATCGCCCGCGACAAAGTCCTCTTCAGAATCATCGCCATCCTGGTTGCTTTTGTAATTGTTTTCTGCCTTCTCGCCCACTGCATTATTATCGCAATATACGTCCTGAAACACTATCGACTTCTTCACCCGATAATCGGGCGTGCAGCAATAACCCCCAACTGTCTGAGCTGTCAATTTTTCCATCGCAACGACCGGAAGTACACTCGTTGTTGTCTGCACATTGCACGACGCCGATTTTAATTTGTCCTCACGTGCGACATCTTGTTTCGCAGCTCGAATCTCTTCGGCCGGAAATTCGCTTTCACTATGATTGTTGTTACTGCATTCACTACTCGTACAGCTAAGCGCACCACCGTTTTCTTTACGGTCTCTGGCGACGAATACACGTGACTTCTGCCCTTCTTGTACATATATTGGCATGATCTTAGCAGGTTCCATCCAGGCTGTCAACGTCTCGTTTCGTCGATACTGCGTCTCCTCTGTCTCTGCAAAAAGTCTGCTTATACACGCATTGAGTGTATGCAGCCACTTGACATGTGTCCGTTCGTCCACTGAAGCCAGTCGAATCACCTTTGAGCCGCATCTCTCCTTCTCGCTCTCTTTACTGTCAATGTCCGTACGTTGTTCACACGTCGCCAACTGCAGCTCCAGCACGTGTTGCATCTGTTGATGAGTCTTTATATCCATGACCAAATCATTCCGAGACAATGTGATAATCGTCATCAAGTGACCAGGTTTTCTGCTTTCACTCAAGTATTGAAACTGTCGTAAGATAAACCTCCCACCCTTGCTCTCCATACTTTGTTCCAGTATAAAATAACTGGGTTTAACATGCCATGAATTTGGCTCTAAAAGCTCAGTAAACACGCCATCTATCAACACTTGTAACGTCTCCGATGGTGTCATGTGGACCACCTCTTGTGAGTTCCGACCGCTGCGCTGTAAACTGAGCGAACGTATGAGCGTCCGCATGGGCGAATCCACGTGTGTCTTTGTCTCTTCTTCTTCTCCATACAAAAGACGAGTCGAAACAGCGTCGTTGTCTAGCGTCAGAGGTCGTAAAGTCGATGGAGAATGCTCCTTGCGTCGGAATAGACGCGCTAATAACGTTTGTGTCCGTAGGTTGTTGTTCTTATTTAAATCATTTGATGAGACGTGACGTGGACGAGACGAAAGAGACGAAGGTGCTGAGAAAGGAAAAGAGTGAGCGAATTCTTGGCGTGTCATGATGACAAGAGGATCAAATGTGTCCCATTCAAGATATTAGTTAGACCTGAAGAGACGTAAAAGTGTTTTTTGGGACGGGTGAAATCGAATAGGAATGAGTTGCAATGGGTTTTATTATGTTTTACAGGATTGACACAAAATCTACTCTGGTCATGATCAAATGTCCCACTTGGATTGCAGTTTTAACATTTGAGCATTCAATCAGGCTCGTCGATTCTTAAGTAGCAATAATCTTAGGCCCACGTTTACTTCATTGAAGTTGCTATCGAATAACGACAGGCACATACGCACTTAAGTCGAGTCTAGCGTCCGAAAAATCGCCTCTAGCGCACACGCGGTTCTTTACACTTACCGCCGTACTAATCTAAGCGGTTGTTGATGCTGTCGTCAGAAACTGCTTCAGTACGTATCCATTGGCCGCATGCAGCTCGAACACTTCAAATATTGACGCGTTCATCTTAACCTGGTGGAGAATCGCCATCGTATCATTAAATTTGATGCAATCTTCTTCCTTCTCACTTTCTCATTCTTCTGTCTTAATACTTTTTTTTGCACGGCGGGACACTTCCGACAGGATCAATCCGTTGATCAAGTCCTGGATAGCATCTTATGTGTACTCTAAATCGTGTGGCTAGACTGCTCTCGCTCTCGGAACAATCATGTTCAGGGAACAGCATACACTTGACTGGATTCCTGTTACCACTGCACTATAGTCTTATCGAGCCATCATGACATACTCTTTAAGTCCTTCATCACCTCGTAGTCGACTTGCTCTTCTCTTTAATTCAGATCTCGGGGTCCAAATTGCTCCAATTTGCCCAGACGCACTCACTGAACAAAAAGAATCTGGTTGAATGCAACTGTATAGAAAGAACCCGTACTGGATCTCAACGAGGTCGTAAGGGAGTTCTCTTCGTGGGACCGGGCTAAAGCTCAGCGAGGGGGCCAGCGATGCGTAGGTAGCCTTAATGAAATCTAAATTATTTGATATGCAGGATGATTCGATCCATTGTTGACGTGCCTTGCAACTAAAATCTCCTGCAAACCGCTTCCTTTCAAGTCGCGCACTGCGCTGCCTCCTGTAGCGCACGCAGTTAGGAGAAATCCTGCCTTTTTTACCTTGACCCCACTATGGGCAAACCAAGATGGGGGTCGTCTCGTCTCTGTCCATTGTCACCCTTTTTAGCAAGATATCATTTCTATGGCTGCGTTAGAAATAAATTGTTTCGTAGTAAACGGCCTTTTTCTTCCCCCGCCCTTCAACGTCTTGAATACCAGTCCTAATTTCTAATTGCATCTTTTCCCCCACCGCCTACTCCCTCTCACCAGTATCTTATCATTCATTGGTCAATACTCGTTTCTATCGTGATTTACATTCATTCCGACATTTGCCAAGAAACGCCCGCAATGGGTCCGCGATTAAGCGTGTCACGTGAGAGCGACGTCATGAACGAAGAAGAAGAAGAAGAAGAAGAAGCGATTCTTCCCGTCTCTTCTTCTTCTCCATCTTCATCCACTGATCTCGATCGTGTGCCAATAAAACGTCCTTCTATTATCGCTCAAGAAGAACACGACGACTCCGTCCCACTAAATGATGTGGTAGACAACACAATTTCCATACTAAACCAAGAATTATCCACCAAGCAACGATCAAGTGATGACGATGACGACGTGGATGAATTGGGGTTCCCGTCTATTGACGTCTTTCCTTCTCCACCTCGTACAACTGTCAAGACAAATGAAGGACCTTTACTCACAAGACGGAGTTCCATGTCACGCACTCCTGCAGCACCAAAATTATCACGTTATCGACCTTCTATGGACATTCCCACGTCTCCTCCTTCTGCTGATTATCAGTCCAGTTCTGACTCAAGATCACTGGATTCGAGCTCTTCAGACGAAGAACTTGTCGGCAGTGGGGAAGAGTTTGTTAGTGACTGGCTTGATGAGCCTGAAGACGCCATTTTGTCACCTTTAGCGCTGCCAAAACGTGCTCGACATGCAAGTGCCTGCTCTTCCGTGTCTTCTCATACAGGGAACAACAGTGTGGCTTTCTCAGCCATGCATAGCAGTGGTGGACGGAACAGTAACAGCAGTCAGCACAGTATGACGGGTTGGGCCTCTTGGCTCAGTTCTCCTGATGACGTAGAAGAAGAAGAGGAAGCAGACGATGATCCTGTAGCCCTTACGCCCTTTTTACGTGACAATATGCCCGTTTATGAGATCATGAGACAGGTGCAACTTTTTCGAAACTTGAGTCAAATGCAACAGGAACAGGTTGTACGAGCTCTTAAACCCGCCAAGTTCTCGGACGGTGAGGTTATTGTGGCTCAGGGAACGCGTGGCTCGCGGTTTTATATGATTGCCAAGGGAGAAGCTGTGGTAACCAAAACTGTTACCACGAGTAGCCATAGCATTACTGGAACGACGTCTTTTAGTGCAGGACAAACACAAGAACGCATGGTCACTCATTTGCGAGCTGGCCACTATTTTGGTGAGCTGGCGCTGATTTACGACGATCCACGCACAGCTACTGTACGCGCAGAGGGTGACGCAGAGCTGTTGTATTTAACACAAGAGGATTTCCAGCACATTGGGCAGGTGCATCTAAGTCTAATGCTGCAACAGGTACCGCTTCTTGCGAGATTGAGTGCACAAGATCAGGATATAGTGCTCAAGTGTTTACGGCCTGCAAATTTCAGCGATGGCGAGTTCATTGTGCACCAAGGAGACGAAGGTACTCGATTCTACATGATTACGCGTGGCGAAGCGATTGTGTCGGAAAAGGCGGTGGGACCCAACAAGAAGCCGTACGAAAAGGAATTGACGCGATTGTACGAGGGTCACGTTTTTGGTGAAATGTCATTAATTTACAGTGAGCCTCGCACTGCTTCGGTGCGTGCGGTGGGTCCTGTCAAGTGTTTGTACCTGAATAAGGAAGACTTTGATAAGTGCCTCCTGTCTGACCATTTCCAGCGCTTTATTCAGGAAGCCTATGTGGAAAAGGCTACACGTCGTGCAATGCGACTACGGCTGCAGCAGCGAGCAAATAGTGCTGCGACTACAGGTTCTTCCACGGGGTCCGGAGCTGAATGTTCGTCTGTGGCGCCACTGGCAGCACCAACATCACCTGTGAAGGCGACGGAAACTAAAAAGCTTGTAAAACATCGGCTTAAAAACGGCGAGGTCGTGGTGAACAAGTATGTGATCAAGGGTGACTTGGGTCGAGGAACGTTTGGCCGCGTTAAACTCTGCGAAAGCCAGGAGGATGGACGAATGTATGCTGTGAAAATCATGCACAAGACTTTTGTTCAGCGTATGGCTGGCAAAGAAGACCAGCTTTACGATGTGCTGCGGCGCGAGGTGGCTATCATGAAGAAGCTTAACCACCGCAATGTGGTGAGGCTTGTGGAGGTCATTGATGACCCTAACAGCCAGAAGATGTATCTCGTGCAAGAATACGTGCAGCACAGTTTAATGGAGGAAGTAACACAAGCACGTCGCCTAATTGAGCCGATTGCTCGGAAGTATATGCGTGACCTCCTTGCCGGGCTTCAGTACTTACACTTTCACAAGGTAATTCACCGCGACATTAAACCGGAGAACATTCTTGTTAGTTCGGACAGTGTGGCCAAAATCGCCGATTTTGGTACAGCGCGTATCATTATGAACGAGACCGAGACAATCTCAGGTGCGAAAGGCACCCCTGCCTTTATGGCCCCGGAGATGTTTGATATCGATGCAACTTATCAGGGTCCTGCCGTGGATGTGTGGTCTCTCGGAGCTACTTTGTATATGATGGTAATTGGACACCCACCGTGGATGGCGGATAACGAGATCCTTTTGGCTGAACGTGTGCAGCGCGTGGAGTTGCGGTTTCCGAAGGACGTGGAACGCACGATGGAACCGCATCTAAAAAATCTTTTGCAGCGCATGCTCACAAAAGATCCCGCTTTGAGAATTACGCTAAAGGAATGCTTTACGCATGATTGGATTACTAAGGAAGGTAGTGACCCGCTTGGCCTGATTACACCAGAGAAAA
Organism: Peronospora farinosa; assembly: GCA_947646735.1. NCBI lineage: Eukaryota > Oomycota > Peronosporomycetes > Peronosporales > Peronosporaceae > Peronospora > Peronospora farinosa. Next base: position 111,949 of record CANTFK010000153.1, on the reverse strand, counting down.
ATCTTACAGTATCAATGGACGAAAGTGAACGCGCTATCGAGAACATACCTGAAAGTATCGACCAGCGGCTGACGGAGAGTCTTGCACAGGCTCATCAGCTGGTGAAAAATCGACAGAAAAGTGTTGGCCCTAGCGTTCCGCGCACGAATAGTGGACGTTACTTTACCGGTACCGCTGTGGTAGGAACATTGGGCTCCCGCATTCCATCAACTGCGTCGAATACATCATCAGTGGCCACCATCGGTAGCACGTCGTCTATTAGCCCGAGTCGCGCATCAACCGAAGAAGTTTCACGCATTATCTGCGCATGGCGCCATCACAAGCGTGTCCAGCTGATGGACGGTCACAAGGAGTTGTCTGAGCGTTCTCGCGAGCTGCTGATTGAGCAGAAGCGAATGACATTTTCGGTGGATCGTGCAAAGGTGACGGAAATCATCCTCCCTGCTACTAAACCTACTGCTCGCAGTCGATATCCAAGTGCGTCGTCTTCCGCATCACTCCGACAAGTGAATGAGCAATCTGTACTGTCGTCATCATCCTCAGTTTCGTCACTTTCTACGTCAGACGGCGATACGCCTTTGTCTAGCTCGCCGAGGACACGTTCGTTTCCAGCTGGACGAAGCGCATCCGTGGATAACTCGCTACTTGTTAAGAAAAGCAGTTTTCAAAGTCGGATGTACAAAGACTCAGGCAATTTGGAAGGTTTTGGGCGTACATCATTCACGTCAGTATCGCAGCTGTCTGAATTCGCAGCCATACCTGTAGAAGATAATCTAGACCGGCGCGGAAGCTTGTCGTCGTCTAGCGAGTCAGGAAGTATTGGATACTCTAGCAACAACCTGACCAATACTGGTTCATCGGATGCAGACTTGATGAAGCGGTCGCTCTCGCGTAAGAGAGATTTTCTCATGGTTACATCGGAGGTGTTCCGTGACAAGGAAGGCGATTATCAAACTCGCAAGATTCTTTTCCAGGCACGTGACGATGACTTCTCGGTGGCTTCACGAGTGCCTACTCATTCAAATTCAGGGCGTGAGTTGGTTTCACCTGGTCGCGCAGGCTCGACGAACTCTTCGTCATCCAGCCAAAATCCGCGAACACTAGGAAGCGCAGGCAAATTAGGTAGCGAAAATAAGCTTTGCAGTACGGGAGGCGGCAGCGTCATGGGCAGCGCCATGAGCAGTGCCATGGGTAGCACAATAGGCAGTGCGAAGGGCAGTGCAAAGGGCAGTGCGATGAGTAGTGCAAAGGGCGGTGCAATGGGCAGTGCAAAGGGTAGTGCGATGAGCAGTGCGATGGGTAGTGCAATGGGCAGTGCAAAGGGCAGTGCAAAGGGTAGAAGCAACACGAGTCGCCATTCCTTAAATGGAAGTGCCAGTTCAATTAGCAGCTCGTCGCAGTCAGTCCTTACTGATGATGGCAACGTGGAAGAATTTGACATGGAAGGTATTGACTGCGTGCAGGTAACGGAGATTGATGACGAGGATGATGATGAGACTGCGAATCGTGGAAGTATGCGTAACAGCAGTGATTCCTCGTCACGTCATTATCACCACCGTGCTAGTGATATTAGCTGCGCAAACAGCAGTCACAGTCACAGTCATACTTCAGGAATGGGAGAGCTTTCTGACGCCGATAGTGACTCGGACGGTTCCGATTACTCTGACGTAGAGTGTGATGTAGACGTCGACGCAACCTTTAGCGACCTCATTGCCGCGCCAAATCAGCTTGATCTTCTCAGCCACGACGATGAGGAAATTGCACCTATCATCATGACTAGGCGTTCAGCCACGTCCATGGTAGGTTCGCCATGTTCATCAATAGATGTGGACATCAGTGGCAAAGCTCTCACTCTTGGCACGCTGGCATCCATGGCTTCTTCTTCCTCCGCAATGTCAATGGGAGCTTCCGTGCCGTTTCTGGACATTGTGCAAGTTTATGTGAGTAGCAAAATTCGCGAAAACCTCACGCTAGCAGTTCGGTCTGGCTATGCCGAGGCGAAAGGAGCTCGATCGTATATGGAAGACCGCAGTATTGGGCAGGCGACTTGCGATCTATCTCGGTATCCAGCTGCGCTAGCGGACAATTATGCCTCATTGGCATATTTTGCGGTATACGACGGCCATAACGGCAGCGACACGGCTGTGAAACTGCAAAAGGAGCTGCACCATCGATTCTTTGCTGAAGGTGCTGGTTTTGTAGAGTCCCCTGTGTCCTGCATCTCGTCGGTCTGTGAGGCATTCGACAATGAAATTTTGGAAAAACAGAATCAGAGCGTACTTCCTAAACGTAAACGTACTATGGCCGCAGAGGAATTGCAACGTTATATCAGGGGCGCAGCCACTGAACCGAGTTTTGTGGAAGACGAGTGCTGCGAGGTTGACGGCAAACTTGTTTGTGGAGAGGAGATGAAAGCTTTGCTGCAACCGATCTCGTTCTCTGGAGCTGCAGGTGTCTTTGCTGTAGTGGCGAAGCGACGTAAGAAGCGTCGACGCGCTTGTGACACTAAGGAAAGTGACACAAAAGCCGAGGCAATTGAAGAAAGTGGCGAAGGGGGCAAGTTGGGAGATGACAAGGAAGTAGAGGAAGATGAGGACCAGCCCACCGTTCTTTATGTAGCCAATGTGGGTGATTGCCGTGCTGTTTTGTGCACTGCGGACGCTGTAGCAGTCGACATGACGACGGACCACAAGGCGTCTTTACCGGCCGAAAAAGCGCGTATCGAGGCTTCAGGTGGGTTCGTGCACAATGGTCGTTTGGATGGTATTTTACAGATCTCACGTGGATTTGGCGACCTGGCACACAAGCAGGATGGTCATTTGGTGGTTACTCCCGACGTCATTGAACACCTGGTTGACCCTTTTGACCAGTTCTTACTGCTTGCTAGTGACGGACTTTTTGACGTCCTTACTTCACAGCAGGCTGTGAACTTTGTGCTGCGTAAGCTTCAGACTCACGGTGACGTCCAGCTAGCAGCCCAGGAGCTTGTGCTTAAATCGCAAGCATACTTTGCTCACGATAATATCAGTGTGGTCATCGTGGCGCTGAATCAGATGGGCGACGCGTGAAATGGATGTCGGTCTCTCTCAATACGTGCACATGTAGAAGAAGATCGAGGACCGACGAAGAAACAAAAACATTAGGGATAATGACTGGATCATTGACATTCGTGACAAGAAAAGGATAATCTAAAAAAATGAGTGAAAAAAGTCGTCAGCTCTGGTTCCCGCGTTTTCGTTAAAGCAGGAAGCTACAGGTATCCCTCCAACAAGTTACAACCAGATTTTGCATATACTGACTTTGCTTAACTGAAAGCATAGAAGCACAAAGATAATGCTTCAAGTACAGTCACTTGTGCTTCTCGACATCGCCGCGTCGTCTTCGATTTTATTGTTGTTTATTATACGTTATCAGTCGTTGTACCGAGCAGCTTTTGGTTTATTAAGTTGGTAACGGAAGCTTATGTCGATCCATTGTCATAAATATTGGAAACCCCTTCACTAACTCTGACACGCAACACATTCCCGTAATCATTTTGAGTTCGCAAGACCCTCTTCAGGTCCGTCTTACACCTGCCTCATCGATACAATTCTTTACAGCGGCCCCGCTTCCATTGGTCGGTTCACACCGTATGCTTCTCGCGAATGTGGACCTCGAGCTTGCGACTGCTGTCCACAATGTCCTCAATGCTAGCAATGCATTGTTTGATCTGACCAGCGTAGCGGCACTCGGGATCGGTCGAGTCCCTGTCTTCTTCTTTCAATGACAGTTGATCCGCGTCCGTACTGGAGTCGGATATGACGCGTTTCACGTTCTGTGAAGTTGGCGAAATGCTGACGGGACGAATTTGTACTTGTAACGGGGGTGTCAACGGTGTCAACATGGAGCAATCTACCCTCGTCTCCGTGTCATCGGACGTCGGGTTACTGGAAGTTCCAGAGCCCTGACGTCGCATCAAAAGGCTATTCGTCACATCCTGCACCTGGTCCGCTGTACAGCACTCTTCCTTTTCATCTGTCAGAGAATCTTGAGGCTGTTTTTCGTTGTTTACAGGCAGTTGATGACTTACGTCCGACTGGAGCGAGAGATGGTTGGCGTCTAAAATCTCAGACATGGGTTCTGTCAATGTCACACTTTGTTGTTTCAAGCTCAGTCGACTATTAATCACACGATCTTCTTCTTCTTTAGGTGCAAACTCTCCCACTTGTAGCAACTTTAGCAGTCGCTCTTTGCTCCGTGGCGTCAATGGACGAGTACTCACTTGCTGCATAAACTCATTCAACTGATATTACAATAGCAAAAACAACATGACAAAAGTCAGGAATAGAAATCAAGTTATTCAATATAGAAAAACACAATTAGGATTAGTATACCAGCACTTGTCGGGCTTCAACGGTCTCAGACTGGAGAGACACCTGACGACTCCACCAAATTTTAGGTGGCAACTTCACAGAAATTGGTGCAGCATTTGGTGCCAGTTTTAGGTGCTTGGCAAAGGACCAAAAGTGTCGAAAACGGATGAGACGGTGGTAGCAAATGCCCTGATAGTTCACAGATGTGCGGTAGACCGTATAAGTCAGTGGGGGTTTCTCAGGATGGCGTGTCTCCGAACCAATAACAGACACACGTAATTGTCCAGTCATATCAATGCTGTTATTACTACAAGATGATGGAGACTCCTCGTACGGCATCCAGAGACACCCCAAACAACGGGAGAAAATGCTACAAAACACAATGGCTACAGTTTTTGTTTGTCTTTGTTTTCGCTTGGTCGCAAATGGTCGAATGACGAGATAATGCAGTTTAATGTTAACTGGGACTTGCATTTACACTTGGTTTGAGTATGGGAATGTCCAGAGCCAGCAACTGAGAACCCCGATTTCTATTCTTAAATTACCACCAATTGGTAGGTAATGATAGTAATGGCGATGACACGTACCATAATCATCTTGTGTTTAATAGTATTAGAAATCGAGTCTACTCTCTATAGTATTACAATTGACTATTTACGCCATAGTTCTTAGAAACTATGGCTAGAGCCACTGAATGGTGTTCGATACTGTATCAAATGAAAGTGGGAGACACGGCATCTGTCATTTTGTAAAAGTGTTATATAATGAAAAATACAATAGCAAAGTAGACAAGAAGATGAAAAAAGTGCAAGACCATTAAGATTGATAAAGTTGGTTGTGTTACTAAGTTCACATGGACAACATCCATCATGGCTCGTTACTTGATCGTTCATGGAAACTCAGTATCACTGTCTTCTTGAATAGTGCTTTGTGTCATTTTCTCACTCGCTAAAAAGCTCAAGTGCTGCAGCATGCCAATGTGTTCTTGATCCACTTCTCGCCTTGGCTTCGTGTCAAGTACCGCGACCGTACCGAGAGCGTGGCCATCGCGCGAGAAAATAGTTGCACCGGCATAGTAGCGAATCTTGACGGCACCCTTGTCACCCTTGACCATCGGGTTCTCACGGAAGCGATCATCGTTCTTGGTGTCCAGTACCACTAGAACACTGGGCTGGCAAATTGTGTGAGCACAAAACGACAGCTCACGAGGCAGCGTCGTGTGTGCCATACCAATGTTTGCCACCAAATGCTGTTCCTCGTCCTCAATGATACTCACATACGCAATCGGGCATTTCATCGTCTTAGCTGCAACTTCGCAATACATGTTGAACTTGCCAGACAGGCCAAGCTCACGGATATTGAGATCGCGCAGTACTGTCAGGCGCTCGTCCTCGTCTAAAGGGTAGGGCGGTTCGGGCCACGGGTTCAGCCACACGCCACTGCTGAGCGTACTGCTGCGATTTCGGTCTGCGGCCGAGCCATTCGACGTCTTTCGGCTCGAGTTGGACGAGTAAGCGCTGCCACCGTCGGGGCGCAAAAAACCAGTCGATCCGGCTGACGTAGGACTGTCTAATGAATGGAATGCCACACAGGACACACATACTCGCATTGACCGGGACTGAATCCGGTGGTACAGAGAGCAGCTGTTGCAAATGACCTCGCCACAGGCTCTGCAGTGGTGTTTACGCTTAAACATGTTGAAGCGCTTGTTACAGATGTGGCAGCTAAAGCGGTCTTCATCGTTGACCCACGAGGTGTGTTGGATCACATCTAGTCTCGGGAGCGCGACTGCACGAGACGATCGAGTGCTTCGAAAGGACGACTTGCGTGAGGGCAGCCGTGACTTTCGCTGGCTATTGGGTCCTAGCATGCCGTCGTGGACACCACCAGTCATACAAGATGCTCGAAGTCCACCCATTGGGGTGATTTTGTCAATAGAATGAGTTTTGCGCAGGGAAATGCGGTGGGACGCACGAGGCATTAGCTGGCTGCTTTGCTCGTCGACGGTATTGAGATTGTGCTTCGGAAAATCGTCGGTATACGTAAATTGGTCATCGGACGAGTAGTCCGATGGCATGTCCGAGATACCAGAGCTTTCAATATCGTGGGAGTTAGAGGTCACTGAGGAGGATGACGAGTCTGAAGAGGCCGTCGAGCTTGCAGTGTACTGTGTCTTCAATGACTGCGTAAACTGCTGTTTACGTTGCAAGTCTGCAAGCTTTCTGGTACGGTCTGCTTCTCTGCGCTTCGCGCGCAGCCTTCGGCGATATCTGAAACGACACTGCAGCATCCGCACAACGCTAGTAAATCGCACATACTTCTTCTGCTGCACCACCGTCCGGATGAAACCCTGAACTTTGCCGGCATTTTTTCTCCGAATCATCATAATCTGGCGACGGCGACGCAATTTCTGATGTTTCTTGTAGCGGTATCGAACTTGCAGTGCCTTCACAGCATGTATATATTTCAAATAGCGTCTGCGTGCGGTCACACACAAAACAGCGTAAAATATTTTAATCATATGACGACGAAGGCGCTGCGAGCGCATTTCTTCAAGGAGTTCGTACGTCCGCTTTTTCATAAACATCTTCGACAATCCCGCTTGAATACCCACTGAAATGCACTTCATGGCAAACGGACACTGGTGAAGTTGTTCACAAGCGCCCTGTGGATTTGCATCGTTTTCCTTTGGAATCACATCAAGCAGGTCTTTCAGTAGTTCCTTCGCCTCGCTGCTAACGATTGTCATTTCCTCGTTCGAGTCCGTATCGGGCAAGCCAAACGAAGTTACTTGCTTTTTTGCTAGCAGAGGATTCTTAGACCTCTTCAAGCTGAAATAGCGGGCAATAAACTCGTCGTGCGGTAAACGGATCGGATATCCTGCTCTTGCCACGCGAACAGCCTCCATCACACCATTGCAGCGCAGCTGATTCAACACACGTTCACGCTCGTAAATGCCTGCTTTGCATAGTTCATTCGGTTTGAGGCAGCGCACGTAATGCGGGTTAGTCTGCTGCAGCGTCTCTAGCAAGGTCGTCAGTTGCTCCTTGAACTGCAGACCAACACTTGCGCCACGGTTCTTGCTGGTTTGTGCCCGTTGACGTATAGATGACTTGGCACGATCACGCGAACCACCAATACCTTCGCACAGCGTACGAGCAAAGCTGTCTTTTTGTGTAGAGTACACGAGCATATCAACCGCCTCTTGGTGAAGAACATCCTTGTTTTTCTCCAAGAATCCATCCGAAGAGTACTCTACATGGCCTGCATAGTGTATAATTGTAAACAAACCACGTGCCCGCTGAATACGAGACGCTTCAAATCGCGGGTGGCTACCGCACGCGCGGTAGAGCTTAGATGCTAACGTTGTGTCACTTCCCTTCGGCATGACACATTCTTCGTCAATAAGCGAGAGAATTCCAGTCGGTCGCTGCGATATCAAGTTTACACAATCCTGATTATCGCAGAACTCAATGTACTTCCAGTCGACACCTTGCGACTCATACTCACGCTGTTCGGCCTTGAATACATAGTCATTAAACTGCTGTTGCAGTGTCTCGTTGGCAAAGTTGATGCAAAGCTGTTCAAACGAATTCTTTGGAAACACTTCAAAACCAAAAATGTCTAGAATGCCGATAGAATGAAGTCCGCCCTTTGCCTTTTGGCTGTCATCCATTTTAAGAAAGTGGTTCATCTTTGTCACCATCCAGTCGAATAGACGACCGTACAGCGCCTTGGCAAGTGCATCACGGGCATTGTTAGCCTGAGCTGAAGAAAGTTTCATGCTCACAAAATCACTACCGGCACGAATTCGGCGCATACTCAGTGCACGCTCCAGCTTCGTAGCGTCAACAGCCATAAGTGAAGCCGCAGCATCACGTGACCAAATACAGCTAGATGCCAGGTCGGACTTGCCGGCGCCAGGGCCCATTGACTGGCCTAATCTGTCGCTATTGTCGTCATATTCAAAGGACAAATTTCCAATGTGCATGAGGGCTGCCAGAATGTCAAAAATACCGGTGCGCTCGGCTGGTGTAAAGCCCACAATATCCATAGCATCATTCACTCGTTGGAACATGTCCGAATCCTTGACACCATCTCGACGTTGATAGCACTCGCTCTGGTTTAAATATCGATAGTGCAAAAATTGACGTGTAGCGTCCGTCACTTCACCATAGTCTCCAGGAGGCATACTATAACCGTTAGATGGATCTAAAAACCATCGTTTTCTTGCTGCTGCATCTGCTCCAATTGCCATTTCATAAAAAATATGGTAATTTCTCTCACCCTTTGACTGTGACACGAGTCGTACTTTTTCAAGCAAATACGTCTGTATACTAGCACCTGTAAGTCGACCTCCACTTGTAAAATGCAGCTTAATAAACTTGCCAAATCGACTGGAATTGTCATTGCGTAGCGTCCGTGCATTGCCAAATGATTCAAGTAAAATATTAGTCTGCAAAACTTTAGCAGCAATTCCTCCCGAATTTTTACCAGCAATGAATGCTCCTAAATTAGTTGCACCTGCTTGTGCAAGATATTCCATGAGAAATTTCGTACTTTCCGTCTTGCCACTTCCACTTTCTCCACTCACAAGAACACTTTGATCACTCATAACTCCATTACGACCCAGCATCATGGCTTTATAAGCTTCTCCAGCTACTTGATAGATATGAGGAGGCATCATTTCATTTTCTTTTGTTTTTTTTTACCTTTTAAACTTGAATTTCGAGCTTCAAATGAGAGTAAATAGTCCGTCATTGTGTCTTTACTGTAAACATTTGGAATCTTTTGAAATGGGTTCACAGCCAGTAAAATAGCACCTGTATTTGTATAAATTTTGTGCTTGTTAAAACGTGTTTCCAGTGCGGATAAAATCATTGTTTCATCCAATTCAATGAGTTGGGTTAGGTCATCGACATCAAAGTGTTGACTCTGTCCGGTTGGTAAAAGTCTCATATCGGGTACATCTTGTGTAACCGCATTGCCACTACGCTCAATGATACTACCATCATCCAATTGAATCATGATTACGTCAACCGATACATTCATAGGGTTCTTGTAACACTTTAGAACTCGACCACGTTGCCATTTCTGGGGTCTTATTTGCACTTCGACCTCCACCCCAATCTCCATGGAATAAAATTCGATTATTTCGTACTACGGGAGAGAGAAAGACAAGGAAATATATATATCTGTGTTTTTTTCAATCAATTAGTACGTTCTTGGTGCTTGGTTTCTTGCCCTCTGTCGTTCGCAATTATGGCGTAGTTTACAACCCCAAGAACTTTCCCTAGTACAGACGAGACACTACAAAATATCACAGCTCCGAGGGCAGTAACTATGGAAAAAACCTCTTATACTTGGACGTAAAGTCGTCTTTTCATAAGAATATTTTTACCTTTTGGGCGTAAAAAAGGGTCGCAAAGTGAAAAAACCTAGTGACCATACTTTAGGCAAGAGTGAAAAGGTACTGTTTATGCAAGAGACTAGGCGGTGTACTGAAAATCGAACTGTGCCTACGCGTCCTTGGCGGAGACGGGAATTTCAAGTAAAAAATTAATCCCTACTCCATACATATTTATAAAGAGTTTTAGAATAGAGGAACTACAGCTTTTATATATAAATCTGCTATTATGTGTTGCTGACATATACTGAATATGGTCTTTGTTTACATTGTAAATTGCTTTAAATGGTGTCACGTATGTCGACAGACACAGCTACTTTGTACTTGCGACATACTTTCTAGTATTGTCGTATACATGTAGTCTTAAAATCCAGACATGAAATTGCTTGACATGAAAAGTGCAACGGAGCCCGTCGTTTATATGTGATTTACTAAAAAGTTGCGATTTTACAACATGGCTACACAAATGAAATGGTGCAAAATGGATGTAAAGGTCGTCGATTTGAAGAATTGAACGAGTGCATGTCCATAGAGAGCATTGAGAGCATCTACGATTAATCTTGATGATGTTTGTTTTGTTTTCCTGCATTTGGACGCTCACGTTTTTACATGTTTTTTATCCAAGCAACGAGAGGATCGGAGCTCTTTTGCTACGTTACTAACCCACAAAACCACAGTGTCTCCTCTATCCTATTGATATGCCACAGATACTGTTTTCTATGTCTCTTTCATCTTCTTCCCGCGATTTAGAAGCTCTTTCTTACGCGGTACTAATCGTAGCTCTCGGACTGTCGTCAAGAAGGCAAAGAGCAGAGAACCCATTGTCTCGTGCGTGAGTACTCGGACATCGCTGGCATGCCGACACGGATGCTCAACGCCGGTTGTTACGCTATCTGGCCATGAACGGGATAAGGTGTTCACGATCACTTGGCCGTCTGCTTGTACTACCTTAGTCACCACAAGAATCATCGAGTGATAATCTATCCGGAATTCTGCCTTACTGCAAGAACAAGAGCAAACAAAAACAATCAGAAACATTGTCCACTCATTATACAAAGTCTTTGTGACAATGTACTTACACAATTTGCAAGAGCACTTGAACACTGTGCAGCTCTGCTGCCGTCATCGGTGCCGGTTGGAGCAAGACACTAGATAAATAGAGGACGAAGTGCCCGATGGAGTCTACAGGCGGTTCGTCCGAGTGAATGGTCCACACCGTACTTTTATTGCGTTGCTCGCGATGGTATTTCTGAATGAGGACAAAGAGGAACGTTGGAAACGGTCGGTGTGTTTTCGACTCAAACTCTGCTTCTACTGCGCAGCAAAATGGCCCAATCCAAGACATCGTTGGCAAGACAAAGACACACACAAGTGAGTATATCGTATAGTCATCACATCGAAACAACAATTACAAAAAAAACAAAATTGCTGCAGCCAACCTGCATCGTTGATATCTGCAAGTGTAGGCGCTGATAGCGCTCCCAAAACAGCCATGTCTTTCTGGACACGATCACAGATCTCTTGCATCGCTGTCTTGAGCTGTGCAAATGTTACCACATACTGTCGAGCCAGCCATTGAAAGTGAAACGCCTTTCGTCTCACTTGGTCCTCAAGATTCAGCAATTCCATCCCAACTAAACTATTGCGACGACGATTGGCAAGAAACTCAAAGTGCGACGGATCATCTTCCAGTCTCGTCACTCCTTGAAAGCGATACCTCATCACATCCGTTGAAAGTGTGCGAAAAGTTTTATCCACGGCTTCATATCTCGATCCTAATTGGTCAGCAATTGCTCTCAATCTATTAACATCCAACGAGCTAAAACGCGCTCCTTTGCGGGCTCCACACATCATCAGAATCTAAAGTACATTCCATAGGTTAGTGTTTCAATGTCTACCTGTATAAATTTTTACAAGTGCGTACATCATTTAGCACATGAAGATAAATTCTTTCAGTGGCACTGCTGAGGTTTAATGCTTCACTCTCTTTAGAGGTTGGTTTATGGTACCGTAATCCGTCAATAAAACGCAACATCTGGGTTGGTGGCTTGACATTATACGCTGACTCATCAAAATTCTGATATAACATACCATATGCGACATTTTTGAGATCAAATATCATATGAAGTCAGTTCAATCAAATAATTACAATTGACAATAATTCCGTACCTCAAAAATTGGTTTTTTTATCACTTTACGTAGTGCCAAATCCGGTAGCACGAAGCGGCCGCTGCCTGTACTTGATACCCCCGACAACTGAAAGACAGAAATTGGCCGTGGTATTGGAAAGCTCACGTTGATATCGTCGGCCCCGAGCGCCGGCGGCTCGACATGCGGGCGCGCCATCGTCCCAGGGCTGGCAAATGAAGTTCTATCGTCCAGTTTTGTATCTAGTTTGTACGCTGCGTCTTATAATTGGTGGCTTTAGATAGGGCTATAAATGAAATTGATTGGATGATATCTAGTCTTTACCGACACTTGTTTTGTCCAATCCAGAACGACAACTCTAATTCTAGCTTTATAATACAGTTGCCAATTCAATAATGGCGAGAAAAACATTAATCATCGGAGGCGGCGTGACAGGTGCGACGTTAGCGCGACTGCTTCATGAAGCCAAATTGGAAGCTCGGTACACACCAAATGTGATTGTATGGGATCGTAACAGCATTCTTGGTGGGCGAGTTATGGCCAGGTGAGGTCATAAAACTTGATGGAATATGATAGATGCATGTTGACGGATCTGATGACGTTTAGATCATTTGAGAAGCAACGAGACGCTTATGTGGATATGGGGGCACAGTATTGGACTCCACAGTCGAATAGCAATGAAGACATTCGTCAAAAACTGACTCAAAGTGGCCATTTGGTGTCTTTTGCTGAAAATGAGATCAATCAGGATCCATATCAAGGAAGTGTCAAGAGTCACTTGGTTTGCCCTAACAAGAAAGGATTTCGATCAATGGTGGAGAATTTGCTAGAGCGTAAGTGGTAGAGATACCGTAAAAACTGATAGATTTGTTGTAGTTGACGCTCGTTTCGTGTGTGTGTGGCATGATTCAGAGACGGAGACGAGACTATCGACGCACTTGGAGAGTTTTAAAGTGATTGATGAAGATCACATTCAAGTGACGACAAGCAAAGGCAAAGAGGAAATTGTAAACGAGTTGGTATTGACGTGTCCCATTCCGAATGTAAAATTTTGTACTATAGTTCTCTCGGGCCATTTGGGATGCTCAATGATGTGGTGTGTATGTAAACAGGTTCTGTCAATACTCAAGAAAAGCACGACATTTCGCGTTGCACCAAACTTGATGCATGCATTGGAAAGTGTGGAGTACTCGCAGCGCTTTGCTGCAGCCTACATCTTCGACGATACCGCGACTTTGGCAGTGCAAGAGTTGGGATGGACTGCCAAGTTCGTCCCCCGTGACGAAAGCGACATCATCCGTTTTGTGTGCTGGGACCACCTCAAGAAGAAGGCAGGTGACCATTCGTCGCCTACTTTAATTGTGCACACGTCGGTGTCCTTTGGGACCACGTTCATGGACGACACTCGTCCCAACGATGAGATTCTTGCTATCATCACCAAGTCATTGCGAAAGCTGTTACCTTCACTCCCTACTGAGTACGACGCACGTCTGCATCGTTGGCGGTACGTCGATTGTTCTATGAATATTCATGTAACATGCTGTTAATGTGATGAAATTCTGTTTGGTTCACGCTCAGAATTTCTCAAGTGACTGAGCCGTACCACAATCCAAGCATGACCGAGGATGAGGAGGACCCTTTGCCTGCTCTTTTTCTCAACTTGAAGCCACGCATCATCGTGGCTGGTGACAGTTTTCTTGGTTCAAAGCTTGACAATTGCCTCATATCTGCTAAAGTTGCTGCAAATCTTCTTCAAGAAAAAGACAGCAGTTTACTGTAATAAAATGAAAGTCACAAAATATAGTTGAAGATTTTACTGCTGAAATTCTCATAAAAAAGGGACAAGATCTTTGTCGTTCTTTTGTGAGATAATTACTTTGTGGGGGTACACGAGGGGTACGCAAAGGGTACACAAAGTAGCCTTTTACCACATTTTCCGACAGAACACAATACCCGCTCGTCCTGGCAACGACGATGGATCTTCCAGAGCTGAAAGGTACGCTTGATGTCAATGCTAGCACTTGATGTAGAGGTAACACTAACGCTGTAATTGCCACGTTTTGAACAGGGTATTTACGCAAGAAATCACGTCACAATCGATGGCAACGGCGCTATTTCGAAGCCACTACACACTATTTAACGTATTACAAGGTAAAACCGTATTTATTATTGAATAAAACGCGCCATATATACTATTTATTGCTACTTCATTGTGACTCTATTATTTACTTGTCCATAGAGTCGGGAGAGTGAAAAACTGCTGGCGTGCATTGATCTGTGGCGGACGCAGACCATCGACTTTATTCCGTTGGACGCTGACAAGCTCGAGTTCTCTATCTCCATTGGCGACCAATCATATTTACTCAAGGCAGACAGTCAGGAAGACGCCACACGATGGGTCGAGGGGCTCCAAGCAAGACAGCATCGACCCGAAGGCACGCCCTCTGAGGTTTTTAGTCTACGAAGTGAGCATATAGACGCGGAGAGCGACGCGTCTTCTAGCGAGTATGGTGGCCGACGTCCTAGAGGCGCATCGTCGGACAATGGCTCTATCTCGGGCAGTTGTCGCTCATCCATCTCCTATGCTGAAGTACAGAACCCAGTGGTCCCGAACGCCAATGTGATCGCCAGACAGTCCTTGTCACATGCTGATGCACCGAATCCAGTGATTCCGAACGCCAATACGATCGCTCGTGCATCTTTTTCGCACGCGGATGCTAGCAATTTTGTTACTTCGAGTGCTACGGCTAGTACTGCTGCAACAGGATTAAAGTATCCGATGGTGAATACGAACCAACAAGTCACGCGGTCTTTGGTAGCAACGACTGCTGGAAAGACTGAGAATGACGAGTATCCTGTTACCGCACAGTGCTGTGCGCCATGCTTGATCATGTAAAATGTGACGATAGCAACAGGTTCTATTTTCTTTTGACGGTGATGCAGGTGGGAAGAAGTTGCTTTAAAAGTCATTGTCAGGACGTCGTTTGGGCCTAATTGCTCTATTCCTGTCTGTAGCTGCCTTTTTAGTGACTATTCTAGGCATCAGATGCTGCTACTTAATTATACCGAATACACTTTAAATTTAAAGTTGTTTTAATCAATTAATTCTTAGGCTTTACTCCACACGACGTTTACATAATTGTCGAAAACGGTGATCTTGTCAAAAATGTCAAATTTAAGCCACCCACCCGACGCAGTCATGGCGCATTCCGACGGTACGTTCCTGTGCTCCTAATTCCTTCCTTTGGCGTCCCACCGTCATCACACTTATTTCCTGTCTTCTTTTCTTACCTCTCATGTCATTTATGGCTAAAGAAGAACGCAAGAAGCGCAGCATTAACGAGATGTTTGGCGACGAAGACTCGGACGACTCTGGCGATGAACAAATCGCTCGCAGTACGTACAATATCATTGTATATGACATAGTAGAGACTAATGTATTGATTGCTGCTGAGACTTTATTGTTTGACCTATTTCCTTTTGGTGTTATGTAATTTTTGACAGCTACGACGGTCCCTACAGCTGATGCGTCAGGGTATTATTGACGTGTATTTTTGACATGTCTTTATTGACATGTTGTTGTCAAATAGTACTATCATTACTTATTACTATTACTATTTTTACCTGTTGTAGACTATTTGGCTCTGACTCGGAGAGTGACGATGAGGAGAAGAAATCAGTCAAACGTCCCGTGCTGCCGCCTGTAAAACGTGTCAAAAATTCGTTTAATAATGACGACGGTCAAAAACAGCTTGATCAAAGAGACGAGTATGATTCTGGAGACGATGCAGTTGCTACTAAAGATGACGACGATTTTATTGACCGAGACGACGATCTAGCAGATGTACTTGGCGAGTACGCTGAAGATCGACAACATTTTGACGATGAACGTCCAATTGATGAACCGAGCACTATGCAGGAGCAAAAGGACGATTTTTTTGACAGGACATTGAATTCCCTTAAAACGGGACGCTCTCGTGCTAAGATCAACTTGTCGCCACAGGAAATGGAACAGATTACCCAAGAAGTACTTTACCGAATGGATAAAGCTTATGCAGATGATTTGGCGAGTATTGCTCAACGTCGTCCAGCACTAGAAAAGATCAAGTTTATGGAAAATGCACTCCATGTCTTGCGCAAGATACAGTTTCAACCGATGTTGTTGGATTTTGACCTGCTCACGGTACGTGTATGCTTATTTTGAGACGGCTAGCATGATAGGAATGTAGTATCTGACTCTTTGGGCATTGGAGCAGATAGTGAAGAAATGGATCCAGCCTTTGGAGGATAGCACGCTACCTAACGTCGGTGTACGTACCAAGATGCTTGAGATGGTCAGCAAAATGCCAGGTGTGTTATGTACATTTCGTTTACGTCAGCAAGTGGAGCTTGCAGCGCTGACAATGTGAGCGTTTTATTCATGCAGTTTTTAAGGAGCATTTGAAGCGCAGTGGACTTGGAAAAGTTGTGATGATGTTGATGAAACACCCGCGAGAGGTAAGAGGGGAAGATTTGCGTTGCAAAGATTTGTCTTGAAGATTAATGGTGTTTGTATGGATGCGGTAGACAATTGAGAACAAGGAGCTGTGCCGCAGTCTGGTGGAACGTTGGAGTCGTGCAGTCTTCAACAAGACGCTGGATTTCTCAAAGCTGGCTGAATTAGAAGCTGAAAAGGCTGACAGTGAAGTTTATCGCCGTCGTGAGCGCGCGTAAGAAGTTGCTTAGTTTGTAATAATACTGCACAATTCTCAATTACTGACGCGTCAACTGTGTCACAGGCGTCGACAAAAGTCGAAGAACAAAGCACACGCATCTGATCGCAGTGGCAATGTGTTCAGTGTTCGCAATGCCGATCATGATGTAAAGATCGAGGCATCAGAGCGTGCAGAGCTGCCTCAACAGCTGCACATTGATTTCTTGCTTCGCCCTCAGTCCAAGGTCGACATGAATGCCGTGCAGTCCAAGAAGGCGGATCCAGATTCACGCAAGGCTCGCTTGACCAAGCGGATGCAGGAAATTGCTAGGCCTGGAAGGAAGACTAAACGGGCTACGGGTGTAAGTATCGAGGGTAGATAAGCTGGTCAGCATCAGTGAGCTCGGCCAACACATGCAGCACGGGCTTCGAGGCACTTTTGATCCTGGAAGAGGTACTTGTCGGTAGCCCTCGACTGTTTTTGCATGTTGCATGCACGTGAATATTTTTTCTTTTTCTATCATTGATATTAACTCGTGTTTACCGTCAAGTTCTTGAGCAAGCATCGATGATGACATTGAAAAACGATTTTCACATGAAATTACCAGCGTAGAGGTCAGAGCATACGAATCAACATGGTGAACAGTCAAATGCGCCAGTATCAGAATGCAGATTGCTAAACTGCGGGATACTTGAAGAAGTACAAAGTGACAAAGCAAACTTTGAAACAAGAAACGTCTATCAAGAATAACGCTACGTAGAGCACAATACATCACCGTGGAGGTAGCCCACATGCTTGCCTCCCCATGTTAAAGTCACATCAAATGGAATTGGCCTAGCATCGCAAAGCACAGGCGCCGCATGCTCCAACAAGTCAGACTCTTTAAGGCACAATACGCCTTGACCACCGTGGCCCTTCTCGGCTTCAATGCTGATCGCAACGTGCACTCCTCCGTTTACTGGCTTAATAATGGCCGAGTGTGTCACGCCATTGGACATTGCCTTCTTCCATGCTACCGTGCGAAAGTTAGTGTAAGCCAACTGAGATTCCTCATCGTCGTCTACACGAGCGCTGGACTGAAAGCCGTTCTGCACCAAATGCGCGACCTCGTACACTTTACGCTGAAGAGCATAGACATCCTCTGATGGTAGAGGAAAGATGGTCGAGATGCTCACGGGTTCCACAGGTATAAGCTCAAGTTGAGAAGCTGCGAGAATGGAGAGGCGGTCGTTGGCCATAGCCAAAGGCTGTACTCCACCTGGCTCAGTTGTGAAATCTGAGTACTTGCTAGGTGGTGGTGTCCTCGAGCTCGTACTACTGGTACCAGAGCACAGTCGACTCTTCCGCAGTACACGCTCGACCACTTGAGCTATAGACGACATTCGTCGGTTCGTCAATATCTGAGCACTTCGCCTAGAAGACTCACCGCTGTTGTTTGTGCTCGTTGAATTGACTGCACCACGACTATTCGGCCTACCATGTACTCGGGTACTTGAACGATTTGATCCGAGGCTGCGCCAACGATGCCCGTTGGAGTGCAAACAGGAACTGTGACGTTCCTCATACGTCCAGATATTCGCATCCAGCTTTACCAATTTGATCTTAAATTCGCGCACGTCCTTTTTGTCGCGTAAACCATGATTGCCTGCCCGTAAATCTGCAACTGCAGCTTCATCCATGTTATACGAAAAGTAACGATCGATTTCGAGCTCGTAGATGCTGCAGACAGGCTTGTGAGTAGACGTGATAATATTCTCACAAGACCAATAGCCTACATTACGGATCCGCTGCTTTGTATCACAGAGAGAGTGTGCCAGGATGCGGTCTTTGTACGCTGGCGGAGAATCGCCCACAAACGTTTCCTCGTCAGCCTCACAAAACAGTTCCTTGCATGAAGCCTCGCCGACCATAGAGAAGGAAGCAGCCACGCCAATCTTACGCGGAAAAGATGGCAGAAAATGGATAGGAGGCTCTTCAAACCCCGTAAAAATTTCCTTCGCGTCGATCGATGCACGCAGCTCGTCGTAACGAAGGACTTCAAGCCACTTGCGAGCCGTGTTTTCGGAGACAAGATCCGATTTCGCGATAAGATCCCGGATCTTCTTCTGGCTTCGTGGTGGAAAGTGGCCACCCAATGCCAGATGATCAGGTGCACGGGGCTTGCTAGCTAAACTAGATAAGCTTTTGCTACCTTTAAAAGCGTTTGTCGGTAGTTGATTGTCCAAGAAAGAGACCCAATTGGTCGGTCTATGTGTCTTGTATTCATCAACTTCTTGAGCATTTTCGTGGATGGTTATCGCCAAACTGTTTGAATCTCGCTCGTCCAAGAATGGTGTTTGCAAACTCGGTCGCCGTGGAGAGAAATTTGGCGACTTCAGCACCGTAAATGAAACGTCGTCTTCACGAAAAGTGTAGGCTTCTTCATAAGTAACGTCGCCGCTTGCTGACGACGAAGCTCCGGTACTGCTTCGCTGAAAACTCCGTCCACATTCCTGGCGGCTTTCTTCCATATTCAAGCCGTCAAGCTGGGCATTGGATTTCTTCATTGTAGTTGAGATCTTCAATTTGCGCATTGCCCTAATCTGTGCATCAATCGCGGTATCCGTCGCTATCTTTAAAGACGCAGCTTTATACGCTTGCTCAATTGCTGCAGTGAGTGTAATGGTCGACATATCGACATCGTAATTCAAATTTCCAGAAATTATCGTATGATGGTACAAATTCGGAAAGTCCACTGCCGCACGGTCTGCGTCCATGCCGAACGAGTGGATGAGGCTCGATGCGACTGCATGCTTCTCAGCCACATTGCCTACCACAGGTTGACGAAGTCGCTGCGACATGTTGGTGAGTGAAGTGCTGAGATTGCACGAAACAAATGCGATGGACGCATCAAAGTACCGAATGGGAATGCCCACAACCTCGTTAAATGTCTTTCGCTGAGCCCAGATTCGTCCATCCACAGCGTCAAGCTTCACGTTGCCGCTAGCGTCATCAGCATTATTTACAAAAACGATTTGACATACCGACGCCTGTATAAATCCACGACAAAAAACAGTCGTGTCAGTATCAACACAACCGATAATGTATTTGGCACCAAAGACTAAAAAGAGTCACTTACATCTTGAACATGACCTCGCACAGCCGTTCCTGCAATCGATGTAATGGATCGGTAGGCAGTAGGATAATTCACCTGAAGGAGGTATCCTCGAATCACCTGCTCAATCGCTTGCACTTCCACGCAGTGTTGGAGAGAAAAAACATACAGATCTTTTCCTGCCGGGATCCAGTCCTCCAAATTGGTTGGACACGAGGTCCAATTCATATCGAAAGTGGTGACAAAGATGGTCGCTGTGCCCATGTGTTGTCGCTCCTGGTCCCGCAATTGTGCCAATTGTCGCAACAACTCTTCCGACAGCTTGCTGTTCTTCGTGTGCGAGCTGCTCTTGCTCACCCACGGCTCCCGTACATGACGCACTACCCAAACATGAAACTTGCCATAAATGACCGCGTTAACAAAGCCCTGAAGTGGCACAATGGTTGCATGCAAAAAGTTCAGTGCAAATGACTTCTTGCCTGTGGCAATAGCATAGGCACGATCGACCACGGCCGGTAACCAGCACAAGATGAAGCTTGTAATGTAGACCGTGAGGTTTTGCACAACAGCATAATAGGCGTCATTAGCATCATCATTTTCAAATGTCTTGAGCCTCTTTTTAATATTTATCTTGACCAACAAGAGAAAAACAGTCATAGAGACGCCACCTGCAACGACCCAAAAGTAAAGTGTCCCAGCCATCCACCAAAGTTTTTCAGATCTGTTGTTTTTTACAACGACCCAACACCACAGCCCTGCATCTCCAAATTTGTCAAAAATGAGGCAAATGGTGGGAATGCCAAGAGCAAAGAGCATTGTACCACCAATATACCATTTAATTTTTTTCATGAGCATTTGTTGATCTTCACCCATACATACCCAACGGTATAAATTAAGAGCCATTATAAAATTCCAAGCAATTGGGGCTCCATCTCCAAAAGTGACGACTAAAATCAACGTTATGTCAAAATAAAAACGATAAAACAATAATAAAAACAATTATAACCGTGTGAGATGTCAATTCTTTTTTTTTGACCACATGTTGACGTCATCAATTGAGACCATCGTACCAAAGGCTTGAAGCTTACAAACGGATGTCACGGCTTCTCCTGCATCTTGATCAAATGTCTCAGTTGGTAGGACACCAAATGCACGTCCTATAGCACCAAATAGATCCTGTCAAAAGTGATTGTCAATACCAACCCATAATTGTTAATACAAATGATTGCGTCAACATAATGATATAACAGGTAGAGAGAGAGAGAGAGGGAAGGGGAGGGAGGACACCCTTATATACCGTACCAAACAGGCAATAATATGTATCAATTCCTTTGTAACATCGAGATAATGCGATTTGGCTGTAAATCGACGTGCATACCAATAACGACCAATAATGTAAAAGGACCCAATGATCGAAAGCACAGATGAAACAGCTGATGAAACTGTTAGAATATTTAAATAGGGATCGTGTGTAGTCACTTCGAGTGACTCCATTGATAATTTACTACACACGTGTGACTAGGATGATCAATTACAGAGTGATAGCATAAGAAGAAGAAGAAGCTTTGAGCAGGAAGTACAGTAAAGGGTGAATGTACGTTGTTTGTTTACAGATTGTATTTATAAAGTATATTTGTTCTGATGAGGTTAGATGTATACACATACGATTATTTCAGTATTATATATTGCAGGTTATTAAGACTTACAAAACAGCTGCTGGGATAGTACTTTATTCAACGATGTCTGTGTGAAAGGAGTGGGACCAATAAACTGATACCGCCCCGACTCTGGACCGATAGTAGTACTGCAAGTACTGCTTCTATTATTGCGATTACTACTTTTGTAGTGTATGTAATAATTTGCTCGAAAATCGTATGGGAAGACGACCGTTACTTGCGTAAAATAAACATGTGGCTGTGGAAGAGCCACAATCTGCTTAAACATGTGCTAAGAAAGCTTCAAGCTGGACTTTACAGATCAGTCTCCGTGCACCAAATCGATACCATTTGGTCCCTCGAATTTAATGAAAAGGATTCGAAAAGTCTTTACGTCTGACAAGCAAAAACATGATACTTGTTTATACTTGTTTCTAATTGTTCATGATTGTTCATACTAGTTCATACTAGTTCATACTTGTTTATACTTGTTCATACTTGTTCATACTTATTAATCAGTATAATTAGTTAAAGGAATAATACCCACCATGGAACTCATTGAGCATGGAAATCGGAGTATACATTTCATACCTAATGATATTAAATGGATCCCTCATTCTTCACGTTTTGTAGCCATGGGTATTACTCCAAATGGTACCGGTGCATTAACCATCTACAGTCTTCATCAACGTGAATTACAGACACTTGCGGTGTATGAGAAGCTACATGGTATTAAATGTGGAACCTTTGGAGCAACGGCATTAAATCACCGACATTTGGCAACAGGTGACTACAAAGGCGTCATGAATATATGGTACTATTTTATGATAAAAATTAGTATTAAAAAAGCCTAAAAGTGAGCTTAAATACAAGTAGTAAAATTGTAGTAATATTTTTGTTATGACAGGGATGTGGAAGTAGCAGATGTGCCGCTATACTCGGCCCAAGCTCACAAGTCCATTGTAAATGCTATTGACGGCTGTGGTGGTCAAAATAGTGGCAATGGAACACCTGAAATTGTCACGTGTGGTCAAGACGGCTGCGTCCGTGTATGGGACGTACGTGTAGCCGAACCAGTAGTGACGCTGGCTTTTAAGGAGCAAGACATAGGACATGACTGCTGGACTGTGTGCGTTGGTAACTCGTACAACAATTCAGAGCGTTGTATTGTGAGTGGCTATGAAAATGGAGATGTGAAACTATTTGACTTACGTACAAACTCGGTCCGATGGGAGACCAACTGCCAGAACGGCGTCGTTCATGTGCAATTCGACCAGAAAAATAGCGAGATGAATAAGCTGCTGGTCACCACACTCGATTCCAAGTTCCGTGTTTACGACCTGCAGACGTTGCATCCAGAAAAAGGGTTTACTTGCATAACGGAAAAGGCACATAGGTCTATTATCTGGCAGGGACACTTCTTACCGCAGAATCGAGACTTGTTCATGACTAGCGGAGGTAATGGCGGCTTGAACTTGTACAAATAGTACGTTGCTGCTGCATAGGTTACAGCAGATTTTGTGTTAACAATGAGATGACTCGGTATCTGTGTACTTTCAGCCACCACCCACTTTCCAGAACGGCCAAGGACGCTGATGGAAGATTGTACGGTGTCTGTGGCACAGTTGAGCTACTTAACTCGCGAGTGCTGTCTACCCAGCCGATTGTCAGCATGGACTGGAGGTATGCAGCTCTGTAGATATGGCGTAAGAGTCGTTTCGCTGCTAATTGAATTGATTGTGTACAGTCCGGATTGCGAGGGCTTTTGTGCCTTGGCGTGCTTGGACAAAACAGTTCGTGTCTATATTGTGACGGATACGAACAAGTTGTAGTCTTCTTTTGACCTACAACGTGTATCAATCGCCCGATCGCTCGTTCTGCATTTCTTAAGGAGAAAAGAAGCGCTGCCTCATGAAACTGTTACAAGCTCAGTCGGGTTAATGCTCGTGTGTTAAGGTAAGCGGTTATAGGCCAAAGACACGACTTCTTCCTCAGAGATGCCAGATGTGTCAGCTTCTTTACTAAAGATACGTAAAATGAGTCATTGTAGGCTTTGCTCTCCTTGGCCACACTGTACTGCAGTTTGTGAATGCTAAAGTTTTTGTATCTTGTAGTTGTGCTGCTTTCTACGTATGTTGGTCGTCCATTGCGGCGAGAAATTGCTTGAAGAAGAGACTTCGTCATGTGGATAGTCGGAATCATGTGCTTGCAAGTGTCGAGAGAGCATTGCAGTTGGACACAATGATGTGATACTTGTTTGTGCGATCGGATTCTTTTGGCTGTTTGAGGTCATGGAACCGACAAAGTAGCCGTATGCTAGTATTCGACAATGAAGTCTCTCCTCCTTGAGTTCATCCTAGAGTTCGTACCGCAAGTGCTCCACCTTGTGGCAAGCAGCTTCAAAAGCCGTTTGTTCTTCTGTGAGACGTCATGTACGAACTTTGTGCTAACTGCTGCCTTTTTTCCATTGCAGCAACTATTTCGTTTTCGAGCGTAATGATCAGACGAATCTTGTCCTTATATAATGACATCATTGTAGTAGTTCTTGATCTGGTTGAAGCACTTACTCAAATTCTTCACCGGTCGTTAAAGTGCAAGTTCTTGCGCTCTTTTTTCTCAACGCAGTATTCCTGTGTGATCATGACCTTCACTTCGCCCATGATCTTCACCTTGCCCATGATTTAATCTTGAAACCCTAGATTTCATTCTTGGCATCTTATAGAACGCTTCAGCGGCTCAAATGTCAAGTACGGCCTTTCAATTTTGATTAGATGCTTCACTTTATTCAAGTCTTTCACGTACCCGTTCGTGCTGCATGTACTTGCAATACAGGAGCAGCTTTACATGAGCATTTGCTAAAAAGATATCGGTACATGTATCGAGTCGTGCTCCACTAGGAAGCAAGAATAACTCCATTCAGGACCCTTTTTGCTCAGCTTCCCTCTTTTACCTGTTTGAAAGCTTATGGTTGTTAGCTAAGACGTTGCAAGGCGAGTGCCCGTATAAACGCTGACGAGCATGAAGAAAAGCAGCCCGGGGACCCGGCCAAAGGAGCTCAAATCATCGTCGATGTCCTGACCAAGAGCGGTGGTTGCGCTGGCAAGACAATCCCAGTCGCATGCTCTTGGGCAAAGACGCGGTGGAATCGGAGATATGCCGTGTTGCAAGCATACCGTCGCGAATTCGATAATTGGGCTGCACTGGTAGCCTCGATGGACCATGACGACATTTTCTACAATGCGAAATGGGCGCTGGAGATGCTGCGTAGACTTTATCTAAAGACGAGTGGATAAACTAAACAAGTTTGTGGATCCGAAAAAATGTTTTGTTATTTCTGATCTTGCCAACCCTTTCCAATCTACAAGCTATCGACATCTTCGTTGCTGCTTCAATTTAAGCACTTGTAGTTGTACTGTTCTCTTCTGCGACGGAGCATTTCGGCAGAACGCCTTTGGCGGTGAGATCCTCAATAATCGCTTGCGATGGAATAGCTCCATTTAAGCAATCGCCGCAGTGATGCATCGCAATGACCTTATTGTCTCTCGTGGCAAGAATCGGCGACCCTGACGACCCTTCTTGCGTGTCCACGTAGTAACCCACGTCGTTTTTACGACATCCCGTGACGGTGAGAGACTCGACACGACCAGGTTGACCATTATGTAGCCACGCGATGCGTTTGCCATACCCCAACGGATGTTGCGGGATGTAGATGTTTTCTTCAAGGACAGCTCCTGAGCCACGGAGCTGCAGATAGCCACCCGTCTTCTCATACAAGCCAGCATAATCTGCAACACTATTGTTGATATCAAGTCGAACCACCGCATAGTCTAACGCTTCTGACACAGCTACAAGTGTTGTAGACGTCACGCCAACTGACCCTGGACATCCACCCCGAGTATCACAATCCTCGCTATCTCCACAACTGGTTGCTTGAGCGAAAAACTCCACCTTTGTATTGATCGCGTCTTCTGTACTGCCGATACAGTGCTGGTTCGTGATCAAGTGGCCGTCGCAACCAAGCAGCCAGCCGGTGCAGTATGCAATTAACATGCCATTCTCTTTGATGATTGAAAGTCGAGCCACGGAGTGCGACTTGGCCAACATGACTGCTCCTTCCGCACTGTTCGTAGCACTGGGCGCACAAGCAGCTTCGACAGATTCGTCTGCGCCACAGACACTTTCCTTATTTACGCTGTCGTCGTCGTCGTCGGTGTCTGTCATGTTGGCACGGTTGGTCAAAGGCACTTTGACAGCTACTTGCCGATGCTGAGCCTCATCTACCAGCTCTTTCGGAGAAAAGAGCAGGCCATCAACGGCAAAGCCTCGACACGAAGTCGAATTGGTCGTGTCCGGAACTGATGACTTGAAAAGCTCCAGCTTCACTCCATCTCCCGATATCGCAGTAGAGTAAAACGTTCCCGTTGCGTTCTTCCCCGCTAGTATTGCCACCGGTGGTGTCGTAATCGGATCATTAGACGCTCTCAATACCAGTACGTCGGTTTCTGGTAGATTGAATTGCGTGAAATGCAGTAGGTAGATGCCCTTCCCGAGCCCAGGATCGAGCTTGAGGAGATAAGAAGGTTCTTTTCCAATCGCTATTGGCAGTGTTGAGTAGTTGGAAAACTTGCACCCGGCACCGATAAGGATTTCCACTTGTTGACCTGTTGTCTGTGCGACGACATCAACAGTTGCAACAGCAGCTAGAAGGAGTGCAAAAGCCCACTGCATCTTGAGAAAATGGAAGGAAGCAAATTTGAGAGTGTCGTGATGCTGTTTGGTTGTTTTACCATTTCGTTGTTGATCATTACGAAGTGATTGAAGGGAGAAGCTTTTTGTGTTTCAAGACTGAAGTGGTAACTGTTCAAATGGATGGTTTGTTCCTTCTCTTCATCTAGCTAGAAACAATTAGGTAAAGAGCTTCTGCATCATGCACTCGTTAAGATTAATCTATCCGTCTATTTATGATGGATGGCGTTTTGATTGAAGCTTGAGAATATACTAGTGTAAGAAATCTTACTAATTATATATTCGTAAACTATATTTCAAAAGGCAAATGTATTTCTTGATAGAAGTTCCATTGAATCAATTGATTGCAATGCATTTCATCTTTCGACTTCTGTACGAATAATAACGTTGCACATTGTCAGTAAATAAAAGCAAGTAAAGGAGCTGCAAGTATCTCATTCTCTATGAGGTGTGTCGTTAAAAGAGTTACAACTCGGTATGACAAAGTAATTGGTGGCTTAGATTGTATAAATGGGTGAGCACATATGTGCGTACTGTGAAACGTGTCAACAGGTAAAGCCTTCGCCCCATTTGGAGGCGCCTCTGGCCAGCTTTCAGGTTCATCCTGGATGTTGGGAGCTTATAAGTATGAATTCTGTGTTAGGCTTACCGAAGGATTTGCAAACAAACACAAATATGGTGGTCTTTACTGACCGTTTAAAAAGATGGCTTACTTATCGCCTGTGTTGGACTAGATCGATGGTAAAGTTACAGCGCAGTTATTTTTCGATCGAGTGTTTGTGTTTCACCAAAATGACTTTTTGGTGGCAATTGTTTTCGACCGCGATCACGAAAGTTTTGTCAGTCCGTCTTTCAGGTGCGAGGCACCCAATTGGACATGTCCACTGCGAATCATCCGCAGACCGATGGTCAAAATGACGCGTAAGTCGCGTTGTTAAGGATCTCCTTCGCAACATTTGTGCTAATACGCCTCGGCGTTTAAGATCTATTCTTCCTGTTGCTGAATCTACGTTCAAAAACTCCGTGTACGACTTTACTGGCTGTACTGAACGGCCACACCCACCCACGCGCTCCTTTAAAGCTACCACTCCGTGGTATAGGGCTTGATGGGGAAAAATTTGCCGATCGCTTGCTGATGTCAGCCCGGCTATGTTAAGAAACAGTAAAGGGACTTTCTTGCGACGCGTCTTAATAGCTTACGACTTGTGCAAGACGCGATGGCTGAGAGCCACGAAAAACAAATGTTACAAGCGGATGCTAAGGTCAGAGGCTGTATCAAGAGGTAGGAGGTCGGATATTACGTACTACTAAATGCTTAAAATGTATTCACTGAAGTAGTGTCTGCTGTGTTTGAGACGAAGTTGCGCCCACGCTTTATTCGTCTCTTTACGATTGAGTCTAAGACGATCCTAGCGTATGCGCTAAATCTATCGCGCAAACTGCGTACACACCCTGTGTTCTATGTTGGTTTGCATAAGCCATTTCGGTATCCGACACACGTGAATGTGGAGGCACTTATGTTTGGGAAGTCGGCTTTGCCGCAGGTTGTAACATCCGTATTTGGACGTCTAGCTGTCCCTCCATTCAAGGATACTTCTGCTCCATCGCATGCAGACATGTCTGCATCACGTCCAGTGTCTCACGGAGACACTTCACTTCGTAAACTAAATAAGCGTAAGCTGTCGCAAAGTTTTTCCACATGAAATAAAAGGTTTCCTGTGGAGACGCTTCTCCGGAAGCGTCGTTATTATGGTCTAAACCAGTATTTGTTGAAGTGGCGTGGGTACTCTGAGTCGTGAAACTAATAAGAGTACGAGATAACCCTTCGACAAGATTACCCATACGCCGATGACATTTTGAACGTTGACCTCGGTGTCATCTCGCGACCAATAGCGTTTCTCACCAGTTATGGTGAGAGCGGGCGAGCTTGCAGCCAAGACCTGCCGTGAATATGCGGCTACAATGATAATCGAGGCACTTGGGTCTGAGTAGTAGACGCATAGCGCGATTTTGGCGACCGCAACTGGACTCGTGCCTTTAGCTTCGCGTAATCATAGCGCATCTTTCGCTCGAGGCGATCGTTTGCCACGTTGGCTCTTGCTCGTAGAGCTCACATGCTGGTCAAGCGTCGTGCATAATGCGCCCAGCGAATAAAGGTATTGCTGTCATCCTCCTCGGTTTCACCCGCGAATAAAAAGATGGGAACATTTTATATGGGAGGAACCGATGCACCACATGCTTGCCTAGTCGGGTTTGCCCTATATTTTTTGCGTGGCAATACATTTCCCGAGATATCTCTGGCGTATAGCCTCTCGCGTTGCAATAATGTCAGGTGTGGTGGTCTCAGGTCCTGTGGTTTCTGCCGACATCGAGTGGCCAGACACTTTCTTTAAACATTCTACCACGGACAATGGTTTAGATTAAATTTCGTTGACCTTGGATTGGAGCCACACCCTTTTATCGGCGCTGAGCTCTGCAATCTGCGTTGCTGTTGCTCATCGCACGGATTCATGACAGTCATCGTTGGCATTATGTTAAGCGCTGAGAGCAGCGTAGCTAGCGTCTTTTGCGATACTACGTTCAGGGAATGAATGGGATGCATGACTAGAGTCATCTTCACACTCAAAGTGGTTAGTCGAATCCCATTGAGTCCCAGGTAGACGGTGTCACTTTCGCAATCAAACGCTTCTTCGATACCTCTTTTCAAGGTGATCCCGAAGAGTCTTGGACTCATTGCCTGGAGGCTCTATGTGTGCTGTGAACAACCGTGAGGTTTAAGTTCGCGAAGCATTACCTCAATGAGAAATGTGTCGAATGATATTCTGTGGGGGCGTCAGTCTAGTGGGGAGAGTGTAACGGGTTACACGGCGGTAGTACATTTACATCCAACGTTACGTCACGGTTGTAAGATATGCGTAATTATATGCAATTATATGCATTGCATATCTTTTACTCTTGTTAAGGAGGTATTGAGCGTGTATGATGATATACGGTATCGGTAATACCGTTCCATATCGGTTAGGACTTGACAACCGATATCGCCGTACTAATAACATTATACACAGATGTTTGGATGACACATCATTGAATAGAGAAGCCTGCATATTATATTTACTATAACGTCTGCTATTATAGTGACGAACCTAGTGTAGGGTACTTAGGGTGGGTTTGTTCTTAAATCTTAATGCACCAATAAAATCAGATCTCATTTTAAGTTGTAGAGATCAGCCTGTATCATCTTGCTTCTTTTGTGCACTTCGTGCGTTGGTTCCTCGCACCTCTAAGCTACTAACTTTAATCTTGCACTCACTCTATGCATTGGTTTTCTGAACCTTTTAAGATTCTTGCTTGATGACTAGAAGTCCCTCCCAAGTTCTTCAAACGAATAGACTTTATTTAGTCCATAGAACGAAGTGTGGGTATCCAATTAATTAATTCCATATAGCTAAGGAGCGTTATGCCAATTCATTAGTTAGAACTATTAGGCTTCTATCCTTTAAAGTCTTTTTCTAACTTGATTATCTACACAGCTCTGTTATACCGGCACTTGTCACAAATAGGTAGCGACAGTGCAGGGACGAACGCCACAACCTCTTTTTTAAACAAATTAATGATCTCACTCCTAAAGAAGGTAACTCAACGGACGCAATGGATCATTAACCGATGGCGTTGCTCCAGTCAAGCTACAAAATCGTCATTAAGGTGTCAACTCATAAAATACAAAAACTGTGGATTAAATAAGTGCGCTCAAAACAATTATCTACATGAACGACAAATGTCCAAACAGTCATGATAATGATGGCACACGATCTCATGGCAAGACATGAGCAAGACCGTAAGCTTGTCGATAGCCGAGCAATTTATCGCTGGATTTTTGCAAGGCATATGACAATGTCGCGCGCATATATCTATATGAGGGTTTTATAATCTGCGAATTCATTCATTACAATGATTCGGAACCTCCTCTGTAATACCACCGCCGAATCTGTAGTGAACAAGATATTATTGTGGTGGAGTGGGTTCTCAAAATTGTATGATGAGACCCCAAACCACTCACTGTGCCGGACTGCCGACTGTCGGAGGAGGTACCCCGATGCCGCGTATAAACCTTCTCTCACCTTGTGTACCCGTCGGCTGGCGGGTTGCACTCTTCGGAGGACTTGGTGACGATGTAGATGTCTGCCTTGAGGGAGGTAGACCTGGGGGGGGCCTCGAGTGGATATGCTTCACTCGGTGGGCCGGTAGGTGGCCACTCGATCGACCTTGTCGAGAGTAGACTTAGAGCCAAATTCTTCAGGGGCACTTGTCGTCCCTGGCCTTTTCCTTCTGTTTCAGGGGTATTAACCACCTGACCTTTACGTTGCTCCCGGACCTTGAGGTGAGGGAGACCGCTTCCGATAGCGGGTCTTGGGGGTGTTGCTACTCGAACGAGCTCACAGGCCAAATATATCCTGGAGCTCTATTCGCCCTTGAACTTCGCTACACGACTGTCTTCGACGGGGGGCCAAAATATATCCCTTCCCGGAACAGTGAGTAACTTAGAACAAGTCCTTCTTGGGTGACGGAGTCGTGCCACGTAGATCGCAAATTGAGTAGTATTTAATATAGTCCTATCCTTTTAACTCCTTTACTCTATCCTTGCCTGAAGCTCTGATTCCTTGCGTCGACTAGTCTGATCCTTGTGTCAACTGGTCAGGAGTCGCTGAACCCCGAGGGGCCGAGGTCGACCAATGAGGGACCCAGGTCAACCAATGAGGGACCCAGGTAAACCAACGAGGGACCCAGATCGACCGATGAGGGACCGGGTCGACCAACGAGGGACTGGGTCGATCGATGAGGGACCGGGTCGACCGACGAGGGACCAGGTCTACCAATGAGGGCCCCAGGTCTACCAATGAGGGACCGGGTCGACCAACGAGGGGCCAGGTCGATCAATGAGCGGCCATGATCAACTCCCTTTGGTACCGGTTAACCGGTACCCTGATACTGATTTTTCTTCGGCGAATCCTGCGGATTGTCCTCCACCAACGGTCGCTCCCCTTTTGAGGCCCCTGTCTCTCTGGTTTCCTGTCCCTGACCCACGGCCTATACTCTGAATCCAACTGGAGTCCGGGACCTCCATATCACAAAATTAGCACTTCACCACAGCCGCCCCCTGCACTTGCTCAACCGTGCAACGGATTGAGCACGCGCATGTCTTCACTTCCTTCGTCACGTAGGTCCTTCATTGTCCCCTTTGTAGCTCCTCCACCTCTAACTCGTGTCTGTCCAGCCATGTCTTCCCCTGTTTCTGATCCACCGTCCGCTGATCCACCGACTGAAGAGCCGACCTCGGTCGCCCCAGCGCCTTCAATCACCCCTGGTTCTAACCCCTCATCTGCTGACCCACCGTCCGCTGACCCACCATCTGAGGAGCCGACTTCAATCGCCGTCGCGCCTTCGGTTGCCTCTCCATGTAGAGAGGCGTCCTTGGCCGACCCTCCCGGGCCGGTGTGTTCGCCGTTGAGTGCTGCTGAAACTGTTGTCGTTCACAGCTCTCCTGTTTCCACCGCTTTGCCTCCTGCCGAGACAGCAGATGCTCCTGTCACGCCGACCCCCATGGTTGACCGTCCGTCTTCCGTACCCGTTAACGTACGGGCAGCTTTGCGGGAATTGCAAGCTCTCGCGGACGCCCATTCCCGCCGCATCGAAGACTGCGAGGGTCGGCTAGGCGTCCTTCCCCCTTCGGCCGCCTTGTTGGCCACTCGTTGTGAGCGGTTGGAGGAGGCACTGCGCGACAAGTCCCGGCTGGTGGCCCAACTTCGCGAAGCTCTCCAGCGCGAGACTACACTAGTGGACCGTCTGCGATGGAAGGTCGACCACATCCGAAGCCGGTACTCGCTTCTCGCCGCAGAGCTCGACCATGTCGACTTCTCTGACGGGTCACCTCCAGGACCAGCTACTCCTTCGGCAGCTTCGCCCCCGGCCGCATGTTCCCCTTCGCGGCCGGCGAAAGCTCTTGGTAAACGGTCCCGGCGGCCGTCACCCCGGGTACCCGCCAAAGCCTCCAAGCTTCCGAAGCCCGACGTCTCTGCGATACCACCGTCTGCGGTCTCTGGTGGTCGTTCCCCTGTCGTGCTTGAGTCTTCGGACGACGACCTCAGCGACGATAGCGAGACCCTTCGGGCGGCTCTGGCCAAGTCTCGTTCTGCTAGTCGGCGCCCTGCCAGTGCGAACCCTGTACGTCTTCCGTCGACGTCCACTCCTCCATTGAGGACTACCTCGGCTACCGGCCTCTCGTTGAAACGGGCGATGTTCGGGACATCGGACTCGGAGACCGAGTCGTCTGCGGAGAAAAACAAGAGTGCGCCTCCTGTCGCGGACAACACTTCGCCCCTTCTGGCCGACTCCAGCCTGCTTCCCAGAGACTCCATGATCCCCGGATACATGCAGTCGAAGACCTTTTCCGCCGCGTAAGTGGCACCTTGGCCGGTCGACCTGGTCAATTCGTGGTGCATTGTTACAATGTCTTCCACAGACTTGGTCGACCAGCTGGATCTACCTTGGGGTTGGTTTGGCCCTCCGGACGGAAACCTCGACCGGCCCCCCAAATGTAAGAGGTCGTTGGTGAACCCTCCAATGATCCAGAGATTGCTAGCGGCGGAACCTTGGGTGGAAGCTCGTGTTCCCATGCAGCCCGTGTCCTTCCGACCTGTTGGATGGTTCGCCCAGTTGGCAGCGGCCTACATCCAGTTTGACGAAGATCATAGTCAAGCTCTTTGGGAGGCGACCCACTGCTTGTGGACCTCCAAGGACCAAGCGCGAGCGAACTCTTTCCTCGCGTCCTACTACAACGCGCGGAAGAAGCGTCGGAGTCGGGCAACTCGAGCTTGGCGGGAGGTGGTCGACCTTATCTTCATTGGGATGAGCAAGGGCCACTGCGATCTCGACATCTTCCTGGATCCCTTCTTCCGTCATCTTCCTCGAACCCGCCGTGTGGTTTATTGGTTCCCTGGTCGTGAAGAGGGGTCGGACCCGGTCGACCTGCTTGAGGCCCTTCGGGTGTCGGATTCCGCGTGGCCGTGGCTCACCCAGTATCGTTTGTCTTCTGTGCCCCATCCTGGCGCTCTAGTTCCACGCCTCAAAGGCAAGTTTGTGCCATCCGTTTAAGTCTTCCCTTGAACATGAACCTTCTTCTGTTCTGATTGATCTTGGTAATCGACCTCCTTTGTTCTCCATTCTCCTATACCCTTAACTCTTGGAAATTCAAGGCCGCCCCGCAGGCGACCCAAGTCTTCCAACGAGGGGCTGGGCCGACCATTGAGGGACTCGGTCCACCTTCCAAGAAACTTGCTACCGCCGGCTAGTTTTCATGGCTTTGCATTACTTCGAAGCGGTTATGGCTTGTGTTCTTGCGCTTGAAGTCCCGGAGTAAGGCTCCGCAATTCAGATCCACTTCGTCCACCCACGAGGGGTCAGGGTGTCCCTTCCATTGCACGAGGAACTCTCGTTGTTGCCTCCCATACCGAATCTTCTTGCCTGTACGACTCTCTAAAATTTCTTCGACTTCATACTCGCCCTCTTCCAATTCCCGCACCCAGCTGTCTTCTGGTAGCAGACATTCATCGAAGTCGACTCGATCTGTTCCATCCACTTTCAGCTCGCTGTTCGGTCGATCGGGGAACTCTCTGACGGGCTTGAGCTTGGAGATGTGCACGATTGGGAATAGTCTGTATTCTGTACCTCGTAACTCCAGACGTACCGCATGATCTCCAACTAACTCCTGAACTCGGAACGGTCCGTGCCATAGGTGGGCCAATTTTTTGGCATACCTCTCCTTCACTCGGTCCAAGTATAGCCATACCCGGGTCCCTGGCTGAATTTCGTGGCCGACTACCCCTTCATTTTGTGCTTGCACCCGAGCCTGACTAGCCGCCCGTAAATTCTCGTTGACTTGGTCTCTTGCTCGCTGATAGTGACTCTGAATCCGATATCTCCATCTCCGAGGTCCTGAGTCTCGACGTCGAGTGTTCACCACCGGTAAAATAGTCTCAAGAGTGGTCCTAGCATCCCATCCATGTACCAGATAGAACGGTGTTTCCTCTCGCACTCTGTCTTGGGCCGTGTTTGACGCGAACGTTAATCGTTCCGCGTATTCATCCCAGTATCGCTGTCCCACGTCGGCTACGTACATCTTGAGCGATCTTGTTAGAGTCTGGACCATTCTCTCCGCAGTGCCGTTCGCTTGAGGTCGGTAGGCCATGGTCGCTCTCTGACGTTGACCTACCATACGACTGAACGCTCGGAAGAAGTCCGACATAAACCCCGGTTCCCGATCGTGACGGATCGTCTCACTGGCACCAAAACGGCGGAAAACGCATTCCTCATATCCCTCAGCCACTGTCTGGGCTGTCCGTGACGCACTTGCTTTAGCCATCACATAACCTGTGAACAGGTCGATCCAGATCAGTAGTTCCGTGTTTCCTTTATGTGACTTGGGGAGAGATGGTATGTGGTCCATCGCGATAATTTGGATGGGGTACGTCGCTTCAACATTCCCCGGAGACCTCCCTTGTAAAGTGGGTCTCCCTTTACCAGTCTCACAATCTATGCACTGACCCACATATTTCTGAACACTCCGGAACAGACCCCTCCAATGGCAATATCGTCGGATCCGATGATAAGTACGTCCGATCCCCTGATGGCCGCCTTCCAAACTCGTATGATAGTGATGGAGGACGTCGGCTTGGAGACTCTCAGGTATCACCAATCTGGCAGTTATGCCTCGGTCGTCTCCCTTGATTCTCTGGCCGGGGCAGTACACCAGCAGTCCCTCTTCACTTATCTCGTAATCCTCCGACATTTTGCTGCAGTTTCTGGCCGCTTCCACCGACAAGTCTTTCCAGTCTCCTTGCAAATATGCCTTCAACTCGCGTACCCAGCTCTCCTCTTCTTGCGCATCTCGGATCCTATCCATCCGGAGTTGTTGTAACACATCTTCTTGCATAACCTCTCCCGATATTTTGACGGGGAGCCGTGATCTCGTCACCGCAGATACCTTGACCGACTGACCTCGGTCTCTAGGGACCAGCACCTCTGGCAGCCGATTGATTGTTTCTAGACCTGACCACTCTCCTCTTGGTATCGACTCGACCCCTTGCTGCTAATGTAAAGCTGTACTGGCCAACTAGTCTGCGCTCTGATTCCAATCTCGTTTCACATGTAGGACTGCCTGGTTGGGCCACGACTGGAGTTTACTCAGCGCCTTGGCCCGCAACGGGGATAAACCTGACGCTTTGCATTCAATCTCTCCACGCATCTGTCTTATAACCAGATTGGAGTCTCCACAAATAATCAAACGCCGTCGCTCCATTGGCTCCAACAGGTCAAAACCCAGTAACATGCCTTCATATTCAGCTTCATTCACCGTAGACTTGTCGAGATATTTCGATGCAGCTGCAACTATAGTCCACGCAGGGAGTCTCCACACAATAGCGCTGCAAGCACCTCCCCCTTGTTTCACCCGGGCCGACCCATCGAAACTTATCACATACAGTTCTTCATTTAGTTCCACTGTGGGCGTCGGTAGGTCGACCACTTGCCTGGATTGCTTCTTGGGAGCAATTGACGACAGAATTGAGTCCACATTCTCTCGAGGCGTGATGCTGGCAGCTAACGCCCCCAGTACCTGGTCCTCGCCTTTCTTGCATTTCACAATCTCCAAAGTCCACTGTGACAACAGAGCGGCCCAGTTTCCTAAGCGACCTTGCAACCCCAAAGACTTTACTAGCCAGGCTAGTGTAGAATGCCTCGTCAGAACTTTGAGAGGTCGGGTGACCAACATCGTGAAGCAAGTTTCCAATATCCGTAGCAGCGCCAGCACTTCCTTTTCCACTGTGCTATAGTTCATCTCGTTTGACTTGAGGGTTCGGCTCGTAAACATTACCGGCATATACAGGCCGTCGTAATTTTGCACCAACGACGCCGAAATAGCCCAATCACTTGCGTAGACAATGATGACCGCCTCTCTAGCCGAGTCGAAATGTCGTAGGATGGGCGCCGTAGCAATCTTGTTCTTGAGCATGGCAAACGCTACTTGTACCTTCGACCATTTTTCTTCGTCGTCTTCCTGGGCCGCCACTTCCTCGTTAGCCTTTAATTTGCATCTCCAAGCGTGAAAATCCACCTCTCTCAGTTCGTAAAGGATCGACGCGTATATGGCAAAATCTTCGATGTACCTGCTGTAGTAATTTAGGCTTCCTAGAAAGGACTGCATAGCCTTCAGTGTTGTCGGTAGAGGTAGGTCGACCAAAGACTGAAGATCTTTTGGGTGGGCCTCTAGCCCTTCCTTGGAGACTCGATGTCCAAGATACTCGACCTTCCGACATCCCCACGTACTCTTGACGGCACTGACCGACAAATTCCAATAGTCACACACGTATAGCAGCCGCTCCAATTTCTGGCATAATACGTCCCACGATTCTGCCGGAACAAGTATATCGTCAATGTATGATCGTCGACCCAATATTGAGAGGCTCGATTTTGCATCGGGTTCCCCTGTTGCGAACAAATCCTCTGTTTCCTCTGTGGCAGCCCCTGGCGAAATCCGTAAGAATCCATATAACGCATTATCCAACAACCTTTGATATATCTGAGGCGCATTCTTAAGCCCAAAAGGCATCCGAAGCCATTCAAATAATCCCAGTGGAGTAACGAAAGCTGAGATTAATCTCGCCCTTTCGGTCATGCTGACGACCCAAAAACCACTCGCCATATCAAGAGAACAGTACCATAAAGCTCCATCCCAGTAATTCGTTAATCAACGGCATCGGGTATACCATGAGCTGGGTAAGATCATTCACCAACCGATAGTCGATACACAATCGAATATCGACCCCATTCTTCTTCACGATAATTACAATTGGGCTGGCCCATGGCGAGGTGGAAGGCTGAATGATCTTTGCTGATAACAATCCCTTGATCAGGTCG
Organism: Peronospora farinosa; assembly: GCA_947646735.1. Classification (NCBI taxonomy): domain Eukaryota; phylum Oomycota; class Peronosporomycetes; order Peronosporales; family Peronosporaceae; genus Peronospora; species Peronospora farinosa. The sequence continues at coordinate 74,885 of CANTFK010000153.1, read as the reverse complement.
GCTAGCTTCTCTCTGAATTGAGGGGCCACCTTTCGTACGTGTTGCGCGATCGGTCTTGCGTTCCCTACATCGATATCGCATATCACTCCTCGGGCGGCCGGGGGTAAGGCGTTACCTTTACCCATCAGCAGATGTCGTTTCTTCCATATTATTTGTCGCAACCGGTCCACCTCTTCGGGAGTGTTCCCATCTGGGTCTGGAATCTGTATATCTTCTAACGCAATGCCTTCGGATGAGGGGTCCACTTCCGGTACGACCGCCCACCCTGGCCTTATGTCCTCGGCCCAAAGTTCTCCACTCTCGAAAGAATACACCTGGTCATCTGCCTGTAACAAGTCTACCGGTTTGTCTTCCTTCTCATTGGTGGTGGTCACTGTATGCAGGTCTTCTTCAAATACACTCCGCTTTTGGGCGGTCCCCTCCTGCCAATTCACCCTCTCTTCGCACAGTTGTTCTTCACTGTCGGGTACCGGTTGGTGTGTTATATTCATCATTGGGGTTGGGGCCTGCGGTCGCTGTAAGATGTGTGACGGAGTCTTATACTCTGGTCTCTCCACTAGTGGCCCCTCTTCCTCTTCCGTTAGGTCGACCTGATGGTCGACCTGGTCGGTAGTAGATTCATAAGCCAGATTTAGCCATTCCGCATATCTTCGAGAGCCTACCGAGACAAACCCTGGCGTTCTTGGAACTTGCTCCCTAGTCAACCACATACCTACCTTAGTATCTTCATGCAATGTTAAGGGGCGAGGGCTGACATTGGTTATCTTCAAAATTGGTCGACGTCCTAACCCTTGTATCATGGTGGTCACCCATCGTTCGCCTCTCGTGACCAACAATTTCCACTGTTCTGAGATCGACCTTTTGAGAGGCACTTCCGTACATCCTCCAACGGATATCTGTACATACCGACCCAATTTCACATCCGATACTCGCGTATTATACAGTGTCCTTCGCCCAGTCAACTGTACCCTGACCTCATCGGGGAGGCAAAGAGCTCCGTCGGCCAAGTCTAACCGGATACCGGCTGGTACCATGAAGTCCATCCCCAAAATTGCATCTTGGCCTACCATAGGGCCTACCCACACCTTAAAGATGTACACCAAGTTCCCATTCAGAGTGACCTTGATGCGAGTGCGTCCCTCCGTGGTGTATACGGCTTCCCCAATACCAATACATTCTTGTCGTTCACTTTCATCAATTTGGCAGCCTACCTTACGAGCAAAGGCGATATCCAGAATGGATATCTCGGCACCAGTATCGAACAACAAATTTGCATGGTCGTTGTTGACCTTTCCAGAGGCTTTCGCTTGCCTGAACCATTTAGTAGGGGCGTGGTATTTCCAGTACCCCCTAGACTCGCCTGGCAATAAGTCCAGCTCCATTACTGAACTTTCTCGAACAAAGCTATTAGGTTCATTCAAAGAAGCAACATGGACCACAGGGTAATTTCCAATCTTCGATATATTTCCAATCTTAACTGGAATACCCGTCCCCTCCTTGGGCTGTTTCTCCACATATGCAAAGATGCAACAATTAGAACGCTCGGCTCGTACCAGATTCAAACCTGGCGAGCGTCCTAATTTGCCATCTTCTCGAGTTTCTCCGGGAACATCCCTGCGTGCTTGGCTGGGTTGTACCATTGACGGAACAAATTATAGAACTCCTCCATCTGGCACTTCCCAATCTCGTGAATCTCTCCACAACCCCGGCATACAAACAGGCAGCGGTCAGACGGGTGACCTTTCCTTCCACAGCGGTCGCAGGTCAATCTTTTCCAGCAATTCAGATCTCCATGTTTCTTGGACCCGCAATATGCACATCTCGTGTTTGGGGTCGCTGATGATGGGCCGGGTCGCTGGTCTACTGCCTGGCGATGTTGGTCGGCCTCCCTAGTCGGTAGATTCTTTGAGAACCTCACACTTGGATCCCTCCCCGCTTCCTTCTCCATAAGGTAGACTCGTCTAAGATCTCCCTCATTCTCCGAGGAGTCTGGACTGGAATCGTCAGAGCTCGAGTCTTCCAGGGGCGTCCGTACTGCATGTATGGAGCGGCGATTTAGATCTCTCGGCCTCTCGGGTAGTGCCGGTGCCTTCTGACGAAACTTGTTTGATCCAAACAGCATCTTGCCTCGTCTTGCCTTCGTCCGCTGACATGCTATCAATACTTCCTCCAATTCTTCCACGTCCGCCAGACGCAGCATAGTCAACTTGTCTGCTAGCTCTGGGTCGTCCACCGTCAAAATGTAGTGATCGACGTGATCCTTCTGAATCTTGGGCGACCCATCCTTAATCTTCATCTTCGCCCTGATTCCAAGCACATTCAGGCGGTACAGCTAATCCAGCGGGGTCTCTTCCGACCTTTTCTTCGCATGGTAGTACTGGCGGGCGACCGGTACCCCCGTACCTTCCAGTTTCCTCGGCTGAGCGACCCAGTTGACGGTACCAATTCTGTGCCGGTCCAGTCAGCAATCCTCCAAAAACGAGACATCGTTCATCATCTGGTGCTTGGTCTCTTATGAATGCTGTCTTGACCGTCGACACCCAGCTGCGCGCTCTGTCTTCGTCTTGGTCTCTTCCATGAAATTCTTTAAGGACCGAGGTCGCCGATAGTTTGATGCGAGGGACCATATTTGGCATCTGTCCCAGCGCTGCGTTCGCCATCATCGACTGAGGTCCCCTGAAATCCATGTTGTCAGGGTCGAACTCACAGGAAGCGACGGATTCCATATCGACGTCGGTCATCGTGTGGCCTCTTGGTATTTGTATGCCTGGATGCTGGTCGTGGTGAGCGGTCGTCCTTTGCGCCTCTGGTCTTCCTCCTGCTACACTCCCGTTAGGGTGTGCCCGCGGTACTTGGCGTTCATTCAAAAATCTTGCCATCGCCGCGTCGAAGAGGGTCTGCAAATCGCCTACCGGGTAGGTAGGTCCTTCCCAGCATCTTCGTCACGGGGCAGAGCAAATTCCAATTTTTTCTCTTGCTGATTTTCCATTGGCTGAAAATCGGAATGATTTTCATTCTTGCCACGCGTCACCGTTTCAAGACCACTTGGCTCCTGCTCCGCGCTGCGCGCTCGGGCCTGGAGCAGCGCCGCTCCAGTAGGGCCTAGGGGCATCCTAGTGACCGACCCAGTTGAGGACGATCCTGGGGACCACGGTGCTGCTTCCCTCTGGCCGCTTGGCATCCGGTGTTGAGATGGGTCTTGATTCGCCCCTGGGTGGCCGGCGGCTCCGTACATGTGGGGACCCACCGTGATGTCCTGAAGCGTCATCTGGCTGTCGTTGGACCGCATGTGTGTAGGTGTCACCAGAGGTGGGTGTTCCGTTGCTGGTGTGGTACCCACCAGGATCGACAGTCGCTTGTGCATGTGCTCTAACGTTGTTGTGATTCTGTCGAACCCCAGGGATAGCAGGTCGTCCGGGTCGAACCGACCTGCGACCATGTTCGCTTCACGTAGCATGGTGACCAGCGCTGTGATCGCGTCCGTGACGGAGTGCAGCCGTGGCAGGGTCGACACCGGCCCAGTGAGTTGACCCAGCTGTCGGATCTCCAGGATCTTCGCGACGGGGTCGCTCTCCAGGAACGCGTTCAGCTTGCGCTGGTGGTAGGCCCTCGTGACATCAGCGTCTGTCCAAGACGCCAGTCCTTCCCTCTCGGGGCTTATCGACTTGGTGTTTCCGGGTGCCTTCATCCGGAGCTTCGTCGGCTTGGATTGCGCGATCTTGTTTTGTTGTTTTTTGGGGACCTTAGCCTCTCATTTTTCACCGTCGGCTGATGGTCCTCTGGATCATGGTAGGGGTCATGACCCGAGGTGTCCTCTTAGAGGACATAGGGAGGGCATTTAGGTTTTTCTTCAATAAATCAAACCTCGACCATGTTGACCGGGCCCCTCCCAAGGTCCGGTCGGTCCTTCGATCCTTTGTTTGTTTCTTCTTGAGTCACTGGCGATCGGTCATCCCGTGACTCTTCGGTCTTGTGCTCCTTCTTGACATGAACATCTTTATCATCTTGGGACTCGCGGTGAAATCCCGCGTCTTCCGAAGATCCGGGCACGCGCACCATTGTGGTGGAGTGGGTTCTCAAAATTGTATGATGAGACCCCAAACCACTCACTGTGCCGGACTGCCGACTGTCGGAGGAGGTACCCCGATGCCGCGTATGAACCTTCTCTCACCTTGTGTACCCGTCGGCTGGCGGGTTGCACTCTTCGGAGGACTTGGTGACGATGTAGATGTCTGCCTTGAGGGAGGTAGACCTGGGGGGGGGCCTCGAGTGGATATGCTTCACTCGGTGGGCCGGTAGGTGGCCACTCGATCGACTTTGTCGAGAGTGGACTTAGAGCCAAATTCTTCAGGGGCACTTGTTGTCCCTGGCCTTTTCCTTCTGTTTCAGGGGTATTAACCACCTGACCTTTACGTTGCTCCCGGACCTTGAGGTGAGGGAGACCGCTTCCGATAGCGGGTCTTGGGGGTGTTGCTACTCGAACGAGCTCACAGGCCAAATATATCCTGGAGCTCTATTCGCCCTTGAACTTCGCTACACGACTGTCTTCGACGGGGGGCCAAAATATATCCCTTCCCGGAACAGTGAGTAACTTAGAACAAGTCCTTCTTGGGTGACGGAGTCGTGCCACGTAGATCGCAAATTGAGTAGTATTTAATATAGTCCTATCCTTTTAACTCCTTTACTCTATCCTTGCCTGAAGCTCTGATTCCTTGCGTCGACTAGTCTGATCCTTGTGTCAACTGGTCCGGAGTCGCTGAACCCCGAGGGGCCGAGGTCGACCAATGAGGGACCCAGGTCAACCAATGAGGGACCCAGGTAAACCAACGAGGGACCCAGATCGACCGATGAGGGACCGGGTCGACCAACGAGGGACTGGGTCGACCGATGAGGGACCGGGTCGACCGACGAGGGACCAGGTCTACCAATGAGGGCCCCAGGTCTACCAATGAGGGACCGGGTCGACCAACGAGGGGCCAGGTCGATCAATGAGCGGCCATGATCAACTCCCTTTGGTACCGGTTAACCGGTACCCTGATACTGATTTTTCTTCGGCGAATCCTGCGGATTGTCCTCCACTAACGGTCGCTCCCCTTTTGAGGCCCCTGTCTCTCTGGTCCCCTGTCCCTGACCCACGGCCTATACTCTGAATCCAACTGGAGTCCGGGACCTCCATATCACAAAATTAGCACTTCACCACATTATTCGACCCGCTCCTCGTACTCATTAATGTCCGACAAAGATTCCCGCTAGTACCTTTCCTTTTATATGATATTGTGGCTGAAAAACTATATTGCAAGTACCCAGATACGAGGGCTACGGAACACCTGGAATGAGAAAGAGCTGCTGCACGATTGGGAAACAAAGGAGCGCGTTACAGAAGACTTAGCGAGGTGATGATCAGTTGGATTTGAGTCAGTTGGCTCAGGAGAAGCACGAATACACGGAAGATGGATGACAAAACAAAGGAAGCAGCGGCTGGTGCGCCCACAGTTGAAATACGACGCGGAGCCATGGAGCCACGAAGAAGGACAGCGATGTAGAAGACGTAAAGACGGTTATAAATCAAGTGCAAGACAACGAAGTAGCGCCAGGAGTCCGTGTTCCATCAAACTAAAGATGAGTTGAGCGGGTCGATGCAAGGACGGCGCTGAAGTCGTTATACACTAGCGGGATGCTCAAGGCGACGCAAGGAATGGGTGCGTACAAGCAGCCAGCTTCGTATACTGTATATAGGAATGCTCAAGATAAGCAGTCAACGATCGTGCTCGTAGCGTCGAGTACCAAGTTGCACACTCTCACCGGCGAGGGGGGTGCTGGATAGCAAAAATATTTATCTAGCGGGGTGCTTGATGTACGCCGGTGAAGGCTATTGACTAATGCTAAAATAGTCTGTCACAAGGTAGTAATGGAATGTTCGTTGCGTATGGCAGCGGCAGAGGATACTGCACTTAAATAAATCACTTTGCGGCGGTAAGCAGCTGACGAAACCCGCGGTGGCGGGCCGAAACGCGTCTGGCACGCGTCCGGAAGTGGAATTGATTTTGTCATGCGTGCGTTAACGAGATAAAGACTTATTACCGCCTTAAACTTGATGGGCGTTGAGGAAGCGCTCTTGATTAACTCGTAAATTTAACTCCGTTCTTTTGTTTAATACGAAGTGCGAATGTAGATTTTAGGACTCAAATAAAGGTCGAATTACTATTAATTAGTTATTGGGTCTGGCATTTTGATAATAAACAAATTATAAGAGTGATGCGCAGTATCCGCTAATCATATACTGCCTTATGCCTAATTATGTAATTATGTATTATTCTTTTAGCTACTTATGTAATAGGTTGCCCCATGACATCCTCCCCTCTTTAAGGTGTGCTGACCTGAACGAAAGCGCGAACCGCATAAAAACCTTCTTAATCAACGGCGTCACGTTGAACCTGCTCGGTTTAACACAACTGTTCAGCATGCACCTACTAACATCCCTGACAACGGAACTGGAGAAACCAAGCGACGATCCGAAGAGAGCAGGCGCCGCAGGTCATGGATGGAGACTTGAAGCCGTGGGGTCTGTATAGTCTCGAAGGTGCTGTTGAACCCGAGCCACTGGAGGTGATGAAGGACCACTTTCCGCGATACTGCTTGTCTAAGCGTGGGGAATGCCCCAGCATTTCCGACCATGGATCGCCTGTTTGAGCGGAGCCTCTCGGAGCTCCAAGATTCTGAGCCACGACGAGTGAGAACACGCCCTTACGATCGCCGTGGGCGTTCACGTAGCCGAGGTCGTCAACCGTATCATCCATATGCTCTCGAGGCTCATAATAGGTCTCGCAGTTGCTCAGGAGGTCGTCATAAATTCGTTGCTCGCGAGCATTACGGCTCGCGAGATCGGGGATAGAATCGGCAGCGTCGGTCGCGGTAGCCGTCTTCATACTGGACTCACGATCCTATACCACGTTTGGAACATCCTAGACCAGCATACTTATAGTGTCTCATGTGTCGTCCGCTGGCAAATATATGAACTAGCGAGCCCTGTAATGTTTCTCGACATGGCTCTTCGTTTGCGCCACGTCACTACTCGGCGTCTGGGGCTTGTAATCCTTGTGTTCGACAATTCGACCAACGGTCCAGTGGCGCGCGCACCCGATGCATCAAACAAGGGTGGAGGAGCATTACGACGAAAGATCTCTGGCGGTGAGCGCCGATTTGCACAATTAGACGCCTGTACAGTCTAACGACGAGATGCGTCTTCTTTGCGCTGGAGTCCCAAAATTCGAAGAATGCCCTACTTGATTCTCGCTGGATGGCGGAGAGTGTTCGTGATCGTGCGACTGCTGCAACTGAGACTGCTGAGTGGGCTCGACGAGAGCAGTAGATTCTGGCTGAGAGCCTACGCCGACTTGAAATGACTGCATTCAGAGTACCCCAGCAGAACGAGTCTGCACACGGTCGGGCTGTACTCGGTCCTAGTCGTCGTCAGCTTCTTCGTCAAGGGATGTCGGACTTTGAGGTAGCTCAAAAGAGTGAGGAAGATTTAGAGGGAGATCCTCCGGTAGGAAGGCCTTGAGGCGCCCGACATAGAACGTAGGGTGCAAACGCATAGATGTAGGTATGTCTAGCGTGTAAGCGTCACCATGCGCCTTAACAACCCGAAATGGACCAATAAATCTTGGCGCTAACTTATTAGCGCCCAAATTCGTCACTGAGGTGTTCGGTAATCCACTTGTTGATAACAATACTCTGTCACCTTCTCGAAATATCAACATACTCTTTCGACCTCTTCTGTCTACATTCTCCTTTTGCTTATCGACTGCCTCTTGTAATGCATCACGCACAAAACGCGTGGTTCCTTGTCGTAATAGTAGGAATTAGGTTACTACAGCCGAACTTGCAGGCTACGTATCCTCTTTAGGAGCAAAATTGGCAACGGGATACGCGATGGAAAGCATCGCGTCAGGAGTCGATATGACGTTGACCACAAAATTACCAGTATTAGGTGCATCGGCAACAACCTTATGCGCATCGTAATCAATCATCAATAGTTTCGGCACAATTCCATCCGTAGATACTCCCCCACCAAGCTTGGAGACTGGGTGTTCTGAAGCTGAGAGAGCAAGCAGCGCCGGAACGCGAGGATGCCTCGCGTTGTTAACGAAAAAGGGCGTCAACCCGGTTGACGCATGGACAGCATTGTCGATTGCAAACTCTGCAAGTGGAAGAAATGAACTCCATGACGAGAACGATGTTGCATAACTGCGCAAGACATCTTCGAGCACTCTGTTCACACGCTCCGTTTGCTCATCCGTCTCTAGATGGACCGCCGTAGACATAAAGCAACCGCGTGCCTAATAGCCGGAATAATTCGGCCCAGAAAGCCGAAGTGAAACGCGGGTCACGGTCCGAAACAATAGATTCTGGCAAGCCGTGATGCCTAAAGATAAGATCAATGAAGATCTTCGCTGTCGTCTCCACCGTAATGTGGGTGGAGACCGGAGCAAAATGCACCATTTTGCTGAATCGATCCACTAGAACCAATACGCCCGTGCGTTTCTGTTCATCCGGTGGAAGGCCAAAGATAAAATCCATGCTGACCGAGCGCCAGGCTTCCGTAGCAATCGAAAGCGGACGCAATGGGGCTTGTGAAGACGGCGCGGGCTTCACACGCTGGCAGTTTTTCAGGAGTGCACCCATTTCTGGATGTATTTATACATTCGCGGCCAGAAAATACGCGAGAAATAGCCGCAAACTTCTTTTTGCGACCCAGGTGTCCGCCAGCTGGACTGTCGTAAAATTCTTGAACCAATCGGGCTCGAAGGTCGTCATCAGCAGGGATGACGACGCGCGGGGAATTAAAGTCGTCCATCGTGTACGTCAGCTACGACCCGTCAAGTGCGTGACGCTTGATGATATCGCTCGCATTTTGGTTTCGGCAACATCGCGAGTGATCCTTCTTCACTAAAAGGTCTAAATTGTTCGATAGTTCCCGCATAGAAGTAATATCTTGCGTAGGATTCAGCGATCTCAGTTCGTATCGACAGCACGTGTCCTGAGATCATTGAATTGATCCCCAACTGATTGCAACACGCGCTGCATATTATCGTCGTCATCAACACCCTCTGATTGATGACCCATGCCGCGCCGAGGATCGTAATCTGGACGACGAGAAAGCGCGTCAGTGAGAATGTTATTCTTGCCAGGCTTGTAATGCACCACAAAATTATACTTGGCGAAGAATGACAACCATCGTGCCATACGCTGGAACAAGTGAGGGCTCTTGACGGCGGTACACAATGATGCGTGATCTTTATCGATAGAAAACATCTTTTCGCCGAGCAAATATACTCTGAACTTGATTAGCGCGTAGCGCATAGCCAAAAGTTCCTTGTCGTGTACCGGATAGTTTTTCTCTGCAGGTTTCATCTGTCGTGATTGAAAACTCACGACGTGTCCTCGACCGTCGCCATTAAATTGCATGAGAGCACATCCTATAGTGAAATTTCTTGCGTCTCATACAACGTGAAACGTCTTTAAAGCGCTTCTACAGCGTCCCACGCCCCGTGCGGAACGTTGTTGTAGCACTGAAAGTCATCAGATAGCATTAGCGCTGGCGAATCGGGCAAGCTCTTCTTTAAGAACTCGAACGCAGATTAATGTTCTGCCTCCATAAGCAGACTGCACTTTTCTTAAGCAAAGTATAGTCAGCTCAGCATAATTTCGCGTATACTTATGCAGATAATACGCCAGGCCGAGCCACTGGCGTAATCTAGTTGGGTTCCTGGCCGTTGCCCAGGAACTTTATGACGAAACTTTCTTAGGATCAGCACGAAACATTCTTTGCTAACATAGCATCCGAAAACTAAAAGTCCGAAAGCTCAGAAGGCACATTTCTTCAAATTGCATACAATTTGATTTTGCACATCACTTGAAACACAAGATTCAAGTGTCGAAGGTGACCTTCGTAGCCCTGAGCTGTTCGGATGTTAACAAAGATGTCATTTAAGTAACTTGGTGCAAAGTGGACGAAGTACTTGTGTCACCATTCGATTGAACGTAGCTGGAGCGTTCTTAAGACCTTGTGACATGACTAGCCACTCCCGAAGAACCCCGCTTGGAGTGCTGATCTCAAGGAACGGGATATCACTGTCTCCCATGAGGATCTGATAGAAACCGTCAGTCAGATCTATATGACGCTGTAGATTTCGCTCCCGTACATGGTATCTAATACCATGTCTTTTCGAGAATCGGCGTTTGAGCCGGGATTGTGGCGTCAGTCAACTTGTTAAAAGTGTGCACAATGCGCCAACCGCCGGTGGCTTTCTTCACACAGAAATTCGGACTCGAATATGGCGAGATACTCTCGCGGACATGACCAGCATTACGGCGACCCTCAAAAAATTCATCTATAGCGATGACTTGATCACGCGGTAGCGGCCACTGCCGCGTCACGCAGTACTTCGATCCTGGTACAAGATCTATCTCGTGCCGCACTCCACGATCTGCTGGAAGCTCAGCAGGAATTTTCTCTGGAAAAATATCGGCGTACTCACGGGTGATATCGTAGACAGGGTTGTCCGAAGCACGAAGAGCATCCCAAGACTGTGCCGCGAAGCGTTCTTCGCGCGCTTATTTAGGCTTAACGTTCTTTGGGCGAGCCTCCAGAACTTCTTCACTGGCTGCTTCGGTGGCTGAAATGATGCACACTTGCTCGATGTCGTCGGCCTTGAGGTCATGAAGGAAGTCTTTCCATGTCAGGTCCGGCAGAGATGTGATATCTGTAGCAGTGCATGGTGGGACGCTACCTCAATGTAGCGGCCACGATGTGGGGATCCCTCCACATATTCAAGTGCACATACGGATTCCGTCACTACGGAATCAGCTGCATCAGCGTCTTGACGTGATTATCGCCGTCTCGGTGATGGTGTGCTCCTTTCTTGCGATTCTCTTGCATCTCGAGCCCCTGCTCGAGACTGGATCGTCGCTATCGCTGGAGTATAATGTCCTCCCCTCTAGACGAGCTCGGTCGCGACCACGTCGGTCACACGCGAATTCACAGTCCGCTCATTCTCGTAAAGACGGGACTCGTCGTCGACTGTATGTGGAAGCTCGTTATTGAACGCCTCAGTTACACTCTAAGGCCTCTATTCGGCCGATGTGTTTGTACGTGGGAGCCCTTGGTCGACCGCCTCAAAATTCATTGGGACCCTCTGCTCAGCCGATGTGCTTGCACGCAAAATTCCTTCTCGACCGCCTCGCTAGAAATCGGAACCCCTGCTTGACCAATTTCTATGCGGGAACCGCTATTCAACCGCCTCGTTTTCTGGCTCCATCAGTGTGACTGAACACTATATCAAACACAAAAGACATCGCTCTCTCTGTGCTGACTTCTAGTCGTGGTGAGCTTGTTTACGACACTGACGTGAGTCCAATCGAATGGCTCAGGTTACAGATGATATCCGCTGCGTCGTACGGTGGACCGAGGTATGCCGATTGGCTGCGTGATATTACACGAAGCGAGATGCCGTATCCTCTGCACGTAATCACGCATCGACTGCTTGCCCTGTCGGAGAGAGAAGAAGTCTGCACGCAAGCGAGACTCATCTTGGGGAGGCTCGAATGCCAATCGTAATCACGCTGGATATCGTCCAGCGTAGAGAACGCCGATTCATCTACGACGAGCTTCCCAAGAGCTCATCGCTTAGCTTTGCCAACAAGCTGAGACAGCAGAAATTAACCTTGGCCGTCGGAGCGTCAATCAATCTTGACGCTATCGCAATATCCACCTCGCGAAACCAGCGATATCCAACTCACGAAACCAGCGAGTACGGGGGAGACGATTCGGGCCGTCACCGGAGTAGGTAGATGTCTCCATCTTGATAGCTTCATGGTGCGAAGTGCGCGAGGAGGTCAATACTCGTCAATTTGCTTCGGCGAGCTCGCACACCATGTAGTATTGTACGGCAGCACGGTGTTGATCAGGCGTCGCTGTGCTCAGCACCGACGTCACAATAGATTTACCAGACACCGTTTCGCGGCGGTGTAGTGTTTGCCACTCCATCGTGGTGAGGTGAGGGAAGTCAGAATGCTCCAGCGAGACCGCCGAAGCCACCGAAGACTCGTCCATGTTCATCTCGAATCTGGTCATTGGAAGGACTACCAAGTGCTATTAGGTGTAACGAGATACGGATTCGTTACCGTCTTACACTAAAAGGGCGTTGAGGAAGCGCTCTCGATTAACTCGTGAATATAACTCTGTTTTAATATTGTTTTTGTTTTGACTCGCAGTAAGTGCAAATCTGTTCCCTAGGTTATGATAACGACTCCAATAGAGGTCGATTTTTTATATGCAAATTATTGGATCTGGCACCTCCTATAATATATGACGCTTAGTATGTATTAATCTTTTAAGGCTTTTGTAATGGGTTTCTTAGTACAGAACATACCATTTGCGTAGCCTCTTCAGCTGCCACTTTTATCATCTTAAGTGTTCGAGCCCTTAATCAGACGGATCCTAGTTGCTGGATCGACTATGACGCGATCCACCAACTCCATCTCCACATCCGGAATGTGTGTCTTTGGAGGGGTACTTGATTGGTTAGCGTCTTGCCAAGCTAAACTCCGTTAATCTTCTTAGCTTTTCTGTATGAGTAGCTACAGTAGCTATCTAAGGACATCCATAGTCAATGACTACTTTTTTAGGCGTGAAAATGTGCAGCGAAACCCTTTGTGGGTCAAAACACTTTGCACGGTTTACGCTCCTAGATTCTTTAGCTTTTAGTAGGAATGAGTGTGTTACTGCCGAAAGTAGTACTGAAAGAAATAACACAATAATACACGTTTGCTTGGGAAAACTGATACGTGTGATCGCTGCAGAAAGCCTGATAGTGACACACAAAGCAGGTATCGAACGGAGGCTTCATGGTGTTAGTTTTGTTCACATCACCAATCAAGTTGTTAAGTGTAACGGGGCTAGAACGTACCGTCACTAGCTTACACGTGCGCTTGAGGAAGACTCAAGCCCAAGTATTAGGTATTAAGTAAATTTAACTCTGATTTTTATTTTGGTTTTAATTCGTACTAATTACGAAGATTTTAGTCAAATGAATACGACAGTGTTCCCGCCTTTCAGGAACCACAAAATTTCAGGTTGATTTATCATTGGTCCATATTGGGGACTCTAGGCCCAGTAATAAACCAATAATAAATTACCACGCTGTGCCCGCTATTCGGGCCCAGCACCTGCCTACATATGTAATTGTTTATTTGTGTTAATACTATATGTGTAATGTAGCCCATTACACCACCCCCTTCTCATGACAGCACTCACCAACCGTGAGTGCTCAACTGTCGAAAACCCTTCGCCCACAAACGAACAAGCAATGTCCGGAGACCCAACACCCAATCCAGCAGAACGCCCAAGATACATCAGCGGGAATGCATCAACCAGCATCATGGCGCGGCAACTCATACCTTGGTCGCTGTACGACTTGTCCGGAGCTCACGCTCCGGACTCGCTGGACATGATGCGGGACTACTTCCGCCGATTTCGAAAACTGCGCGGGAAAGGTCTTGATGGAATCGAGCATGAAGCTCTACAACGTTCTTGGTGTGCCTTCATCCAACGTTGGAATCGGATGCTCGAGGATGGTAGCAGCTTCCAATTATGGCTCGCCAATCGAGAGGAGCTTCGCGCCGATCACTCCATCGGCGCGCTACGCGAAAGAGTGTGTGAGGAAGCTTGGAATGAGGACCGTCTCTGCTTCGTCCATGTCAATGAAGGATGCCAATCTTGTGACTCGACTCCACGCCCAACTCGTGACGAATGGCGACGACACATCGCTGAGTGTCCACTCAGCGATCGCGAACGAAGTTGGATTGCAAAGTATGAGCGAAGTCTGAGCGAACGGAGAAGCGCAGTTATTCGTGGTGCGCCTCGCTGGCAGCACCACTCGCGACAGCGGAGTCAATCTCCGCGGAATCATCAGCGCAGGGCAGCGACACGTTCGCTTGTCCGTCCTACTTCGCGATTCTCGCCTCGCAATCGTGATATGTATTCACCGCGACGTTCTCGTTCACGGCGTCGTTCTCATTCGCGACATCGTTCTCGTTCACGGCATTGTTCTCGTTCGCGACATCGTTCTCGTTCGCGTCATCGTTCCCGTTCCCGACGACGTGGATCTCCTTACCGCTCTCGTTTGTCACGAGAGCGTTCGCGTGCTCGCCCGCCTTGGAATAGTCCGACTTCGTGGCTTCATACGACAGAACCACATCTGAAACGTCACGAAGGAGCGAGGAACGTGGTTCCCATGTATCCTGCTCGGGAGGGAATCCAAGCCAACGTACTCGGTACCTGCGCACGGATGGAACCGCACGCTTCTCATGAGCCGACTGCAGTAATGGTTGTGGAGGGTCCTCGTGACCCACAATGCGGTCTACAATCCAGCGCACCTGTCCCTCCGCATCAACAAGCGGAGGAGGGCCCTCGCGATGGTAGTGCTGGCGTCCTGGTTGCTCAGGACGATGTTGATCAGGCCGTGAATATAGCTGCCGATGCTCGGCTGGAGGCTGAGGCTGCCAGTGAACGTGCTGCCCAGGCGGAGAAGACTTCGAGTGAGACCCGGCAGTCGAACCGTGAACTGCTCGAGCGGATAAGGATTCTGGAGCGCCAGATGCTTGGTCAGGTTCAGACGGGATCGAGACCCCGCCCCATGTCATCGGCGCGTCGAGCACGACGGGAAGGCCGTTCGACTTACGAACCCCTGAAGCCGGCGTCGGAGCCAAACCGTGAAGCGTAGCCGGACGATATTCCTTCAGCCGCCCGACATAGGATGTCGGGTGGAGTCGCAGTGAAGAGGGGACGTCGAGTGTATAAGCGTCGCTAATTGCCTTCAGAACCTTGAATGGACCGATGAAGCGTGGCGCGAGTTTACTCGCGCCAAGATTAGTGACCGCAGAATCCCTTAAAACTTCCGTAGATAATAATACACGGTCACCTTTCTCAAACTTGCTCATGTTCTTTCTTCCATGTTTGTCAGCGTTCTCCTTCTGTTGGTCTACCGCAGATTGTAGTGCGTCGCGTACAAACCGGGTGATGGCTTGACGTTGGAGTATAAAGTCCGACACGGCCATGTCATCAATTGGTCGCGCCGACTCAATCGGCGCGTAGTTGGCAGTAGGTGAACGCTTACCCGAAGACGGGTCAATCAATGTCTGCGCAGTCCATCGAGCTAATGGGGACGCCACGTCTGATGGCGTCAAAGTGGCCGTCTTTGCCTTGGATCGGGTTACTGCATTCGCGCTCAAAATATTGTGAGCTACACTAGATCCTTGTTTGTCACCTTTATCCCCCCCATAGTGGAGCCACTAGGTGTCGTAGGTCTCCCCACGGCAAGAAAAGTAAGATCAAGAAAGTGACGAGACGAAGTTACAATTAATGGCGTTAACCCTATTGACGCGTGTACGGCATTGTTAAGTATGAGCTCATTGGGTGGTAAAAATGCACTCTGACATGTGAATGACGTAGCATAACTTCGAAGAACATCTTTCGAGGACCCGGTTCACGCGCTCGGTCTGCTTATCCGTTTCCGGATGGGCTGCCGTCGACATCAGCAGTTTTGTCCCGAGGAGCTCGAAAAGTGATGTCCAAAATGCGGACGTAAATCGCGGGTCACGGTCCGAAACAATGTTTTCTGGAAGGCCATGATGACGGAACACCGCGTCGATGAAGTGCGCCGCGGTCTCTGCCGCGGTGACCTTAGCGTGAACAGGCACGAGATGTGTCATCTTGCTGAATCTGTCAACAAAAGCCGGAATACCCGTTCGAGTTTGACTATCGGGCGCGAGCCCGAAGATGAAGTCCATCGAAACTGATCCCAGGCCTCGGCTGCAATCGTCAACAATCGCAAGGGAGCCTGCGACGATGGAGATGGCTTCACACGCTGGCATATTTCGCACGTTCGGATCCAGTTGCGTACCCACTTATACATGTGGGGCCAGAAGAAGTCTCGAGACACAGCCGCAAAAGTCTTTTCGCGGCCTAAATGACCGCCAGCAGGAGCATCGTGATACTCGTGAATGATTCTTGCACGCAAATCCATGTCGTTGCGATCACCGTGTGAGGAGCATCGAATTGGTCGATGCTATACAGAAGCAAATCGCCATTTAAACTGTATCGATGAATATGGTCGCGCTTGGTACGGGATAATGCTCCCAGTGCAGCATCGCTGGGAGCACGCAGATACTCGATATTGTCTGCATAATCTGAGTCACCCTTGTACGCTGCGACGATCTCATCAAATAAACACGGCTCGGGTGTAACCCGAGTTAGGTTCAACGATACACACATTGCACATCGGTCATCATCGTCCTCGTCATCAGTAGCCTGGCGACTCAGAGCAGTCCGAGAATCGTAGTTTGGACGTCGTGAGAGAGCGTCGGAGAGAATGTTGGTCTTGCGTGACTTGTAATGTACGACAAAGCTATACTCAGAGAAGAATGAGAGCCATCGTGCCATCCGTTGGGACAGGTGGGGGCTCTTCATCGCTGTGCGCAGCGATGCATGATCGGTATACAAAGCAAACGTACGTTCACCAAGGAGATGCACGCGAAACTTGATGAGTGCATAGCGCATCGCTAATAACTTTTTGTTGTGAATCGGATAATTCTTCTCAGCTGGCTTCATCTGTCGCGACTGGTAACTCACGACCCGTTCACGGCCCTCATCATCAAATTGCATGAGGGCACAACCGATTGCAAAATCACTGGCGTCGCAAACTACGTGGAACGGCTTGGAATCGTCTGGTAGGACCAGGACTGGCGCTGACGCTAGGCTCTTCTTTACTGCTTCGAAGGCTGCTTGGTGCTCGGGACGCCACAACCACGTGGCGTCTTGTTCAAGAGTGACGACAAAGGCTGGATAGAACCAGCATAATCCTTCGTATACTTGTGCAAATAATTAGCCAAGCCGAGCCACTGGCGCAACTCCGTAGGGTTTTTGGGCGTGGGCCAAGAACAGATGGACGACACCTTCTCTGGATCAGCTCGAACTCCCGATTTACTCACATAGCAACCTAACACCGGAATCTCCGGTGCACAAAAGACACTCTTCTTGAGATTCGCGTACAACTTGTTGTCCCGCATAACTTGAAACACTTGCTTCAGGTGTTGAAGGTGAACTTGGACATCGTTGAGGTTGCCCTCGGCGCGACTATGGACGAAGATATCGTCAAAATAACTTGGAGCAAAGTTCCGAAGAGGTCTTAACACTTAAGACACCATGCGATTGAAAGTGGCCGGAGCATCTTCAATCCTTGTGGCATAACCAGCCACTCCCATAACATGCCACTCGGGGTGCTTATCGCAGTGAGTGGAATATCACTTGGCCGCATCAGAATCTGGTATAAGCCATCGGTCAAGCCGATGGCACTGAAGATGAACCTTCCTGACATGGAATTCAGCACCATGTCTTTCCTGGGAATAGGCGTTTGCGCAGGAATAGTGGCATCATTCAACTTATTGAACGCATGCACTATCCGCCAGCCTCCCGTAGCCTTCTTCACGCAGAAGGTTGGACTCGAATGTGGTGAGATAATTTCACGCACATGAACCCGCTTTGCGGCGGCCTTCGAAGAATGCGTCAATAGCTTCGACTTGATCTCGAGGCAACTGCTACTGCTGTGTCACACAATACTTCGACCCTGGCACGAGATCAATCTCGTGCCGAACACCACGGTCCGCAGGAAGTTCATCCGTGATCTTGTCCGGGAACACGTCTGCATACTCACGAGCAATGTCGTAGACGGGGTTACCAGACTCTCGCAGAGTGACGCAAACCTTTCTTCACGCGCTGACTTTGGCTCAGCGCTTCGAGGACGCGCCATATGCTCCTCGTTCGACACAGTAATCACTTCGTTGGTGATTAGACACACTTGTTCCACAGTGCCTCCCTTAAGGTCACGTAGGAAATGCTTCCAGGAAAGCCCTGGAAGACTTGTAACGGAAGACGCATCACGAGGAGGGCTCTCGACCTCGATATATTGGCGCCTTTGTGGACTCCCTTCCACGTACACGATAGCGTGGACACGTTCCAACGCTAAATTCTCGGTGCTGTTGTCCCCATCGTGCTTCGAGTCACTACTCAAAGCTGGCGAACCACAGTCAGGTGATAAACCATCACCCCCCCCCTCTAGGCACTGGATGTCTTCATCCAAGATGCCGGAAACACTGGACGGGAGTAGCCCAAACTCGACCGTCGACACTTGATGCGGGAGCTCCTGCTCGGCCGCCGTAAACCCGTGTGGGAGCTCCTGCTCAACCACAATATGCCCATGTGGGAACCTCGGTTCGACTACAGTGGGTGATGATGGGAACCCCGGTTCGACCATCATGCTCTCGCGTGGGGACTCCTGTCCGTCCACGTCACACTCGCTGGCGAGCTCTTGCTCGTCGTCACAATGCCCTTGTGGGAGCCCCTGCTCAACCATAATAGGTGCAGATGGTAGCCGCGGTTCAACCACTGCATTCACGTGCGGGAACCCCTGTTCAACCGCATTAATGACGCGCGGGAACCCCTGTTCGACCGCGACGTCCTCGTCGTCCTCTTCTCTCTGTAGCGAGGAGTCACTGTCACTTGTGTCTCGAAGAACAGCACAAGCAGTGCAGAGAGGGCCATCGCTCGCTCTGTGCACCGCCAACGTCGTGGAATCACGATCCACGACTGTGACGTTCGGCCAGTCACTTGGAGATACCAAGAGATGGGTAAACACTTCACTGACGATGAACTTGCGTCGACGTCTCACTCATCTGGCTAACCAGTCTATCTGGGTATTATAACTTACTAACCATGGCATGCCCAGTATGCAATCGAATGCATAATTCATTGCGATCACCAAGAAATCATCATTACTGTGAAACCGTCAAACGTGTACGGAAACGATACTTCGCGCCGCGATACGCGGTGTGGTTTCCCGTCAGCCAAATTGACGACTTGGCCAGGTCCATCACGGACCTGAATGCTGGGAGGCAGCATCGATAAACAAGATTCACAAAAGAAATTATTCGTCGCTCCTGAGTCCAGGAGTGCTCGCAGAGGTTGCCGAACACCGAAGACATGTAAACTGACAATAATCAGACGTGAATCACCACTCGTAGTGGTGGCATTTAACCGTGCGCGTAGCGCAGGAGGACTGGAAGGTTGGACTGCCACCGGAGGACCCGGACCTCCGTTCCAACCAGTAGGGCGCCTTGCACCTACTGGTCCCGACCGTTTTTGGACGTGCGGCCGGTACAGCACCCTAATGATGGGCGTCCACTACTTGCGCCGATATTGGAGCTGGCGCACGGCACTCTGCCGCGCGATGTCCTGGCTTGCGACAACGAAAGCAAACCATTTGACGCCCGGTGCGAGCGTCACCTTTATGATGAAAGACACGTCGCCGGTCACCCGACGACTCAATAACGTCGATCTCCATAGGTTCTGTACCAGAAGGCCGGGGAAAACTGACGACCGAGGGTTTGGCATATGCCTTTGTGACCCTAAAGTCCTCACGGAGTGCGATGGCAAATGCTTCCTCCAATGTGGCAGACTCGGCGCGCTCCAGCGATAAGCGGGTCTGCCCCTCACGCATACCACCCACAAAGACATTTAACTGCGTGTACATGACCAGAGAATGCATGATAATAAACGATGCCAGATGCCTAGCCATCTGTACATAGTAGCGCATCGCCATTTTACCCTATCGCATCGACAGGAATCTTGATCGCACCAGTTTCTCCTCTTGTGGTGGCTCGAAAGCAAGACGAAGATCGTCCTGGATGGTATCCAAGGTGGGGAATGCGTGCTCGTCCACAACGAGCTTACCAAGGGCCCACTCCTTGGACTTCCCGGTGAGGCGGGAAAGAAGAAAGTTGACCTTCGCCTGGGGAGCCTCAAGAAGTCTCGAGGCGATGGCGATATCAACTTCTCGGAACCACCGATTCAGCGACAACCGGTCCTTACCTTCTTCAGAGTAGGAGGAGGTTTTCATCTTCACGGCCTCATTACGTGAAGGGCGCGAGGGAGTTAAGCCTCGCCGGTTGGATTCGGCGAGCTCGCGTGCCATAAACTCATGTATGATGAGACGTTGCGCGTCAGGTGTCGCTGATCTCATCAACGACGCGACGAATGCCTCTCCCGATATCGCCGCGAGGCGATTAAGGGCATCCCACTCAACACCAGTAAGATGGGGGAAGGTCGCGTGCTCCAGAAATAAATCTGGAGCGTCAAAGTACGACGATTCGCTCATCCCAAACTCGGGCATAGGAAGGACTACAAAGTGCTACCAGGTGTAACGGGGCTAGAACGTACCGTCACTAGCTTACACGTGCGCTTGAGGAAGACTCAAGCCCAAGTATTAGGTATTAAGTAAATTTAACTCTGATTTTTATTTTGGTTTTAATTCGTACTAATTACGAAGATTTTAGTCATAATGAATACGACAGTGTTCCCGCCTTTCAGGAACCACAAAATTTCAGGTTGATTTATCATTGGTCCATATTGGGGACTTTAGGCCCAGTAATAAACCAATAATAAATTACCACGCTGTGCCCGCTATTCGGGCCCAGCACCTGCCTACATATGTAATTGTTTATTTGTGTTAATACTATATGTGTAATGTAGCCCATTACACCACCCCCTTCTCATGACAGCACTCACCAACCGTGAGTGCTCAACTGTCGAAAACCCTTCGCCCACAAACGAACAAGCAATGTCCGGAGACCCAACACCCAATCCAGCAGAACGCCCAAGATACATCAGCGGGAATGCATCAACCAGCATCATGGCGCGGCAACTCATACCTTGGTCGCTGTACGACTTGTCCGGAGCTCACGCTCCGGACTCGCTGGACATGATGCGGGACTACTTCCGCCGATTTCGAAAACTGCGCGGGAAAGGTCTTGATGGAATCGAGCATGAAGCTCTACAACGTTCTTGGTGTGCCTTCATCCAACGTTGGAATCGGATGCTCGAGGATGGTAGCAGCTTCCAATTATGGCTCGCCAATCGAGAGGAGCTTCGCGCCGATCACTCCATCGGCGCGCTACGCGAAAGAGTGTGTGAGGAAGCTTGGAATGAGGACCGTCTCTGCTTCGTCCATGTCAATGAAGGATGCCAATCTTGTGACTCGACTCCACGCCCAACTCATGACGAATGGCGACGACACATCGCTGAGTGTCCACTCAGCGATCGCGAACGAAGTTGGATTGCAAAGTATGAGCGAAGTCTGAGCGAACGGAGAAGCGCAGTTATTCGTGGTGCGCCTCGCTGGCAGCACCACTCGCGACAGCGGAGTCAATCTCCGCGGAATCATCAGCGCAGGGCAGCGACACGTTCGCTTGTCCGTCCTACTTCGCGATTCTCGCCTCGCAATCGTGATATGTATTCACCGCGACGTTCTCGTTCACGGCGTCGTTCTCATTCGCGACATCGTTCTCGTTCACGGCATTGTTCTCGTTCGCGACATCGTTCTCGTTCGCGTCATCGTTCCCGTTCCCGACGACGTGGATCTCCTTACCGCTCTCGTTTGTCACGAGAGCGTTCGCGTGCTCGCCCGCCTTGGAATAGTCCGACTTCGTGGCTTCATACGACAGAACCACATCTGGAACGTCACGAAGGAGCGAGGAACGTGGTTCCCATGTATCCTGCTCGGGAGGGAATCCAAGCCAACGTACTCGGTACCTACGCACGGATGGAACCGCACGCTTCTCATGAGCCGACTGCAGTAATGGTTGTGGAGGGTCCTCGTGACCCACAATGCGGTCTACAATCCAGCGCACCTGTCCCTCCGCATCAACAAGCGGAGGAGGGCCCTCGCGATGGTAGAGCTGGCGTCCTGGTTGCTCAGGACGATGTTGATCAGGCCGTGAATATAGCTGCCGATGCTCGGCTGGAGGCTGAGGCTGCCAGTGAACGTGCTGCCCAGGCGGAGAAGACTTCGAGTGAGACCCGGCAGTCGAACCGTGAACTGCTCGAGCGGATAAGGATTCTGGAGCGCCAGATGCTTGGTCAGGTTCAGACGGGATCGAGACCCCGCCCCATGTCATCGGCGCGTCGAGCACGACGGGAAGGCCGTTCGACTTACGAACCCCTGAAGCCGGCGTCGGAGCCAAACCGTGAAGCGTAGCCGGACGATATTCCTTCAGCCGCCCGACATAGAATGTCGGGTGGAGTCGCAGTGAAGAGGGGACGTCGAGTGTATAAGCGTCGCCAATTGCCTTCAGAACCTTGAATGGACCGATGAAGCGTGGCGCGAGTTTACTCGCGCCAAGATTAGTGACCGCAGAATCCCTTAAACCTTCCGTAGATAATAATACACGGTCACCTTTCTCAAACTTGCTCATGTTCTTTCTTCCATGTTTGTCAGCGTTCTCCTTCTGTTGGTCTACAGCAGTTTGTAGTGCGTCGCGTACAAACCGGGTGATGGCTTGACGTTGGAGTATAAATTCCGACACGGCCATGTCATCAATTGGTCGCGCCGACTCAATCGGCGCGTAGTTGGCAGTAGGGGAACGCTTACCCGAAGACGGGTCAATCAATGTCTGCGCAGTCCATCGAGCTAATGGGGACGCCACGTCTGATGGCGTCAAAGTGGCCGTCTTTGCCTTGGATCGGGTTACTGCATTCGCGCTCAAAATACCGTGAGCTGCACTCGATCCTTGTTTATCACCTTTATCCCCCCCAGAGTGGAGCCACTAGGTGTTGTGGGTCGCCCCACGGCCAGGACAGTAGGAACACGAGGGTGACGAGCCGAATTTACAAAAAATGGCGTCAACCCTGTTGACGCGTGTACGGCGTTGTTGAGTGCGAACTCAGCGAGTGGTAAAAATGCACTCTAACTTGTAAATGACGTAGCATAACTTCGAAGAACATCTTCGAGGACCCGGTTCACGCGCTCGGTCTGCCCATCCGTTTCCGGATGGGCTGCCGTCGACATCAGCAGTTTTGTCCCGAGGAGCTCGAAAAGTGATGTCCAAAATGCGGACGTAAATCGCGGGTCACGGTCCGAAACAATGTTTTCTGGAAGGCCATGATGACGGAACACCGCGTCGATGAAGTGCGCCGCGGTCTCTGCCGCGGTGACCTTAGCGTGAACAGGCACGAGATGTGTCATCTTGCTGAATCTGTCAACAAAAACCAAGATGCCCGTTCGAGCTTGGCTATCGGGCGCAAGCCCGAAGATAAAGTCCATCGAAACTGATCTCCAGGCCTCTGCTGCAATTGGCAACGATCGCAAGGGAGCCTGTGACGATGGAGATGGCTTCACACGCTGGCATATTTCGCACGTTCGGATCCAGTTGCGTACCCACTTATACATGTGGGGCCAGAAGAAGTCTCGAGACACAGCCGCGAAAGTCTTTTCGCGGCCTAAATGGCCGCCAGCAGGAGCATCGTGATACTCGTGAATGATTCTTGCACGCAAATCCATGTCATTGGCAATCACCGTGCGAGGAGCATCGAATTGGTCGATGCTATACAGAAGCAAATCGCCATCTAAACTGTATCGATGAATATGGTCGCGCTTGGTACGGGATAATGCTCCCAGTGCAGCATCGCTGGGAGCACGCAGATACTCGATAATGTCTGCATAATCTGAGTCACCCTTGTACGCTGCGACGATCTCATCAAATAAACACGGCTCGGGTGTAACCCGAGTTAGGTTCAACGATACACACATTGCACATCGGTCATCATCGTCCTCGTCATCAGTAGCCTGGCGACTCAGAGCAGTCCGAGGATCGTAGTCGGGACGTCGTGACAAGGCGTCAGCGAGAATATTGGTCTTGCCTGGCTTGTAATGCACGACGAAGTTGTACTCAGAGAAGAATGAGAGCCATCGTGCCATCCGTTGGGACAGGTGTGGGCTCTTCATCGCTGTGCGCAGCGATGCATGATCGGTGTACAAAGCAAACGTACTTTCACCAAGGAGATGCACGCGAAACTTGATGAGTGCATAGCGCATCGCTAATAACTCCTTGTCGTGAACCGGATAGTTCTTCTCAGCTGGCTTCATCTGTCGCGACTGATAACTCACGACTCGTTCACGGCCCTCATCATCAAATTGCATGAGGGCACAACCGATTGCAAAATCACTGGCGTCGCAAACCACGTGGAACGGCTTGGAATCGTCTGGTAGGACCAGGACTGGCGCTGACGCTAGGCTCTTCTTTACTGCTTCGAAGGCTGCTTGGTGCTCGGGACGCCACAACCACGTGGCGTCTTTCTTCAAGAGTGACGACAAAGGCTGGATAGAACCAGCATAATCCTTCGTATACTTGTGCAAATAATTAGCCAAGCCGAGCCACTGGCGCAACTCCGTAGGGTTCTTGGGCGTGGGCCAAGAACAGATGGACGACACCTTCTCTGGATCAGCTCGAACTCCCGATTTACTCACATAGCAACCTAACACCGGAATCTCCGGTGCACAAAAGACACACTTCTTGAGATTCGCGTACAACTTGTTGTCCCGCATAACTTGAAACACTTGCTTCAGGTGTTGAAGGTGAACTTGGACATCGTTGAGGTTGCCCTCGGCGCGACTATGGACGAAGATATCGTCAAAATAACTTGGGGCAAAGTTCCGAAGAGGTCTCAACACTTGAGACACCATGCGATTGAAAGTGGCCGGAGCGTTCTTCAACCCTTGTGGCATTACCAGCCACTCCCATAACATGCCACTCGGGGTGCTCACCGCGGTGAGTGGGATATCACTCGGGCGCATCAGAATCTGGTAAAAGCCATCGGTCAAGTCGATGGCACTGAAGATGACACTACCTGACATGGAATTCAGCACCATGTCCTTCCTGGGAATTGGCGTTTGCGCAGGAATAGTGGCATCATTCAACTTATTGAACGCATGCACTATCCGCCAGCCTCCCGTAGCCTTCTTCACGCAGAAGGTTGGACTCGAATGTGGTGAGATACTCTCCCGCACATGACCCGCTTTGCGGCGGCCTTCAAAGAATGCGTCAATAGCTTCGACTTGATCTCGAGGCAACGTGCCACTGCCGTGTCACACAATACTTCGACCCTGGCACGAGATCAATCTCGTGCCGAACACCGCGGTCCGCAGGAAGTTCAGCCGGGATCTTGTCCGGGAACACGTCTGCATACTCACGAGCAATGTCGTAGACGGGGTTACCAGACTCTCGCAGGGCCTCCCATGACTGTGATGCAAACCTTTCTTCACGCGCAGACTTCGGCTCAGCGCTTCGAGGACGCGCCATATGCTCCTCGTTTGCCACGGTAACCACCTCGTTGGTGATTAGACACACTTGTTCCACAGTGCCTCCCTTAAGGTCACGTAGGAAATGCTTCCAGGAAAGCCCTGGAAGACTTGTAATGGAAGACGCATTACGAGGAGGACTCTCGACCTCGATATATTGGCGCCTTTGTGGACTCCCTTCCACGTACACGATAGCGTGGACACATTCCAACGCTAAATTCTCGGTGCTGTTGTCCCCATCGTGCTTCGAGTCACTACTCGAAGCTGGCGAACCGCAGTCAGGTGATAAACCATCACCCCCCTCTAGGCACTGGATGTCGTCATCCAAGATGCCGGAAACACTGGACGGGAGTACCCCAAACTCGACCGTCGACACTTGATGCGGGAGCTCCTGCTCGGCCGCCGTAAACCCGTGTGGGAGCCCCTGCTCAACCACAGTATGCCCATGTGGGAACCTCGGTTCGACCACAGTGGGTGATGATGGGAACCCCGGTTCGACCATCATGCTCTCGCGTGGGGACTCCTGTCCGTCCACGTCACACTCGCTGGCGAGCTCTTGCTCGTCGTCACAATGCCCTTGTGGGAGCCCCTGCTCGACCACAATAGGTGCAGATGGGAACCCCGGTTCAACCACTGCATTCACGTGCGGGAACCCCTGTTCAACCGCATTAATGACGCGCGGGAACCCCTGTTCGACCGCGTCGTCCTCGTCGTCCTCTTCGCTCTGTAGCGAGGAGTCACTGTCACTTGTGTCCCGAAGAACAGCACAAGCAGTGCAGAGAGGGCCATCGCTCGCTCTGTGCACCGCCAACGTCGTGGAATCACGATCCACGACTGTGACGTTCGGCCAGTCACTTGGAGATACCAAGAGATGGGTAAACACTTCACTGACATCGAACTTGC
Organism: Peronospora farinosa; assembly: GCA_947646735.1. NCBI lineage: Eukaryota > Oomycota > Peronosporomycetes > Peronosporales > Peronosporaceae > Peronospora > Peronospora farinosa. Next base: position 48,732 of record CANTFK010000153.1, on the reverse strand, counting down.
GTCGACGTCTCACTGATCTGGCTAACCAGTCGATCTGGGGCTTATAACGTGCCAACCATGGCATGCCCAGTATGCAATCGAATGCATAATTCATCGCGATCACCAAGAAATCATCATTACTGCGAAAGCCATCAAACGTATACGGCAACGACACTTCGCGCCGCGATACGCGGTGTGGTTTCCCGTCAGCCAACTTGACGACGACTTGGCCAGGTCCCTCACGGACCTGAATGCTGGGAGGCAGCATCGACAAACAAGATTCACGAAAGAAATTGTTTGTTGCTCCTGAGTCCAGGAGTGCTCGCAGAGGTCGCCGGACGCCGGCGACATGTAAACTGACAATAATCAGACGTGAATCACCACTCGTAGTGGTGGCATTTAACCGTGCGCGTAGCGCAGGAGGACTGGAAGGTTGGGCTGCCACCGGGGGACCCGGACCTCCGTTCCAACCAGTAGGGCGCCCTGCACCTACTGGTCCCGACCGTTTTTTGGACGTGCGGCCGGTACAGCACCCTCATGATGGGCGTCCACTACTTGCACCGATAATGGGGCTGGCGCACGGCACTCTGCCGCGCGATGTCCTGGCTTGCGACAACGAAAGCAAACCATTGGACGCCCGGTGCGAGCGTCACCTTTATGATGAAAGACACGTCGCCGGTCACCCGACGACTCAATAACGTCGATCTCCATAGGTTCTGGACCAGAAGGCCGGGGAACGCTGACGACCGAGGGTTTGGCATAGGCCTTTGTGACCCTAAAGTCTTCACGGAGTGCGATGGCGAATGCCTCCTCCAATGTGGCAGGCTCGGCGCGCTCCAGCGATAAGCGGGTCTGCCCCTCACGCATACCATCCACAAAGACATTCACCTGCGTGTACATGTCCATGGGGTGCGTGATAATACACGACGCCAGATGCCTAGCCATCTGTACGTAGTCGCGCATCGCCATTTTACCCTGTCGCATCGACAGGAATCTTGATCGCACCAGTTTCTCCTCTTGTGGTGGCTCGAAGGCAAGACGGAGATCGTCCTGGATGGTATCCAAGGTGGGAAATGCGTGCTCGTCCACAACGAGTTTACCAAGGGCCCACTCCTTGGCCTTCCCGGTGAGGCGGGAAAGAAGAAAGTTGACCTTCGCCTGTGGAGCCTCAAGAAGTCTCGAGGCGATGGCGATATCAACTTCTCGGAACCACCGGTTCAGCGATAACCGGTCCTTACCTTCTCCAGAGTAGGAGGAGGTTTCCATCTTCACGGCCTCATTACGTGAAGGGCGCGAGGGAGTTAAGCCTCGCCGGTTGGATTCGGCGAGCTCGCGTGCCATAAACTCATGTATGGCGAGACGTTGCGCGTCAGGGGTCGCTGATCTCATCAACGACGCGACGAATGCCTCTCCCGATATCGCCGCGAGGCGATTAAGGGCATCCCACTCAACACCAGTAAGATGGGGGAAGGTCGCGTGCTCCAGAAATAAATCTGGAGCGTCAAAGTACGACGATTCGCTCATCCCAAACTCGGGCATAGGAAGGACTACAAAGTGCTACCAGGTGTAACGGGGCTAGAACGTACCGTCACTAGCTTACACGTGCGCTTGAGGAAGACTCAAGCCCAAGTATTAGGTATTAAGTAAATTTAACTCTGATTTTTATTTTGGTTTTAATTCGTACTAATTACGAAGATTTTAGTCGTAATAAATACGACAGTGTTCCCGCCTTTCGGGAACCACACAATTTCAGGTTGATTTATCATTGGTCCATATTGGGGACTTTAGGCCCAATAATAAACCAATAATAAATTACCACGCTGTGCCCGCTATTCGGGCCCAGCACCTGCCTACATATGTAATTGTTTATTTGTGTTAATACTATATGTGTAATGTAGCCCATTACAGCACCCCCTTCTCATGACAGCACTCACCAACCGTGAGTGCTCAACTGTCGAAAACCCTTCGCCCACAAACGAACAAGCAATGTCCGGAGACCCAACACCCAATCCAGCAGACTCCCAAGATACATCAGCGGGATGCATCAACCAGCATCATGGCGCGGCAACTCATACCTTGGTCGCTATACGACTTGTCCGGAGCTCACGCTCCGGACTCACTGGACATGATGCGGGACTACTTCCGCCGATTTCGAAAACTGCGCGGGAAAGGTCTTGATGGAATCGAGCATGAAGCTCTACAACGTTCTTGGTGTGCCTTCATCCAACGTTGGAATCGGATGCTCGAGGATGGTAGCAGCTTCCAATTATGGCTCGCCAATCGAGAGGAGCTTCGCGCCGATCACTCCATCGGCGCCTACGCGAAAGAGTGTGTGAGGAAGCTTGGAATGAGGACCGTCTCTGCTTCGTCCATGTCAATGAAGGATGCCAATCTTGTGACTCGACTCCACGCCCAACTCATGACGAATGGCGACGACACATCGCTGAGTGTCCACTCAGCGATCGCGAACGAAGTTGGATTGCAAAGTATGAGCGAAGTCTGGGCGAACGGAGAAGCGCAGTTATTCGTGGTGCGCCTCGCTGGCAGCACCACTCGCGACAGCGGAGTCAATCTCCGCGGGATCATCAGCGCAGGGCAGCGACACGTTCGCTTGTCCGTCCTGCTTCGCGATTCTCGCCTCGCAATCGTGATATGTATTCACCGCGACGTTCTCGTTCACGGCGTCGTTCTCATTCGCGACATCGTTCTCGTTCACGGCATCGTTCTCGTTCGCGACATCGTTCTCGTTCGCGTCATCGTTCCCGTTCCCGACGACGTGAATCTCCTTACCGCTCTCGTTTGTCACGAGAGCGTTCGCGTGCTCGCCCGCCTTGGAATAGTCCGACTTCGTGGCTTCATACGACAGAACCACATCTGGAACGTCACGAAGGAGCGAGGAACGTGGTTCCCATGTATCCTGCTCGGGAGGGAATCCAAGCCAACGTACTCGGTACCTACGCACGGATGGAACCGCACGCTTCTCATGAGCCGACTGCAGTAATGGTTGTGGAGGGTCCTCGTGACCCACAATGCGGTCTACAATCCAGCGCACCTGTCCCTCCGCATCAACAAGCGGAGGAGGGCCCTCGCGTGGTAGTGCTGGCGTCCTGGTTGCTCAGGACGATGTTGATCAGGCCGTGAATATAGCTGCCGATGCTCGGCTGGAGGCTGAGGCTGCCAGTGAACGTGCTGCCCAGGCGGAGAAGACTTCGAGTGAGACCCGGCAGTCGAACCGTGAACTGCTCGAGCGGATAAGGATTCTGGAGCGCCAGATGCTTGGTCAGGTTCAGACGGGATCGAGACCCCCCCCATGTCATCGCGCGTCGAGCCGACGGGAAGGCCGTTCGACTTACGAACCCCTGAAGCCGGCGTCGGAGCCAAACCGTGAAGCGTAGCCGGACGATATTCCTTCAGCCGCCCGACATAGAATGTCGGGTGGAGTCGCAGTGAAGAGGGGACGTCGAGTGTATAAGCGTCGCCAATTGCCTTCAGAACCTTGAATGGACCGATGAAGCGTGGCGCGAGTTTACTCGCGCCAAGATTAGTGACCGCAGAATCCCTTAAACCTTCCGTAGATAATAATACACGGTCACCTTTCTCAAACTTGCTCATGTTCTTTCTTCCATGTTTGTCAGCGTTCTCCTTCTGTTGGTCTACAGCAGTTTGTAGTGCGTCGCGTACAAACCGGGTGATGGCTTGACGTTGGAGTATAAATTCCGACACGGCCATGTCATCAATTGGTCGCGCCGACTCAATCGGCGCGTAGTTGGCAGTAGGGGAACGCTTACCCGAAGACGGGTCAATCAATGTCTGCGCAGTCCATCGAGCTAATGGGGACGCCACGTCTGATGGCGTCAAAGTGGCCGTCTTTGCCTTGGATCGGGTTACTGCATTCGCGCTCAAAATACCGTGAGCTGCACTCGATCCTTGTTTATCACCTTTATCCCCCCCAGAGTGGAGCCACTAGGTGTTGTGGGTCGCCCCACGGCCAGGAAAGTAGGAACACGAGGGTGACGAGCCGAATTTACAAAAAATGGCGTCAACCCTATTGACGCGTGTACGGCGTTGTTGAGTGCGAACTCAGCGAGTGGTAAAAATGCACTCTAACTTGTAAATGACGTAGCATAACTTCGAAGAACATCTTTCGAGGACCCGGTTCACGCGCTCGGTCTGCCCATCCGTTTCCGGATGGGCTGCCGTCGACATCAGCAGTTTTGTCCCGAGGAGCTCGAAAAGTGATGTCCAAAATGCGGACGTAAATCGCGGGTCACGGTCCGAAACAATGTTTTCTGGAAGGCCATGATGACGGAACACCGCGTCGATGAAGTGCGCCGCGGTCTCTGCCGCGGTGACCTTAGCGTGAACAGGCACGAGATGTGTCATCTTGCTGAATCTGTCAACAAAAACCAGAATGCCCGTTCGAGCTTGGCTATCGGGCGCAAGCCCGAAGATGAAGTCCATCGAAACTGATCTCCAGGCCTCTGCTGCAATTGGCAACGATCGCAAGGGAGCCTGTGACGATGGAGATGGCTTCACACGCTGGCATATTTCGCACGTTCGGATCCAGTTGCGTACCCACTTATACATGTGGGGCCAGAAGAAGTCTCGAGACACAGCCGCGAAAGTCTTTTCGCGGCCTAAATGGCCGCCAGCAGGAGCATCGTGATACTCGTGAATGATTCTTGCACGCAAATCCATGTCATTGGCAATCACCGTGCGAGGAGCATCGAATTGGTCGATGCTATACAGAAGCAAATCGCCATTTAAACTGTATCGATGAATATGGTCGCGCTTGGTACGGGATAATGCTCCCAGTGCAGCATCGCTGGGAGCACGCAGATACTCGATAATGTCTGCATAATCTGAGTCACCCTTGTACGCTGCGACGATCTCATCAAATAAACACGGCTCGGGTGTAACCCGAGTTAGGTTCAACGATACACACATTGCACATCGGTCATCATCGTCCTCGTCATCAGTAGCCTGGCGACTCAGAGCAGTCCGAGGATCGTAGTCGGGACGTCGTGACGAGAGCGTCAGCGAGAATATTGGTCTTGCCTGGCTTGTAATGCACGACGAAGTTGTACTCAGAGAAGAATGAGAGCCATCGTGCCATCCGTTGGGACAGGTGGGGGCTCTTCATCGCTGTGCGCAGCGATGCATGATCGGTGTACAAAGCAAACGTACGTTCACCAAGGAGATGCACGCGAAACTTGATGAGTGCATAGCGCATCGCTAATAACTCCTTGTCGTGAACCGGATAGTTCTTCTCAGCTGGCTTCATCTGTCGCGACTGATAACTCACGACTCGTTCACGGCCCTCATCATCAAATTGCATGAGGGCACAACCGATTGCAAAATCACTGGCGTCGCAAACCACGTGGAACGGCTTGGAATCGTCTGGTAGGACCAGGACTGGCGCTGACGCTAGGCTCTTCTTTACTGCTTCGAAGGCTGCTTGGTGCTCGGGACGCCACAACCACGTGGCGTCTTTCTTCAAGAGTGACGACAAAGGCTGGATAGAACCAGCATAATCCTTCGTATACTTGTGCAAATAATTAGCCAAGCCGAGCCACTGGCGCAACTCCGTAGGGTTCTTGGGCGTGGGCCAAGAACAGATGGACGACACCTTCTCTGGATCAGCTCGAACTCCCGATTTACTCACATAGCAACCTAACACCGGAATCTCCGGTGCACAAAAGACACACTTCTTGAGATTCGCGTACAACTTGTTGTCCCGCATAACTTGAAACACTTGCTTCAGGTGTTGAAGGTGAACTTGGACATCGTTGAGGTTGCCCTCGGCGCGACTATGGACGAAGATATCGTCAAAATAACTTGGGGCAAAGTTCCGAAGAGGTCTCAACACTTGAGACACCATGCGATTGAAAGTGGCCGGAGCGTTCTTCAATCCTTGTGGCATTACCAGCCACTCCCATAACATGCCACTCGGGGTGCTCACCGCGGTGAGTGGGATATCACTCGGCCGCATCAGAATCTGGTAAAAGCCATCGGTCAAGTCGATGGCACTGAAGATGACACCTACCTGACATGGAATTCAGCACCATGTCCTTCCTGGGAATAGGCGTTTGCGCAGGAATAGTGGCATCATTCAACTTATTGAACGCATGCACTATCCGCCAGCCTCCCGTAGCCTTCTTCACGCAGAAGGTTGGACTCGAATGTGGTGAGATAATTTCCCGCACATGAACCCGCTTTGCGGCGGCCTTCGAAGAATGCGTCAATAGCTTCGACTTGATCTCGAGGCAACTGCTACTGCTGTGTCACACAATACTTCGACCCTGGCACGAGATCAATCTCGTGCCGAACACCACGGTCCGCAGGAAGTTCATCCGTGATCTTGTCCGGGAACACGTCTGCATACTCACGAGCAATGTCGTAGACGGGGTTACCAGACTCTCGCAGAGCCTCCCATGACGCAAACCTTTCTTCACGCGCTGACTTTGGCTCAGCGCTTCGAGGACGCGCCATATGCTCCTCGTTCGACACAGTAATCACTTCGTTGGTGATTAGACACACTTGTTCCACAGTGCCTCCCTTAAGGTCACGTAGGAAATGCTTCCAGGAAAGCCCTGGAAGACTTGTAACGGAAGACGCATCACGAGGAGGGCTCTCGACCTCGATATATTGGCGCCTTTGTGGACTCCCTTCCACGTACACGATAGCGTGGACACGTTCCAACGCTAAATTCTCGGTGCTGTTGTCCCCATCGTGCTTCGAGTCACTACTCAAAGCTGGCGAACCACAGTCAGGTGATAAACCATCACCCCCCTCTAGGCACTGGATGTCTTCATCCAAGATGCCGGAAACACTGGACGGGAGTAGCCCAAACTCGACCGTCGACACTTGATGCGGGAGCTCCTGCTCGGCCGCCGTAAACCCGTGTGGGAGCTCCTGCTCAACCACAATATGCCCATGTGGGAACCTCGGTTCGACTACAGTGGGTGATGATGGGAACCCCGGTTCGACCATCATGCTCTCGCGTGGGGACTCCTGTCCGTCCACGTCACACTCGCTGGCGAGCTCTTGCTCGTCGTCACAATGCCCTTGTGGGAGCCCCTGCTCAACCATAATAGGTGCAGATGGTAGCCGCGGTTCAACCACTGCATTCACGTGCGGGAACCCCTGTTCAACCGCATTAATGACGCGCGGGAACCCCTGTTCGACCGCGACGTCCTCGTCGTCCTCTTCTCTCTGTAGCGAGGAGTCACTGTCACTTGTGTCTCGAAGAACAGCACAAGCAGTGCAGAGAGGGCCATCGCTCGCTCTGTGCACCGCCAACGTCGTGGAATCACGATCCACGACTGTGACGTTCGGCCAGTCACTTGGAGATACCAAGAGATGGGTAAACACTTCACTGACGATCGAACTTGCGTCGACGTCTCACTCATCTGGCTAACCAGTCTATCTGGGTATTATAACTTACTAACCATGGCATGCCCAGTATGCAATCGAATGCATAATTCATTGCGATCACCAAGAAATCATCATTACTGTGAAACCGTCAAACGTGTACGGAAACGATACTTCGCGCCGCGATACGCGGTGTGGTTTCCCGTCAGCCAAATTGACGACTTGGCCAGGTCCATCACGGACCTGAATGCTGGGAGGCAGCATCGATAAACAAGATTCACAAAAGAAATTATTCGTCGCTCCTGAGTCCAGGAGTGCTCGCAGAGGTTGCCGAACACCGAAGACATGTAAACTGACAATAATCAGACGTGAATCACCACTCGTAGTGGTGGCATTTAACCGTGCGCGTAGCGCAGGAGGACTGGAAGGTTGGACTGCCACCGGAGGACCCGGACCTCCGTTCCAACCAGTAGGGCGCCTTGCACCTACTGGTCCCGACCGTTTTTGGACGTGCGGCCGGTACAGCACCCTAATGATGGGCGTCCACTACTTGCGCCGATATTGGAGCTGGCGCACGGCACTCTGCCGCGCGATGTCCTGGCTTGCGACAACGAAAGCAAACCATTTGACGCCCGGTGCGAGCGTCACCTTTATGATGAAAGACACGTCGCCGGTCACCCGACGACTCAATAACGTCGATCTCCATAGGTTCTGTACCAGAAGGCCGGGGAAAACTGACGACCGAGGGTTTGGCATATGCCTTTGTGACCCTAAAGTCCTCACGGAGTGCGATGGCAAATGCTTCCTCCAATGTGGCAGACTCGGCGCGCTCCAGCGATAAGCGGGTCTGCCCCTCACGCATACCACCCACAAAGACATTTAACTGCGTGTACATGACCAGAGAATGCATGATAATAAACGATGCCAGATGCCTAGCCATCTGTACATAGTAGCGCATCGCCATTTTACCCTATCGCATCGACAGGAATCTTGATCGCACCAGTTTCTCCTCTTGTGGTGGCTCGAAAGCAAGACGAAGATCGTCCTGGATGGTATCCAAGGTGGGGAATGCGTGCTCGTCCACAACGAGCTTACCAAGGGCCCACTCCTTGGACTTCCCGGTGAGGCGGGAAAGAAGAAAGTTGACCTTCGCCTGGGGAGCCTCAAGAAGTCTCGAGGCGATGGCGATATCAACTTCTCGGAACCACCGATTCAGCGACAACCGGTCCTTACCTTCTTCAGAGTAGGAGGAGGTTTTCATCTTCACGGCCTCATTACGTGAAGGGCGCGAGGGAGTTAAGCCTCGCCGGTTGGATTCGGCGAGCTCGCGTGCCATAAACTCATGTATGATGAGACGTTGCGCGTCAGGTGTCGCTGATCTCATCAACGACGCGACGAATGCCTCTCCCGATATCGCCGCGAGGCGATTAAGGGCATCCCACTCAACACCAGTAAGATGGGGGAAGGTCGCGTGCTCCAGAAATAAATCTGGAGCGTCAAAGTACGACGATTCGCTCATCCCAAACTCGGGCATAGGAAGGACTACAAAGTGCTACCAGGTGTAACGGGGCTAGAACGTACCGTCACTAGCTTACACGTGCGCTTGAGGAAGACTCAAGCCCAAGTATTAGGTATTAAGTAAATTTAACTCTGATTTTTATTTTGGTTTTAATTCGTACTAATTACGAAGATTTTAGTCAAATGAATACGACAGTGTTCCCGCCTTTCAGGAACCACACAATTTCAGGTTGATTTATCATTGGTCCATATTGGGGACTTTAGGCCCAATAATAAACCAATAATAAATTACCACGCTGTGCCCGCTATTCGGGCCCAGCACCTGCCTACATATGTAATTATTTATTTGTGTTAATACTATATGTGTAATGTAGCCCATTACATTAACTAAATGGGCAATACACGGCAATAAACATGGTATATTCTGGTGTCACACATGCAGAAACGGCAGTCGATCTATCGACGCCCTTTTATCAAGTGACACGATTTTTGCCTGGTTGGCTGTTGGTATTGGAGCAGTAAGTGCTATCACAGAGCTTGTCTCAAGTAAGTATTCTGCACCATAGAAGGCTTTATTCGCTTCGTCGCTAAAAAAAAGTAGAGCTCGCTACAAATTACTAAAATGCAAGTCAAAGCGTGTAAACCAATCGGTCTATCCAGTCCACGGACTCAACAATCGTTAATTGGAATCCATAGCGCTGTGTTATCCTTTGCACTCTTAGAACACTCGCTACGAAAGTTTTCGAGCTTAGTTCTCGCTTTCCACCTTAAAATTTAAAATGTGGACAAATAACGATCAGGTGAAAAAATGAGTGGACCGGTGATATTCTGAGTGAAGCTCATTCTCCCCCGTTTTGAACTTTTGTTGCCCAAAGTTGAAGGTTCTTGAACAGGATGCAACGAAGCTTTGTCTTGTGCGTTGACTCACTCAAGTACCTCAACTATCTGAAGCTGTAATCAATTTTTTGTGCGCTGTCTCTAGACCAGGACCAGAAGACATTTTCGTTATCAAAATTTTATCCTGGAAATGAACACATTCAATCGGTGCATGCGAGGAGGCGCAAGTAATGTTAGGTAGAAGCAAATATGCCCGCCACGCAGTTTTACAAATTGATATCGATTTTAAAACGCAAGCTGTTTACTAGGTGGTAATAAACACGCTACTTGCAGTCATTTTTAAAATAAAGAAACTAAGGTTTAGACAACAGAATATGTATCCAAATGTTCGGGACAAAAGTCGACCTTGATGGGACTCGAACCCACAACCCCCTGATTAGAAGTCAGATGCGCTATCCATTGCGCCACAAGGTCACATGTACCCCATTTGATAGTTTATATATAAACAATCACCCACATTTACAAGCTTCTTTGTGCGGCATTGGTGCAATACTCATCCTTATACTGCCATGACCTCCTCGCTTATCCTGCTCTCTAACCCACAATGAGCTTAAATACACCGCAATACGAGATGCTGACTTACAAATAAGTTTTAAGTCATTCAAAACTGATGCGTTTCGGTTGCGCAAAGCAATGCGTTTCATGAAGGTGGATGCTGGCGAGCCGCGTGCAAATGAATAGCATAAAACAGCTATGTTTGTTTTGCTTATTTTAGCGTCATCCGAAGAAAATTCAAGGCTTGTACTGATACCGCCGCCTGCTTTAAGCCTAATATTTTGATTCATGGCAGATCATATCTACACTAATAGTAGAGTTATTTGGCGATGTACTCCGTTTTTCTTAAATAAATACATACCTGACTTTATATCACATGCGTCATAAGCAGCGGCCTGTAATGGGGCAACCTATTATATATGTAGCTAAAGGAATAATACATAATTACATAAGTAGGCATAAGGCAGTATCCGATTAGCGGATACTGCGCATCATTTTATTATTGGTTTATTATTGGGGTGCCAGACCCAATAATTAGCCAATAATAAATTGACTTCCATATTGAGTGGTTCCCATGAGCTAGGGAACATATTCGCACTTACGGCGAGTCAAAACAAAAACAATATTAAAACAGAGTTATATTCACGAGTTAATCGAGAGCGCTTCCTCAACGCCCTTTTAGTGTAAGACGGTAACGAATCCGTATCTCGTTACACCTAATAGCACTTGGTAGTCCTTCCAATGACCAGATTCGAGATGAACATGGACGAGTCTTCGGTGGCTTCGGCGGTCTCGCTGGAGCATTCTGACTTCCCTCACCTCACCACGATGGAGTGGCAAACACTACACCGCCGCGAAACGGTGTCTGGTAAATCTAATGTGACGTCGGTGCTGAGCACAGCGACGCCTGATCAACACCGTGCTGCCGTACAATACTACATGGTGTGCGAGCTCGCCGAAGCAAATTGACGAGTATTGACCTCCTCGCGCACTTCGCACCATGAAGCTATCAAGATGGAGACATCTACTTACTCCGTGACGGCCCGAATCGTCTCCCCCGTACTCGCTGGTTTCGTGAGTTGGATATCGCTGGTTTCGCGAGGTGGATATTGCGATAGCGTCAAGATTGATTGACGCTCCGACGGCCAAGGTTAATTTCTGCTGTCTCAGCTTGTTGGCAAAGCTAAGCGATGAGCTCTTGGGAAGCTCGTCGTAGATGAGTCGGCGTTCTCTACGCTGGACGATATCCAGCGTGATTACGATTGGCATTCGAGCCTCCCCAAGATGAGTCTCGCTTGCGTGCAGACTTCTTCTCTCTCCGACAGGGCAAGCAGTCGATGCGTGATTACGTGCAGAGGATACGGCATCTCGCTTCGTGTAATATCACGCAGCCAATCGGCATACCTCGGTCCACCGTACGACGCAGCGGATATCATCTGTAACCTGAGCCATTCGATTGGACTCACGTCAGTGTCGTAAACAAGCTCACCACGACTACAAGTCAGCACAGAGAGAGCGATGTCTTTTGTGTTTGATATAGTGTTCAGTCACACTGATGGAGCCAGAAAACGAGGCGGTTGAATAGCGGTTCCCGCATAGAAATTGGTCAAGCAGGGGTTCCGATTTCTAGCGAGGCGGTCGAGAAGGAATTTTGCGTGCAAGCACATCGGCTGAGCAGAGGGTCCCAATGAATTTTGAGGCGGTCGACCAAGGGCTCCCACGTACAAACACATCGGCCGAATAGAGGCCTTAGAGTGTAACTGAGGCGTTCAATAACGAGCTTCCACATACAGTCGACGACGAGTCCCGTCTTTACGAGAATGAGCGGACTGTGAATTCGCGTGTGACCGACGTGGTCGCGACCGAGCTCGTCTAGAGGGGAGGAAATTATCCTCCAGCGATAGCGACGATCCAGTCTCGAGCAGGGGCTCGAGATGCAAGAGAATCGCAAGAAAGGAGCACACCATCACCGAGACGGCGATAATCACGTCAAGACGCTGATGCAGCTGATTCCGTAGTGACGGAATCCGTATGTGCACTTGAATATGTGGAGGGATCCCCACATCGTGGCCACTACATTGAGGTAGCATCCCACCATGCACTGCTACAGATATCACATCTCTGCCGGACCTGACATGGAAAGACTTCCTTCATGACCTCAAGGCCGACGACATCGAGCAAGTGTGCATCATTTCAGCCACCGAAGCAGCCAGTGAAGAAGTTCTGGAGGCTCGCCCAAAGAACGCCAAGCCTAAATAAGCGCGCGAAGAACGCTTCGCGGCACAGTCTTGGGATGCTCTTCGTGCTTCGGGCAACCCTGTCTACGATATCACCCGTGAGTACGCCGATATTTTTCCAGAGAAAATTCCTGCTGAGCTTCCAGCAGATCGTGGAGTGCGGCACGAGATAGATCTCGTACCAGGATCGAAGTACTGCGTGACGCGGCAGTGGCCGCTACCGCGTGATCAAGTCATCGCTATATATGAATATTTTGAGGGTCGCCGTAAGGCTGGTCATGTCCGCGAGAGTGTGGTGGAGTGGGTTCTCAAAATTGTATGATGAGACCCCAAACCACTCACTGTGCTGGACTGCCGACTGTCGGAGGGGGTACCCCGATGCCGCGTATAAACCTTCTCTCACCTTGTGTACCCGTCGGCTGGCGGGTTGCACTCTTCGGAGGACTTGGTGACGATGTAGATGTCTGCCTTGAGGGAGGTAGACCTGGGGGGCCTCGAGTGGATATGCTTCACTCGGTGGGCCGGTAGGTGGCCACTCGATCGACTTTGTCGAGAGTGGACTTAGAGCCAAATTCTTCAGGGGCGCTTGTCGTCCCTGGCCTTTTCCTTCTGTTTCAGGGGTATTAACCACCTGACCTTTACGTTGCTCCCGGACCTTGAGGTGAGGGAGACCGCTTCCGATAGCGGGTCTTGGGGGGTGTTGCTACTCGAAGGAGCTTACAGGCCAAATATATCCTGGAGCTCTATTCGCACTTGAACTTCGCTACACAACTGTCTTCGACGGGGGGCCAAAATTCATCCCTTCCCGGAACAGTGAGTAGCTTAGAGCAAGTTATTCTTAGGTGACGGAGTCGTACCACGTGGGGTTCAGCTCGCACTTGTGTCTGACCACACGCCTGTCTTCAATGGGGGGGGGCCAAATATATCCCTTCCCCGGAACAGGCGTGTGGCCAAACTAGAGTTCCTTTACAGCGCGACGAAGACTTGCCAAGTAGATCGCAAATTGAGTAGTATTTAATATAGTCCTATCCTTTTAACTCCTTTACTCTATCCTTGCCTGAAGCTCTGATTCCTTGCGTCGACTAGTCTGATCCTTGTATTAACTGGTCAGGAGTAGCTGAACCCCGAGGGGCCGAGGTCGACCAATGAGGGACCCAGGTCTACCAGCGAGGGACCGGGTCGACCGATGAGGGACTGGGTCGACCGACGAGGGACCGGGTCGACCGATGATGGACCGGGTCTACCGACGAGGAGTCGAGGTCGACCGATGAGGGACCCAGGTCTACAGATGAGGGCCATGGTCGACTCCCTTCGGTACCGGTTAAACAGTACCCTGGTAATGATCTCTCCTTTGTTTTTATTTCACATTCTCAGCCAACGGTCGCTTCCTCAGAGGTTCCCTTTCTCTCCGGATCACTTCTCTCTGGTGCGTGGTCCCTTCTCCCTAGTCCACGGCCCCTTGTACCTTCAATCCAACTGGCCCCTGGGTTCTTCACAATTTAGGAAAGCACTTCACCACAGTCGCCCCTTGCGCTTGTTCAGCCGTACAGCGGCTTGAGCACGCGCATGTATTCCTTCGTCAATCACGTAGGGTTATTTGCTTGCTCTTGGGTTGGTAGTCCGTGGCCAACCTGGGTCACTCCAGCTGTGGTTTTAATCTTCGATATAGTGAGCTGCATTCTTGAGTGACCCAGGTCTACTGAAGAGGGACCGAGGTTTACCGAGGAGAGAACCAGGTATACCAACGAGGGATTGGGTCTAATGACGAGGAACCAAGATCGACCGATGAGGGATCAAGTCTACCAACGAGGGGCCGAGGTCGACCGATGAGGGGCCGAGGCCGACCGATGAGGGCCGAGGTCAACCGACGAGGGACCCAGGTCTACCGACGAGGGACCATGGCCAACCATCCAAGGAGCTTTCTATTGGCTGAAAATTCAACCAATCAGAAACCTGGATTTTCGTTGGTTGTCCACGCGTCACCGTTTCGAGACCACGTGGTTCCTGCTCCGCGCCCCTCGCTCGGGACTTCAGCAGCGCCGCACCTGTCGGTCCCAGTGGCATCCTGGTTACATAGCTAGTAGCAGATGAACCTTGCGACGAGTGCTAAGCCGTGACTTGTACAGTAGAGCTTGGGTCATTTTGAGCGGTAGTCACTTGCGCCCCTAGTCTTCCTCCGGTCACAATCCCGTTAGGGTGTTCCTGCGATCCTTGACGCACTTGCAAAAATCTTGCCATTGCCGCGTCGATAGGGTCTGTAGATTACCTACCGGGCTTCCCTCCTCCCGTACGGAGACTTGAGCACGCGCATGTCTTCACCACGTCAATCACGTAGGTCTTTCTGCTTGCCCTTTGTTAGGTAGTCCGTGGCCAACCTGGGTCATTCCAGCTGTGGTTTCAATCTTCGATACATCGAGTTGCATTCTTGAAAGACCCAGGTCTACTGAAGAGGGACCGAGGTTTACCGAGGAGGGAACCAGGTATACCAACGAGGGATTGGGTCTAATGACGAGGAACCGAGATCGACCGATGAGGGATCAAGTCTACCAACGAGGGGCCGAGGTCGACCGATGAGGGGCCGAGGCCGACCGATGAGGGCCGAGGTCAACCGACGAGGGACCCAGGTCTACCGACGAGGGACCATGGCCAACCATCCAAGGAGCTTTCTATTGGCTGAAAATTCAACCAATCAGAAACCTGGATTTTCGTTGGTTGTCCACGCGTCACCGTTTCGAGACCACGTGGTTCCTGCTCCGCGCCCCTCGCTCGGGACTTCAGCAGCGCCGCACCTGTCGGTCCCAGTGGCATCCTGGTTACATAGCTAGTAGCAGATGAACCTTGCGACGAGTGCTAAGCCGTGACTTGTACAGTAGAGCTTGGGTCATTTTGAGCGGTAGTCACTTGCGCCCCTAGTCTTCCTCCGGTCACAATCCCGTTAGGATGTTCCTGCGATCCTTGACGCACTTGCAAAAATCTTGCCATTGCCGCGTCGATAGGGTCTGTAGATTACCTACCGGGCTTCCCTCCTCCCGTACGGAGACTTGAGCACGCGCATGTCTTCACCACGTCAATCACGTAGGTCTTTCTGCTTGCCCTTTGTTAGGTAGTCCGTGGCCAACCTGGGTCATTCCAGCTGTAATTTTGATTTTCGATACATTGAGCTGCATTCTTAAGCGACCCAGGTCTACTGAAGAGGGACCGAGGTCGACCGACAAGGGACCCAGGTCTACCAACGAGGGGCCAAGGTCGACCGATGAGGGACCGGGTCGACCGATGAGGGACCGGGTCGACCGATGAGGGACCGGGTCGACCGATGAGGGACCGGGTCGACCAATGAGGGACCGGGTCGACCGACGAGAGAAAATGACCAACCATCCAAGGAGCTTTCTATTGGTTGAAAATTCAACCAATCAGATACCTGGATTTTTGTTGGTCGTCCACGCGTCACCGTTTTGTGAGCTCGCTGTTCCTGCTTCGCGCCTCTTGCTCGGGACTTAAGCAGCGCCGTCCCTGTCGGTCCCAGTAGCCTCATAGTAGCCTCCTAGTGACTGATCCATCGAAGACTTTCTGGTGACCATGAAGCTGCTGCTGTCTCGGCAGGTGATGCGATGGACATTGCTTCGCTCCTGGGTGGAAAGAGGCTCCATACATTTGAGGGTAGACCGCGATGTCTTGAAGCGTCATCTGGCTGTCCCTGGGTCGTGATCGTGTGTTTGTCGTCAGAGGTAGGTGTCCCTTTGCTGGCGTGGTACCGACGAGGGTCGACAGACGTTTGTGTATATTCTCTAACTTCGTTTGTGACTCTGTCGAATCCCAGGGAAAGCAGGTCGTCCGGATCGAAACGTCCTGCAACCATGGTCGCTTCACGAAGAAGGGTGACCAGCGCGGTGATCGCGTCTGTGACGGCCTGCAGCCGTGGTAGGGTCAACACCGAGCCAGTGAGCTGTCCAAGCAGCTGGATCTTGAGGATCTTCGCGACGGGGTCGCTCTCCAAGAATGCGTCTAGCTTGCGTGGGTGGTAGACCTTCGTGACGTCAACGTCCGATCATGACGCCAGTCCTGAATTCTCGTGGCCTATAGACTCCGTGTTTCCGGGCGCCTTCATCCGGAACTTTTTCAGCTTGGACTGCGCGATCTTGTTTTGTTGTTTTTTTCGGGGACCTTAGCCTCTCATTTTTCACCGTCGGCTGATGGTCCTCTGGATCATGGTAGGGGTCATGACCCGAGGTGTCCTCTTAGAGGACATAGGGAGGGTATTTAGGTTTTTCTTCAATAAATCAAACCTCGACCATGTTGACCGGGCCCCTCCCAAGGTCCGGTCGGTCCTTCGATCCTTTGTTTTTTCTTCTTAAGTCACTGGCGATCGGTCTTCCAGTGGCTTCTCGGTCTTGTGCTCCTTCTTGATGTGATCATCTTTATCGTCTTGGGACTCGCGGTGAAATCCCTGGTTCGAATCCGGGCACGCGCACCATTGTGGTGGAGTGGGTTCTCAAAATTGTATGATGAGACCCCAAACCACTCACTGTGCTGGACTGCCGACTGTCGGAGGGGGTACCCCGATGCCGCGTATAAACCTTCTCTCACCTTGTGTACCCGTCGGCTGGCGGGTTGCACTCTTCGGAGGACTTGGTGACGATGTAGATGTCTGCCTTGAGGGAGGTAGACCTGGGGGGCCTCGAGTGGATATGCTTCACTCGGTGGGCCGGTAGGTGGCCACTCGATCGACTTTGTCGAGAGTGGACTTAGAGCCAAATTCTTCAGGGGCGCTTGTCGTCCCTGGCCTTTTCCTTCTGTTTCAGGGGTATTAACCACCTGACCTTTACGTTGCTCCCGGACCTTGAGGTGAGGGAGACCGCTTCCGATAGCGGGTCTTGGGGGGTGTTGCTACTCGAAGGAGCTTACAGGCCAAATATATCCTGGAGCTCTATTCGCACTTGAACTTCGCTACACAACTGTCTTCGACGGGGGGCCAAAATTCATCCCTTCCCGGAACAGTGAGTAGCTTAGAGCAAGTTATTCTTAGGTGACGGAGTCGTACCACGTGGGGTTCAGCTCGCACTTGTGTCTGACCACACGCCTGTCTTCAATGGGGGGGGGCCAAATATATCCCTTCCCCGGAACAGGCGTGTGGCCAAACTAGAGTTCCTTTACAGCGCGACGAAGACTTGCCAAGTAGATCGCAAATTGAGTAGTATTTAATATAGTCCTATCCTTTTAACTCCTTTACTCTATCCTTGCCTGAAGCTCTGATTCCTTGCGTCGACTAGTCTGATCCTTGTATTAACTGGTCAGGAGTAGCTGAACCCCGAGGGGCCGAGGTCGACCAATGAGGGACCCAGGTCTACCAGCGAGGGACCGGGTCGACCGATGAGGGACTGGGTCGACCGACGAGGGACCGGGTCGACCGATGATGGACCGGGTCTACCGACGAGGAGTCGAGGTCGACCGATGAGGGACCCAGGTCTACAGATGAGGGCCATGGTCGACTCCCTTCGGTACCGGTTAAACAGTACCCTGGTAATGATCTCTCCTTTGTTTGTATTTCACATTCTCATCCAGCGGTCGCTTCACTTCGAGGTTCCCTTTCTCTCCGGATCACTTCTCTCTGGTGCGTGGTCCCTTCTCCCTAGTCCACGGCCCCTTGTACCTTCAATCCAACTGGCCCCTGGGTTCTTCACAATTTAGGAAAGCACTTCACCACAGTCGCCCCTTGCGCTTGTTCAGCCGTACAGCGGCTTGAGCACGCGCATGTATTCCTTCGTCAATCACGTAGGGTTATTTGCTTGCTCTTGGGTTGGTAGTCCGTGGCCAACCTGGGTCACTCCAGCTGTGGTTTTAATCTTCGATATAGTGAGCTGCATTCTTGAGTGACCCAGGTCTACTGAAGAGGGACCGAGGTTTACCGAAGAGTGAACCAGGTATACCGATGAGTGACCGGGCCTACCAACGAGGGACCCAGGTCTACCGATGAGGGACCGGGTCGACCGATGATGGACCGGTTCTACCGACGAGGAGTCGAGGTCGACCGATGAGGGACCCAGGTCTACCGATGAGGGCCATGGTCGACTCCCTTCGGTACCGGTTAAACAGTACCCTGGTAATGATCTCTCCTTTGTTTTTATTTCACATTCTCATCCAGCGGTCGCTTCACTTCGAGGTTCCCTTTCTCTCCGGATCACTTCTCTCTGGTGCGTGGTCCCTTCTCCCTAGTCCACGGCCCCTTGTACCTTCAATCCAACTGGCCCCTGGGTTCTTCACAATTTAGGAAAGCACTTCACCACAGTCGCCCCTTGCGCTTGTTCAGCCGTACAGCGGCTTGAGCACGCGCATGTATTCCTTCGTCAATCACGTAGGGTTATTTGCTTGCTCTTTGGTTGGTAGTCCGTGGCCAACCTGGGTCACTCCAGCTGTGGTTTTAATCTTCGATATAGTGAGCTGCATTATTGAGTGACCCAGGTCTACTGAAGAGGGACCGAGGTTTACCGAGGAGGGAACCAGGTATACCAACGAGGGATTGGGTCTAATGACGAGGAACCGAGATCGACCGATGAGGGATCAAGTCTACCAACGAGGGGCCGAGGTCGACCGATGAGGGGCCGAGGCCGACCGATGAGGGCCGAGGTCAACCGACGAGGGACCCAGGTCTACCGACGAGGGACCATGGCCAACCATCCAAGGAGCTTTCTATTGGCTGAAAATTCAACCAATCAGAAACCTGGATTTTCGTTGGTTGTCCACGCGTCACCGTTTCGAGACCACGTGGTTCCTGCTCCGCGCCCCTCGCTCGGGACTTCAGCAGCGCCGCACCTGTCGGTCCCAGTGGCATCCTGGTTACATAGCTAGTAGCAGATGAACCTTGCGACGAGTGCTAAGCCGTGACTTGTACAGTAGAGCTTGGGTCATTTTGAGCGGTAGTCACTTGCGCCCCTAGTCTTCCTCCGGTCACAATCCCGTTAGGATGTTCCTGCGATCCTTGACGCACTTGCAAAAATCTTGCCATTGCCGCGTCGATAGGGTCTGTAGATTACCTACCGGGCTTCCCTCCTCCCGTACGGAGACTTGAGCACGCGCATGTCTTCACCACGTCAATCACGTAGGTCTTTCTGCTTGCCCTTTGTTAGGTAGTCCGTGGCCAACCTGGGTCATTCCAGCTGTAATTTTGATTTTCGATACATTGAGCTGCATTCTTAAGCGACCCAGGTCTACTGAAGAGGGACCGAGGTCGACCGACAAGGGACCCAGGTCTACCAACGAGGGGCCAAGGTCGACCGATGAGGGACCGGGTCGACCGATGAGGGACCGGGTCGACCGATGAGGGACCGGGTCGACCGATGAGGGACCGGGTCGACCAATGAGGGACCGGGTCGACCGACGAGAGAAAATGACCAACCATCCAAGGAGCTTTCTATTGGTTGAAAATTCAACCAATCAGATACCTGGATTTTTGTTGGTCGTCCACGCGTCACCGTTTTGTGAGCTCGCTGTTCCTGCTTCGCGCCTCTTGCTCGGGACTTAAGCAGCGCCGTCCCTGTCGGTCCCAGTAGCCTCATAGTAGCCTCCTAGTGACTGATCCATCGAAGACTTTCTGGTGACCATGAAGCTGCTGCTGTCTCGGCAGGTGATGCGATGGACATTGCTTCGCTCCTGGGTGGAAAGAGGCTCCATACATTTGAGGGTAGACCGCGATGTCTTGAAGCGTCATCTGGCTGTCCCTGGGTCGTGATCGTGTGTTTGTCGTCAGAGGTAGGTGTCCCTTTGCTGGCGTGGTACCGACGAGGGTCGACAGACGTTTGTGTATATTCTCTAACTTCGTTTGTGACTCTGTCGAATCCCAGGGAAAGCAGGTCGTCCGGATCGAAACGTCCTGCAACCATGGTCGCTTCACGAAGAAGGGTGACCAGCGCGGTGATCGCGTCTGTGACGGCCTGCAGCCGTGGTAGGGTCAACACCGAGCCAGTGAGCTGTCCAAGCAGCTGGATCTTGAGGATCTTCGCGACGGGGTCGCTCTCCAAGAATGCGTCTAGCTTGCGTGGGTGGTAGACCTTCGTGACGTCAACGTCCGATCATGACGCCAGTCCTGAATTCTCGTGGCCTATAGACTCCGTGTTTCCGGGCGCCTTCATCCGGAACTTTTTCAGCTTGGACTGCGCGATCTTGTTTTGTTGTTTTTTTCGGGGACCTTAGCCTCTCATTTTTCACCGTCGGCTGATGGTCCTCTGGATCATGGTAGGGGTCATGACCCGAGGTGTCCTCTTAGAGGACATAGGGAGGGTATTTAGGTTTTTCTTCAATAAATCAAACCTCGACCATGTTGACCGGGCCCCTCCCAAGGTCCGGTCGGTCCTTCGATCCTTTGTTTTTTCTTCTTAAGTCACTGGCGATCGGTCTTCCAGTGGCTTCTCGGTCTTGTGCTCCTTCTTGATGTGATCATCTTTATCGTCTTGGGACTCGCGGTGAAATCCCTGGTTCGAATCCGGGCACGCGCACCAATGTGGTGGAGTGGGTTCTCAAAATTGTATGATGAGACCCCAAACCACTCACTGTGCTGGACTGCCGACTGTCGGAGGGGGTACCCCGATGCCGCGTATAAACCTTCTCTCACCTTGTGTACCCGTCGGCTGGCGGGTTGCACTCTTCGGAGGACTTGGTGACGATGTAGATGTCTGCCTTGAGGGAGGTAGACCTGGGGGGCCTCGAGTGGATATGCTTCACTCGGTGGGCCGGTAGGTGGCCACTCGATCGACTTTGTCGAGAGTGGACTTAGAGCCAAATTCTTCAGGGGCGCTTGTCGTCCCTGGCCTTTTCCTTCTGTTTCAGGGGTATTAACCACCTTACCTTTACGTTGCTCCCGGACCTTGAGGTGAGGGAGACCGCTTCCGATAGCGGGTCTTGGGGGGTGTTGCTACTCGAAGGAGCTTACAGGCCAAATATATCCTGGAGCTCTATTCGCACTTGAACTTCGCTACACAACTGTCTTCGACGGGGGGCCAAAATTCATCCCTTCCCGGAACAGTGAGTAGCTTAGAGCAAGTTATTCTTAGGTGACGGAGTCGTACCACGTGGGGTTCAGCTCGCACTTGTGTCTGACCACACGCCTGTCTTCAATGGGGGGGGGCCAAATATATCCCTTCCCCGGAACAGGCGTGTGGCCAAACTAGAGTTCCTTTACAGCGCGACGAAGACTTGCCAAGTAGATCGCAAATTGAGTAGTATTTAATATAGTCCTATCCTTTTAACTCCTTTACTCTATCCTTGCCTGAAGCTCTGATTCCTTGCGTCGACTAGTCTGATCCTTGTATTAACTGGTCAGGAGTAGCTGAACCCCGAGGGGCCGAGGTCGACCAATGAGGGACCCAGGTCTACCAGCGAGGGACCGGGTCGACCGATGAGGGACTGGGTCGACCGACGAGGGACCGGGTCGACCGATGATGGACCGGGTCTACCGACGAGGAGTCGAGGTCGACCGATGAGGGACCCAGGTCTACAGATGAGGGCCATGGTCGACTCCCTTCGGTACCGGTTAAACAGTACCCTGGTAATGATCTCTCCTTTGTTTTTATTTCACATTCTCAGCCAACGGTCGCTTCCTCAGAGGTTCCCTTTCTCTCCGGATCACTTCTCTCTGGTGCGTGGTCCCTTCTCCCTAGTCCACGGCCCCTTGTACCTTCAATCCAACTGGCCCCTGGGTTCTTCACAATTTAGGAAAGCACTTCACCACAGTCGCCCCTTGCGCTTGTTCAGCCGTACAGCGGCTTGAGCACGCGCATGTATTCCTTCGTCAATCACGTAGGGTTATTTGCTTGCTCTTGGGTTGGTAGTCCGTGGCCAACCTGGGTCACTCCAGCTGTGGTTTTAATCTTCGATATAGTGAGCTGCATTATTGAGTGACCCAGGTCTACTGAAGAGGGACCGAGGTTTACCGAGGAGAGAACCAGGTATACCAACGAGGGATTGGGTCTAATGACGAGGAACCAAGATCGACCGATGAGGGATCAAGTCTACCAACGAGGGGCCGAGGTCGACCGATGAGGGGCCGAGGCCGACCGATGAGGGCCGAGGTCAACCGACGAGGGACCCAGGTCTACCGACGAGGGACCATGGCCAACCATCCAAGGAGCTTTCTATTGGCTGAAAATTCAACCAATCAGAAACCTGGATTTTCGTTGGTTGTCCACGCGTCACCGTTTCGAGACCACGTGGTTCCTGCTCCGCGCCCCTCGCTCGGGACTTCAGCAGCGCCGCACCTGTCGGTCCCAGTGGCATCCTGGTTACATAGCTAGTAGCAGATGAACCTTGCGACGAGTGCTAAGCCGTGACTTGTACAGTAGAGCTTGGGTCATTTTGAGCGGTAGTCACTTGCGCCCCTAGTCTTCCTCCGGTCACAATCCCGTTAGGGTGTTCCTGCGATCCTTGACGCACTTGCAAAAATCTTGCCATTGCCGCGTCGATAGGGTCTGTAGATTACCTACCGGGCTTCCCTCCTCCCGTACGGAGACTTGAGCACGCGCATGTCTTCACCACGTCAATCACGTAGGTCTTTCTGCTTGCCCTTTGTTAGGTAGTCCGTGGCCAACCTGGGTCATTCCAGCTGTGGTTTCAATCTTCGATACATCGAGTTGCATTCTTGAAAGACCCAGGTCTACTGAAGAGGGACCGAGGTTTACCGAGGAGGGAACCAGGTATACCAACGAGGGATTGGGTCTAATGACGAGGAACCGAGATCGACCGATGAGGGATCAAGTCTACCAACGAGGGGCCGAGGTCGACCGATGAGGGGCCGAGGCCGACCGATGAGGGCCGAGGTCAACCGACGAGGGACCCAGGTCTACCGACGAGGGACCATGGCCAACCATCCAAGGAGCTTTCTATTGGCTGAAAATTCAACCAATCAGAAACCTGGATTTTCGTTGGTTGTCCACGCGTCACCGTTTCGAGACCACGTGGTTCCTGCTCCGCGCCCCTCGCTCGGGACTTCAGCAGCGCCGCACCTGTCGGTCCCAGTGGCATCCTGGTTACATAGCTAGTAGCAGATGAACCTTGCGACGAGTGCTAAGCCGTGACTTGTACAGTAGAGCTTGGGTCATTTTGAGCGGTAGTCACTTGCGCCCCTAGTCTTCCTCCGGTCACAATCCCGTTAGGGTGTTCCTGCGATCCTTGACGCACTTGCAAAAATCTTGCCATTGCCGCGTCGATAGGGTCTGTAGATTACCTACCGGGCTTCCCTCCTCCCGTACGGAGACTTGAGCACGCGCATGTCTTCACCACGTCAATCACGTAGGTCTTTCTGCTTGCCCTTTGTTAGGTAGTCCGTGGCCAACCTGGGTCATTCCAGCTGTGGTTTCAATCTTCGATACATCGAGTTGCATTCTTGAAAGACCCAGGTCTACTGAAGAGGGACCGAGGTTTACCGAGGAGGGAACCAGGTATACCAACGAGGGATTGGGTCTAATGACGAGGAACCGAGATCGACCGATGAGGGATCAAGTCTACCAACGAGGGGCCGAGGTCGACCGATGAGGGGCCGAGGCCGACCGATGAGGGCCGAGGTCAACCGACGAGGGACCCAGGTCTACCGACGAGGGACCATGGCCAACCATCCAAGGAGCTTTCTATTGGCTGAAAATTCAACCAATCAGAAACCTGGATTTTCGTTGGTTGTCCACGCGTCACCGTTTCGAGACCACGTGGTTCCTGCTCCGCGCCCCTCGCTCGGGACTTCAGCAGCGCCGCACCTGTCGGTCCCAGTGGCATCCTGGTTACATAGCTAGTAGCAGATGAACCTTGCGACGAGTGCTAAGCCGTGACTTGTACAGTAGAGCTTGGGTCATTTTGAGCGGTAGTCACTTGCGCCCCTAGTCTTCCTCCGGTCACAATCCCGTTAGGGTGTTCCTGCGATCCTTGACGCACTTGCAAAAATCTTGCCATTGCCGCGTCGATAGGGTCTGTAGATTACCTACCGGGCTTCCCTCCTCCCGTACGGAGACTTGAGCACGCGCATGTCTTCACCACGTCAATCACGTAGGTCTTTCTGCTTGCCCTTTGTTAGGTAGTCCGTGGCCAACCTGGGTCATTCCAGCTGTGGTTTCAATCTTCGATACATCGAGTTGCATTCTTGAAAGACCCAGGTCTACTGAAGAGGGACCGAGGTTTACCGAGGAGGGAACCAGGTATACCAACGAGGGATTGGGTCTAATGACGAGGAACCGAGATCGACCGATGAGGGATCAAGTCTACCAACGAGGGGCCGAGGTCGACCGATGAGGGGCCGAGGCCGACCGATGAGGGCCGAGGTCAACCGACGAGGGACCCAGGTCTACCGACGAGGGACCATGGCCAACCATCCAAGGAGCTTTCTATTGGCTGAAAATTCAACCAATCAGAAACCTGGATTTTCGTTGGTTGTCCACGCGTCACCGTTTCGAGACCACGTGGTTCCTGCTCCGCGCCCCTCGCTCGGGACTTCAGCAGCGCCGCACCTGTCGGTCCCAGTGGCATCCTGGTTACATAGCTAGTAGCAGATGAACCTTGCGACGAGTGCTAAGCCGTGACTTGTACAGTAGAGCTTGGGTCATTTTGAGCGGTAGTCACTTGTGCCCCTAGTCTTCCTCCGGTCACAATCCCGTTAGGATGTTCCTGCGATCCTTGACGCACTTGCAAAAATCTTGCCATTGCCGCGTCGATAGGGTCTGTAGATTACCTACCGGGCTTCCCTCCTCCCGTACGGAGACTTGAGCACGCGCATGTCTTCACCACGTCAATCACGTAGGTCTTTCTGCTTGCCCTTTGTTAGGTAGTCCGTGGCCAACCTGGGTCATTCCAGCTGTAATTTTGATTTTCGATACATTGAGCTGCATTCTTAAGCGACCCAGGTCTACTGAAGAGGGACCGAGGTCGACCGACAAGGGACCCAGGTCTACCAACGAGGGGCCAAGGTCGACCGATGAGGGACCGGGTCGACCGATGAGGGACCGGGTCGACCGATGAGGGACCGGGTCGACCGATGAGGGACCGGGTCGACCAATGAGGGACCGGGTCGACCGACGAGAGAAAATGACCAACCATCCAAGGAGCTTTCTATTGGTTGAAAATTCAACCAATCAGATACCTGGATTTTTGTTGGTCGTCCACGCGTCACCGTTTTGTGAGCTCGCTGTTCCTGCTTCGCGCCTCTTGCTCGGGACTTAAGCAGCGCCGTCCCTGTCGGTCCCAGTAGCCTCATAGTAGCCTCCTAGTGACTGATCCATCGAAGACTTTCTGGTGACCATGAAGCTGCTGCTGTCTCGGCAGGTGATGCGATGGACATTGCTTCGCTCCTGGGTGGAAAGAGGCTCCATACATTTGAGGGTAGACCGCGATGTCTTGAAGCGTCATCTGGCTGTCCCTGGGTCGTGATCGTGTGTTTGTCGTCAGAGGTAGGTGTCCCTTTGCTGGCGTGGTACCGACGAGGGTCGACAGACGTTTGTGTATATTCTCTAACTTCGTTTGTGACTCTGTCGAATCCCAGGGAAAGCAGGTCGTCCGGATCGAAACGTCCTGCAACCATGGTCGCTTCACGAAGAAGGGTGACCAGCGCGGTGATCGCGTCTGTGACGGCCTGCAGCCGTGGTAGGGTCAACACCGAGCCAGTGAGCTGTCCAAGCAGCTGGATCTTGAGGATCTTCGCGACGGGGTCGCTCTCCAAGAATGCGTCTAGCTTGCGTGGGTGGTAGACCTTCGTGACGTCAACGTCCGATCATGACGCCAGTCCTGAATTCTCGTGGCCTATAGACTCCGTGTTTCCGGGCGCCTTCATCCGGAACTTTTTCAGCTTGGACTGCGCGATCTTGTTTTGTTGTTTTTTTCGGGGACCTTAGCCTCTCATTTTTCACCGTCGGCATCATGGTAGGGGTCATGACCCGAGGTGTCCTCTTAGAGGACATAGGGAGGGTATTTAGGTTTTTCTTCAATAAATCAAACCTCGACCATGTTGACCGGGCCCCTCCCAAGGTCCGGTCGGTCCTTCGATCCTTTGTTTTTTCTTCTTAAGTCACTGGCGATCGGTCTTCCAGTGGCTTCTCGGTCTTGTGCTCCTTCTTGATGTGATCATCTTTATCGTCTTGGGACTCGCGGTGAAATCCCTGGTTCGAATCCGGGCACGCGCACCATTGTGGTGGAGTGGGTTCTCAAAATTGTATGATGAGACCCCAAACCACTCACTGTGCTGGACTGCCGACTGTCGGAGGGGGTACCCCGATGCCGCGTATAAACCTTCTCTCACCTTGTGTACCCGTCGGCTGGCGGGTTGCACTCTTCGGAGGACTTGGTGACGATGTAGATGTCTGCCTTGAGGGAGGTAGACCTGGGGGGCCTCGAGTGGATATGCTTCACTCGGTGGGCCGGTAGGTGGCCA
Organism: Peronospora farinosa; assembly: GCA_947646735.1. Taxonomy (NCBI): domain Eukaryota; phylum Oomycota; class Peronosporomycetes; order Peronosporales; family Peronosporaceae; genus Peronospora; species Peronospora farinosa. Next base: position 21,843 of record CANTFK010000153.1, on the reverse strand, counting down.
CTCGATCGACTTTGTCGAGAGTGGACTTAGAGCCAAATTCTTCAGGGGCGCTTGTCGTCCCTGGCCTTTTCCTTCTGTTTCAGGGGTATTAACCACCTGACCTTTACGTTGCTCCCGGACCTTGAGGTGAGGGAGACCGCTTCCGATAGCGGGTCTTGGGGGGTGTTGCTACTCGAAGGAGCTTACAGGCCAAATATATCCTGGAGCTCTATTCGCACTTGAACTTCGCTACACAACTGTCTTCGACGGGGGGCCAAAATTCATCCCTTCCCGGAACAGTGAGTAGCTTAGAGCAAGTTATTCTTAGGTGACGGAGTCGTACCACGTGGGGTTCAGCTCGCACTTGTGTCTGACCACACGCCTGTCTTCAATGGGGGGGGCCAAATATATCCCTTCCCCGGAACAGGCGTGTGGCCAAACTAGAGTTCCTTTACAGCGCGACGAAGACTTGCCAAGTAGATCGCAAATTGAGTAGTATTTAATATAGTCCTATCCTTTTAACTCCTTTACTCTATCCTTGCCTGAAGCTCTGATTCCTTGCGTCGACTAGTCTGATCCTTGTATTAACTGGTCAGGAGTAGCTGAACCCCGAGGGGCCGAGGTCGACCAATGAGGGACCCAGGTCTACCAGCGAGGGACCGGGTCGACCGATGAGGGACTGGGTCGACCGACGAGGGACCGGGTCGACCGATGATGGACCGGGTCTACCGACGAGGAGTCGAGGTCGACCGATGAGGGACCCAGGTCTACAGATGAGGGCCATGGTCGACTCCCTTCGGTACCGGTTAAACAGTACCCTGGTAATGATCTCTCCTTTGTTTTTATTTCACATTCTCATCCAGCGGTCGCTTCACTTCGAGGTTCCCTTTCTCTCCGGATCACTTCTCTCTGGTGCGTGGTCCCTTCTCCCTAGTCCACGGCCCCTTGTACCTTCAATCCAACTGGCCCCTGGGTTCTTCACAATTTAGGAAAGCACTTCACCACAGTCGCCCCTTGCGCTTGTTCAGCCGTACAGCGGCTTGAGCACGCGCATGTATTCCTTCGTCAATCACGTAGGGTTATTTGCTTGCTCTTGGGTTGGTAGTCCGTGGCCAACCTGGGTCACTCCAGCTGTGGTTTTAATCTTCGATATAGTGAGCTGCATTCTTGAGTGACCCAGGTCTACTGAAGAGGGACCGAGGTTTACCGAAGAGTGAACCAGGTATACCGATGAGTGACCGGGCCTACCAACGAGGGACCCAGGTCTACCGATGAGGGACCGGGTCGACCGATGATGGACCGGTTCTACCGACGAGGAGTCGAGGTCGACCGATGAGGGACCCAGGTCTACCGATGAGGGCCATGGTCGACTCCCTTCGGTACCGGTTAAACAGTACCCTGGTAATGATCTCTCCTTTGTTTTTATTTCACATTCTCATCCAGCGGTCGCTTCACTTCGAGGTTCCCTTTCTCTCCGGATCACTTCTCTCTGGTGCGTGGTCCCTTCTCCCTAGTCCACGGCCCCTTGTACCTTCAATCCAACTGGCCCCTGGGTTCTTCACAATTTAGGAAAGCACTTCACCACAGTCGCCCCTTGCGCTTGTTCAGCCGTACAGCGGCTTGAGCACGCGCATGTATTCCTTCGTCAATCACGTAGGGTTATTTGCTTGCTCTTTGGTTGGTAGTCCGTGGCCAACCTGGGTCACTCCAGCTGTGGTTTTAATCTTCGATATAGTGAGCTGCATTATTGAGTGACCCAGGTCTACTGAAGAGGGACCGAGGTTTACCGAGGAGGGAACCAGGTATACCAACGAGGGATTGGGTCTAATGACGAGGAACCAAGATCGACCGATGAGGGATCAAGTCTACCAACGAGGGGCCGAGGTCGACCGATGAGGGGCCGAGGCCGACCGATGAGGGCCGAGGTCAACCGACGAGGGACCCAGGTCTACCGACGAGGGACCATGGCCAACCATCCAAGGAGCTTTCTATTGGCTGAAAATTCAACCAATCAGAAACCTGGATTTTCGTTGGTTGTCCACGCGTCACCGTTTCGAGACCACGTGGTTCCTGCTCCGCGCCCCTCGCTCGGGACTTCAGCAGCGCCGCACCTGTCGGTCCCAGTGGCATCCTGGTTACATAGCTAGTAGCAGATGAACCTTGCGACGAGTGCTAAGCCGTGACTTGTACAGTAGAGCTTGGGTCATTTTGAGCGGTAGTCACTTGCGCCCCTAGTCTTCCTCCGGTCACAATCCCGTTAGGATGTTCCTGCGATCCTTGACGCACTTGCAAAAATCTTGCCATTGCCGCGTCGATAGGGTCTGTAGATTACCTACCGGGCTTCCCTCCTCCCGTACGGAGACTTGAGCACGCGCATGTCTTCACCACGTCAATCACGTAGGTCTTTCTGCTTGCCCTTTGTTAGGTAGTCCGTGGCCAACCTGGGTCATTCCAGCTGTAATTTTGATTTTCGATACATTGAGCTGCATTCTTAAGCGACCCAGGTCTACTGAAGAGGGACCGAGGTCGACCGACAAGGGACCCAGGTCTACCAACGAGGGGCCAAGGTCGACCGATGAGGGACCGGGTCGACCGATGAGGGACCGGGTCGACCGATGAGGGACCGGGTCGACCAATGAGGGACCGGGTCGACCGACGAGAGAAAATGACCAACCATCCAAGGAGCTTTCTATTGGTTGAAAATTCAACCAATCAGATACCTGGATTTTTGTTGGTCGTCCACGCGTCACCGTTTTGTGAGCTCGCTGTTCCTGCTTCGCGCCTCTTGCTCGGGACTTAAGCAGCGCCGTCCCTGTCGGTCCCAGTAGCCTCATAGTAGCCTCCTAGTGACTGATCCATCGAAGACTTTCTGGTGACCATGAAGCTGCTGCTGTCTCGGCAGGTGATGCGATGGACATTGCTTCGCTCCTGGGTGGAAAGAGGCTCCATACATTTGAGGGTAGACCGCGATGTCTTGAAGCGTCATCTGGCTGTCCCTGGGTCGTGATCGTGTGTTTGTCGTCAGAGGTAGGTGTCCCTTTGCTGGCGTGGTACCGACGAGGGTCGACAGACGTTTGTGTATATTCTCTAACTTCGTTTGTGACTCTGTCGAATCCCAGGGAAAGCAGGTCGTCCGGATCGAAACGTCCTGCAACCATGGTCGCTTCACGAAGAAGGGTGACCAGCGCGGTGATCGCGTCTGTGACGGCCTGCAGCCGTGGTAGGGTAAACACCGAGCCAGTGAGCTGTCCAAGCAGCTGGATCTTGAGGATCTTCGCGACGGGGTCGCTCTCCAAGAATGCGTCTAGCTTGCGTGGGTGGTAGACCTTCGTGACGTCAACGTCCGATCATGACGCCAGTCCTGAATTCTCGTGGCCTATAGACTCCGTGTTTCCGGGCGCCTTCATCCGGAACTTTTTCAGCTTGGACTGCGCGATCTTGTTTTGTTGTTTTTTTCGGGGACCTTAGCCTCTCATTTTTCACCGTCGGCTGATGGTCCTCTGGATCATGGTAGGGGTCATGACCCGAGGTGTCCTCTTAGAGGACATAGGGAGGGTATTTAGGTTTTTCTTCAATAAATCAAACCTCGACCATGTTGACCGGGCCCCTCCCAAGGTCCGGTCGGTCCTTCGATCCTTTGTTTTTTCTTCTTAAGTCACTGGCGATCGGTCTTCCAGTGGCTTCTCGGTCTTGTGCTCCTTCTTGATGTGATCATCTTTATCGTCTTGGGACTCGCGGTGAAATCCCTGGTTCGAATCCGGGCACGCGCACCATTGTGGTGGAGTGGGTTCTCAAAATTGTATGATGAGACCCCAAACCACTCACTGTGCTGGACTGCCGACTGTCGGAGGGGGTACCCCGATGCCGCGTATAAACCTTCTCTCACCTTGTGTACCCGTCGGCTGGCGGGTTGCACTCTTCGGAGGACTTGGTGACGATGTAGATGTCTGCCTTGAGGGAGGTAGACCTGGGGGGCCTCGAGTGGATATGCTTCACTCGGTGGGCCGGTAGGTGGCCACTCGATCGACTTTGTCGAGAGTGGACTTAGAGCCAAATTCTTCAGGGGCGCTTGTCGTCCCTGGCCTTTTCCTTCTGTTTCAGGGGTATTAACCACCTGACCTTTACGTTGCTCCCGGACCTTGAGGTGAGGGAGACCGCTTCCGATAGCGGGTCTTGGGGGGTGTTGCTACTCGAAGGAGCTTACAGGCCAAATATATCCTGGAGCTCTATTCGCACTTGAACTTCGCTACACAACTGTCTTCGACGGGGGGCCAAAATTCATCCCTTCCCGGAACAGTGAGTAGCTTAGAGCAAGTTATTCTTAGGTGACGGAGTCGTACCACGTGGGGTTCAGCTCGCACTTGTGTCTGACCACACGCCTGTCTTCAATGGGGGGGGCCAAATATATCCCTTCCCCGGAACAGGCGTGTGGCCAAACTAGAGTTCCTTTACAGCGCGACGAAGACTTGCCAAGTAGATCGCAAATTGAGTAGTATTTAATATAGTCCTATCCTTTTAACTCCTTTACTCTATCCTTGCCTGAAGCTCTGATTCCTTGCGTCGACTAGTCTGATCCTTGTATTAACTGGTCAGGAGTAGCTGAACCCCGAGGGGCCGAGGTCGACCAATGAGGGACCCAGGTCTACCAGCGAGGGACCGGGTCGACCGATGAGGGACTGGGTCGACCGACGAGGGACCGGGTCGACCGATGATGGACCGGGTCTACCGACGAGGAGTCGAGGTCGACCGATGAGGGACCCAGGTCTACAGATGAGGGCCATGGTCGACTCCCTTCGGTACCGGTTAAACAGTACCCTGGTAATGATCTCTCCTTTGTTTGTATTTCACATTCTCATCCAGCGGTCGCTTCACTTCGAGGTTCCCTTTCTCTCCGGATCACTTCTCTCTGGTGCGTGGTCCCTTCTCCCTAGTCCACGGCCCCTTGTACCTTCAATCCAACTGGCCCCTGGGTTCTTCACAATTTAGGAAAGCACTTCACCACAGTCGCCCCTTGCGCTTGTTCAGCCGTACAGCGGCTTGAGCACGCGCATGTATTCCTTCGTCAATCACGTAGGGTTATTTGCTTGCTCTTGGGTTGGTAGTCCGTGGCCAACCTGGGTCACTCCAGCTGTGGTTTTAATCTTCGATATAGTGAGCTGCATTCTTGAGTGACCCAGGTCTACTGAAGAGGGACCGAGGTTTACCGAAGAGTGAACCAGGTATACCGATGAGTGACCGGGCCTACCAACGAGGGACCCAGGTCTACCGATGAGGGACCGGGTCGACCGATGATGGACCGGTTCTACCGACGAGGAGTCGAGGTCGACCGATGAGGGACCCAGGTCTACCGATGAGGGCCATGGTCGACTCCCTTCGGTACCGGTTAAACAGTACCCTGGTAATGATCTCTCCTTTGTTTTTATTTCACATTCTCATCCAGCGGTCGCTTCACTTCGAGGTTCCCTTTCTCTCCGGATCACTTCTCTCTGGTGCGTGGTCCCTTCTCCCTAGTCCACGGCCCCTTGTACCTTCAATCCAACTGGCCCCTGGGTTCTTCACAATTTAGGAAAGCACTTCACCACAGTCGCCCCTTGCGCTTGTTCAGCCGTACAGCGGCTTGAGCACGCGCATGTATTCCTTCGTCAATCACGTAGGGTTATTTGCTTGCTCTTTGGTTGGTAGTCCGTGGCCAACCTGGGTCACTCCAGCTGTGGTTTTAATCTTCGATATAGTGAGCTGCATTATTGAGTGACCCAGGTCTACTGAAGAGGGACCGAGGTTTACCGAGGAGGGAACCAGGTATACCAACGAGGGATTGGGTCTAATGACGAGGAACCAAGATCGACCGATGAGGGATCAAGTCTACCAACGAGGGGCCGAGGTCGACCGATGAGGGCCGAGGTCAACCGACGAGGGACCCAGGTCTACCGACGAGGGACCATGGCCAACCATCCAAGGAGCTTTCTATTGGCTGAAAATTCAACCAATCAGAAACCTGGATTTTCGTTGGTTGTCCACGCGTCACCGTTTCGAGACCACGTGGTTCCTGCTCCGCGCCCCTCGCTCGGGACTTCAGCAGCGCCGCACCTGTCGGTCCCAGTGGCATCCTGGTTACATAGCTAGTAGCAGATGAACCTTGCGACGAGTGCTAAGCCGTGACTTGTACAGTAGAGCTTGGGTCATTTTGAGCGGTAGTCACTTGCGCCCCTAGTCTTCCTCCGGTCACAATCCCGTTAGGGTGTTCCTGCGATCCTTGACGCACTTGCAAAAATCTTGCCATTGCCGCGTCGATAGGGTCTGTAGATTACCTACCGGGCTTCCCTCCTCCCGTACGGAGACTTGAGCACGCGCATGTCTTCACCACGTCAATCACGTAGGTCTTTCTGCTTGCCCTTTGTTAGGTAGTCCGTGGCCAACCTGGGTCATTCCAGCTGTAATTTTGATTTTCGATACATCGAGCTGCATTCTTAAGCGACCCAGGTCTACTGAAGAGGGACCGAGGTCTACCGAAGAGGGTCCGAGGTCGACCGACAAGGGACCCAGGTCTACCAACGAGGGGCCAAGGTCGACCGATGAGGGACCGGGTCGACCGATGAGGGACCGGGTCGACCGATGAGGGACCGGGTCGACCAATGAGGGACCGGGTCGACCAATGAGGGACCGGGTCGACCGACGAGAGAAAATGACCAACCATCCAAGGAGCTTTCTATTGGTTGAAAATTCAACCAATCAGATACCTGGATTTTTGTTGGTCGTCCACGCGTCACCGTTTTGTGAGCTCGCTGTTCCTGCTTCGCGCCTCTTGCTCGGGACTTAAGCAGCGCCGTCCCTGTCGGTCCCAGTAGCCTCATAGTAGCCTCCTAGTGACTGATCCATCGAAGACTTTCTGGTGACCATGAAGCTGCTGCTGTCTCGGCAGGTGATGCGATGGACATTGCTTCGCTCCTGGGTGGAAAGAGGCTCCATACATTTGAGGGTAGACCGCGATGTCTTGAAGCGTCATCTGGCTGTCCCTGGGTCGTGATCGTGTGTTTGTCGTCAGAGGTAGGTGTCCCTTTGCTGGCGTGGTACCGACGAGGGTCGACAGACGTTTGTGTATATTCTCTAACTTCGTTTGTGACTCTGTCGAATCCCAGGGAAAGCAGGTCGTCCGGATCGAAACGTCCTGCAACCATGGTCGCTTCACGAAGAAGGGTGACCAGCGCGGTGATCGCGTCTGTGACGGCCTGCAGCCGTGGTAGGGTCAACACCGAGCCAGTGAGCTGTCCAAGCAGCTGGATCTTGAGGATCTTCGCGACGGGGTCGCTCTCCAAGAATGCGTCTAGCTTGCGTGGGTGGTAGACCTTCGTGACGTCAACGTCCGATCATGACGCCAGTCCTGAATTCTCGTGGCCTATAGACTCCGTGTTTCCGGGCGCCTTCATCCGGAACTTTTTCAGCTTGGACTGCGCGATCTTGTTTTGTTGTTTTTTTCGGGGACCTTAGCCTCTCATTTTTCACCGTCGGCTGATGGTCCTCTGGATCATGGTAGGGGTCATGACCCGAGGTGTCCTCTTAGAGGACATAGGGAGGGCATTTAGGTTTTTCTTCAATAAATCAAACCTCGACCATGTTGACCGGGCCCCTCCCAAGGTCCGGTCGGTCCTTCGATCCTTTGTTTTTTCTTCTTAAGTCACTGGCGATCGGTCTTCCAGTGGCTTCTCGGTCTTGTGCTCCTTCTTGATGTGATCATCTTTATCGTCTTGGGACTCGCGGTGAAATCCCTGGTTCGAATCCGGGCACGCGCACCATTGTGGTGGAGTGGGTTCTCAAAATTGTATGATGAGACCCCAAACCACTCACTGTGCTGGACTGCCGACTGTCGGAGGGGGTACCCCGATGCCGCGTATAAACCTTCTCTCACCTTGTGTACCCGTCGGCTGGCGGGTTGCACTCTTCGGAGGACTTGGTGACGATGTAGATGTCTGCCTTGAGGGAGGTAGACCTGGGGGGCCTCGAGTAGATATGCTTCACTCGGTGGGCCGGTAGGTGGCCACTCAATCGACTTTGTCGAGAGTGGACTTAGAGCCAAATTCTTCAGGGACGCTTGTCGTCCCTGGCCTTTTCCTTCTGTTTCAGGGGTGACCTTTACGTTGCTCCCGGACCTTGAGGTGAGGGAGACCGCTTCCGATAGCGGGTCTTGGGGGGTGTTGCTACTCGAAGGAGCTTACAGGCCAAATATATCCTGGAGCTCTATTCGCACTTGAACTTCGCTACACAACTGTCTTCGACGGGGGGCCAAAATTCATCCCTTCCCGGAACAGTGAGTAGCTTAGAGCAAGTTATTCTTAGGTGACGGAGTCGTACCACGTGGGGTTCAGCTCGCACTTGTGTCTGACCACACGCCTGTCTTCAATGGGGGGGGCCAAATATATCCCTTCCCCGGAACAGGCGTGTGGCCAAACTAGAGTTCCTTTACAGCGCGACGAAGACTTGCCAAGTAGATCGCAAATTGAGTAGTATTTAATATAGTCCTATCCTTTTAACTCCTTTACTCTATCCTTGCCTGAAGCTCTGATTCCTTGCGTCGACTAGTCTGATCCTTGTATTAACTGGTCAGGAGTAGCTGAACCCCGAGGGGCCGAGGTCGACCAATGAGGGACCCAGGTCTACCAGCGAGGGACCGGGTCGACCGATGAGGGACTGGGTCGACCGACGAGGGACCGGGTCGACCGATGATGGACCGGTTCTACCGACGAGGAGTCGAGGTCGACCGATGAGGGACCCAGGTCTACAGATGAGGGCCATGGTCGACTCCCTTCGGTACCGGTTAAACAGTACCCTGGTAATGATCTCTCCTTTGTTTTTATTTCACATTCTCATCCAGCGGTCGCTTCACTTCGAGGTTCCCTTTCTCTCCGGATCACTTCTCTCTGGTGCGTGGTCCCTTCTCCCTAGTCCACGGCCCCTTGTACCTTCAATCCAACTGGCCCCTGGGTTCTTCACAATTTAGGAAAGCACTTCACCACAGTCGCCCCTTGCGCTTGTTCAGCCGTACAGCGGCTTGAGCACGCGCATGTATTCCTTCGTCAATCACGTAGGGTTATTTGCTTGCTCTTGGGTTGGTAGTCCGTGGCCAACCTGGGTCACTCCAGCTGTGGTTTTAATCTTCGATATAGTGAGCTGCATTCTTGAAAGACCCAGGTCTACTGAAGAGGGACCGAGGTTTACCGAGGAGGGAACCAGGTATACCAACGAGGGATTGGGTCTAATGACGAGGAACCGAGATCGACCGATGAGGGATCAAGTCTACCAACGAGGGGCCGAGGTCGACCGATGAGGGGCCGAGGCCGACCGATGAGGGCCGAGGTCAACCGACGAGGGACCCAGGTCTACCGACGAGGGACCATGGCCAACCATCCAAGGAGCTTTCTATTGGCTGAAAATTCAACCAATCAGAAACCTGGATTTTCGTTGGTTGTCCACGCGTCACCGTTTCGAGACCACGTGGTTCCTGCTCCGCGCCCCTCGCTCGGGACTTCAGCAGCGCCGCACCTGTCGGTCCCAGTGGCATCCTGGTTACATAGCTAGTAGCAGATGAACCTTGCGACGAGTGCTAAGCCGTGACTTGTACAGTAGAGCTTGGGTCATTTTGAGCGGTAGTCACTTGCGCCCCTAGTCTTCCTCCGGTCACAATCCCGTTAGGGTGTTCCTGCGATCCTTGACGCACTTGCAAAAATCTTGCCATTGCCGCGTCGATAGGGTCTGTAGATTACCTACCGGGCTTCCCTCCTCCCGTACGGAGACTTGAGCACGCGCATGTCTTCACCACGTCAATCACGTAGGTCTTTCTGCTTGCCCTTTGTTAGGTAGTCCGTGGCCAACCTGGGTCATTCCAGCTGTGGTTTCAATCTTCGATACATCGAGTTGCATTCTTGAAAGACCCAGGTCTACTGAAGAGGGACCGAGGTTTACCGAGGAGGGAACCAGGTATACCAACGAGGGATTGGGTCTAATGACGAGGAACCGAGATCGACCGATGAGGGATCAAGTCTACCAACGAGGGGCCGAGGTCGACCGATGAGGGGCCGAGGCCGACCGATGAGGGCCGAGGTCAACCGACGAGGGACCCAGGTCTACCGACGAGGGACCATGGCCAACCATCCAAGGAGCTTTCTATTGGCTGAAAATTCAACCAATCAGAAACCTGGATTTTCGTTGGTTGTCCACGCGTCACCGTTTCGAGACCACGTGGTTCCTGCTCCGCGCCCCTCGCTCGGGACTTCAGCAGCGCCGCACCTGTCGGTCCCAGTGGCATCCTGGTTACATAGCTAGTAGCAGATGAACCTTGCGACGAGTGCTAAGCCGTGACTTGTACAGTAGAGCTTGGGTCATTTTGAGCGGTAGTCACTTGCGCCCCTAGTCTTCCTCCGGTCACAATCCCGTTAGGATGTTCCTGCGATCCTTGACGCACTTGCAAAAATCTTGCCATTGCCGCGTCGATAGGGTCTGTAGATTACCTACCGGGCTTCCCTCCTCCCGTACGGAGACTTGAGCACGCGCATGTCTTCACCACGTCAATCACGTAGGTCTTTCTGCTTGCCCTTTGTTAGGTAGTCCGTGGCCAACCTGGGTCATTCCAGCTGTAATTTTGATTTTCGATACATTGAGCTGCATTCTTAAGCGACCCAGGTCTACTGAAGAGGGACCGAGGTCGACCGACAAGGGACCCAGGTCTACCAACGAGGGGCCAAGGTCGACCGATGAGGGACCGGGTCGACCGATGAGGGACCGGGTCGACCGATGAAAAGGACCGGGTCGACCAATGAGGGACCGGGTCGACCGACGAGGGAAAATGACCAACCATCCAAGGAGCTTTCTATTGGTTGAAAATTCAACCAATCAGATACCTGGATTTTTGTTGGTCGTCCACGCGTCACCGTTTTGTGAGCTCGCTGTTCCTGCTTCGCGCCTCTTGCTCGGGACTTAAGCAGCGCCGTCCCTGTCGGTCCCAGTAGCCTCATAGTAGCCTCCTAGTGACTGATCCATCGAAGACTTTCTGGTGACCATGAAGCTGCTGCTGTCTCGGCAGGTGATGCGATGGACATTGCTTCGCTCCTGGGTGGAAAGAGGCTCCATACATTTGAGGGTAGACCGCGATGTCTTGAAGCGTCATCTGGCTGTCCCTGGGTCGTGATCGTGTGTTTGTCGTCAGAGGTAGGTGTCCCTTTGCTGGCGTGGTACCGACGAGGGTCGACAGACGTTTGTGTATATTCTCTAACTTCGTTTGTGACTCTGTCGAATCCCAGGGAAAGCAGGTCGTCCGGATCGAAACGTCCTGCAACCATGGTCGCTTCACGAAGAAGGGTGACCAGCGCGGTGATCGCGTCTGTGACGGCCTGCAGCCGTGGTAGGGTCAACACCGAGCCAGTGAGCTGTCCAAGCAGCTGGATCTTGAGGATCTTCGCGACGGGGTCGCTCTCCAAGAATGCGTCTAGCTTGCGTGGGTGGTAGACCTTCGTGACGTCAACGTCCGATCATGACGCCAGTCCTGAATTCTCGTGGCCTATAGACTCCGTGTTTCCGGGCGCCTTCATCCGGAACTTTTTCAGCTTGGACTGCGCGATCTTGTTTTGTTGTTTTTTTCGGGGACCTTAGCCTCTCATTTTTCACCGTCGGCTGATGGTCCTCTGGATCATGGTAGGGGTCATGACCCGAGGTGTCCTCTTAGAGGACATAGGGAGGGTATTTAGGTTTTTCTTCAATAAATCAAACCTCGACCATGTTGACCGGGCCCCTCCCAAGGTCCGGTCGGTCCTTCGATCCTTTGTTTTTTCTTCTTAAGTCACTGGCGATCGGTCTTCCAGTGGCTTCTCGGTCTTGTGCTCCTTCTTGATGTGATCATCTTTATCGTCTTGGGACTCGCGGTGAAATCCCTGGTTCGAATCCGGGCACGCGCACCATTGTGGTGGAGTGGGTTCTCAAAATTGTATGATGAGACCCCAAACCACTCACTGTGCTGGACTGCCGACTGTCGGAGGGGGTACCCCGATGCCGCGTATAAACCTTCTCTCACCTTGTGTACCCGTCGGCTGGCGGGTTGCACTCTTCGGAGGACTTGGTGACGATGTAGATGTCTGCCTTGAGGGAGGTAGACCTGGGGGGCCTCGAGTGGATATGCTTCACTCGGTGGGCCGGTAGGTGGCCACTCGATCGACTTTGTCGAGAGTGGACTTAGAGCCAAATTCTTCAGGGGCGCTTGTCGTCCCTGGCCTTTTCCTTCTGTTTCAGGGGTATTAACCACCTGACCTTTACGTTGCTCCCGGACCTTGAGGTGAGGGAGACCGCTTCCGATAGCGGGTCTTGGGGGGTGTTGCTACTCGAAGGAGCTTACAGGCCAAATATATCCTGGAGCTCTATTCGCACTTGAACTTCGCTACACAACTGTCTTCGACGGGGGGCCAAAATTCATCCCTTCCCGGAACAGTGAGTAGCTTAGAGCAAGTTATTCTTAGGTGACGGAGTCGTACCACGTGGGGTTCAGCTCGCACTTGTGTCTGACCACACGCCTGTCTTCAATGGGGGGGGCCAAATATATCCCTTCCCCGGAACAGGCGTGTGGCCAAACTAGAGTTCCTTTACAGCGCGACGAAGACTTGCCAAGTAGATCGCAAATTGAGTAGTATTTAATATAGTCCTATCCTTTTAACTCCTTTACTCTATCCTTGCCTGAAGCTCTGATTCCTTGCGTCGACTAGTCTGATCCTTGTATTAACTGGTCAGGAGTAGCTGAACCCCGAGGGGCCGAGGTCGACCAATGAGGGACCCAGGTCTACCAGCGAGGGACCGGGTCGACCGATGAGGGACTGGGTCGACCGATGATGGACCGGGTCTACCGACGAGGAGTCGAGGTCGACCGATGAGGGACCCAGGTCTACAGATGAGGGCCATGGTCGACTCCCTTCGGTACCGGTTAAACAGTACCCTGGTAATGATCTCTCCTTTGTTTGTATTTCACATTCTCATCCAGCGGTCGCTTCACTTCGAGGTTCCCTTTCTCTCCGGATCACTTCTCTCTGGTGCGTGGTCCCTTCTCCCTAGTCCACGGCCCCTTGTACCTTCAATCCAACTGGCCCCTGGGTTCTTCACAATTTAGGAAAGCACTTCACCACAGTCGCCCCTTGCGCTTGTTCAGCCGTACAGCGGCTTGAGCACGCGCATGTATTCCTTCGTCAATCACGTAGGGTTATTTGCTTGCTCTTGGGTTGGTAGTCCGTGGCCAACCTGGGTCACTCCAGCTGTGGTTTTAATCTTCGATATAGTGAGCTGCATTCTTGAGTGACCCAGGTCTACTGAAGAGGGACCGAGGTTTACCGAAGAGTGAACCAGGTATACCGATGAGTGACCGGGCCTACCAACGAGGGACCCAGGTCTACCGATGAGGGACCGGGTCGACCAATGAAAGACCGGGTCGACCGATGAGGGACTGGGTCGACCGATGATGGACCGGTTCTACCGACGAGGAGTCGAGGTCGACCGATGAGGGACCCAGGTCTACCGATGAGGGCCATGGTCGACTCCCTTCGGTACCGGTTAAACAGTACCCTGGTAATGATCTCTCCTTTGTTTTTATTTCACATTCTCATCCAGCGGTCGCTTCACTTCGAGGTTCCCTTTCTCTCCGGATCACTTCTCTCTGGTGCGTGGTCCCTTCTCCCTAGTCCACGGCCCCTTGTACCTTCAATCCAACTGGCCCCTGGGTTCTTCACAATTTAGGAAAGCACTTCACCACAGTCGCCCCTTGCGCTTGTTCAGCCGTACAGCGGCTTGAGCACGCGCATGTATTCCTTCGTCAATCACGTAGGGTTATTTGCTTGCTCTTTGGTTGGTAGTCCGTGGCCAACCTGGGTCACTCCAGCTGTGGTTTTAATCTTCGATATAGTGAGCTGCATTCTTGAGTGACCCAGGTCTACTGAAGAGGGACCGAGGTTTACCGAGGAGGGAACCAGGTATACCAACGAGGGATTGGGTCTAATGACGAGGAACCAAGATCGACCGATGAGGGATCAAGTCTACCAACGAGGGGCCGAGGTCGACCGATGAGGGGCCGAGGCCGACCGATGAGGGCCGAGGTCAACCGACGAGGGACCCAGGTCTACCGACGAGGGACCATGGCCAACCATCCAAGGAGCTTTCTATTGGCTGAAAATTCAACCAATCAGAAACCTGGATTTTCGTTGGTTGTCCACGCGTCACCGTTTCGAGACCACGTGGTTCCTGCTCCGCGCCCCTCGCTCGGGACTTCAGCAGCGCCGCACCTGTCGGTCCCAGTGGCATCCTGGTTACATAGCTAGTAGCAGATGAACCTTGCGACGAGTGCTAAGCCGTGACTTGTACAGTAGAGCTTGGGTCATTTTGAGCGGTAGTCACTTGCGCCCCTAGTCTTCCTCCGGTCACAATCCCGTTAGGGTGTTCCTGCGATCCTTGACGCACTTGCAAAAATCTTGCCATTGCCGCGTCGATAGGGTCTGTAGATTACCTACCGGGCTTCCCTCCTCCCGTACGGAGACTTGAGCACGCGCATGTCTTCACCACGTCAATCACGTAGGTCTTTCTGCTTGCCCTTTGTTAGGTAGTCCGTGGCCAACCTGGGTCATTCCAGCTGTAATTTTGATTTTCGATACATCGAGCTGCATTCTTAAGCGACCCAGGTCTACTGAAGAGGGACCGAGGTCTACCGAAGAGGGTCCGAGGTCGACCGACAAGGGACCCAGGTCTACCAACGAGGGGCCAAGGTCGACCGATGAGGGACCGGGTCGACCGATGAGGGACCGGGTCGACCGATGAGGGACCGGGTCGACCGATGAGGGACCGGGTCGACCAATGAGGGACCGGGTCGACCGACGAGAGAAAATGACCAACCATCCAAGGAGCTTTCTATTGGTTGAAAATTCAACCAATCAGATACCTGGATTTTTGTTGGTCGTCCACGCGTCACCGTTTTGTGAGCTCGCTGTTCCTGCTTCGCGCCTCTTGCTCGGGACTTAAGCAGCGCCGTCCCTGTCGGTCCCAGTAGCCTCATAGTAGCCTCCTAGTGACTGATCCATCGAAGACTTTCTGGTGACCATGAAGCTGCTGCTGTCTCGGCAGGTGATGCGATGGACATTGCTTCGCTCCTGGGTGGAAAGAGGCTCCATACATTTGAGGGTAGACCGCGATGTCTTGAAGCGTCATCTGGCTGTCCCTGGGTCGTGATCGTGTGTTTGTCGTCAGAGGTAGGTGTCCCTTTGCTGGCGTGGTACCGACGAGGGTCGACAGACGTTTGTGTATATTCTCTAACTTCGTTTGTGACTCTGTCGAATCCCAGGGAAAGCAGGTCGTCCGGATCGAAACGTCCTGCAACCATGGTCGCTTCACGAAGAAGGGTGACCAGCGCGGTGATCGCGTCTGTGACGGCCTGCAGCCGTGGTAGGGTCAACACCGAGCCAGTGAGCTGTCCAAGCAGCTGGATCTTGAGGATCTTCGCGACGGGGTCGCTCTCCAAGAATGCGTCTAGCTTGCGTGGGTGGTAGACCTTCGTGACGTCAACGTCCGATCATGACGCCAGTCCTGAATTCTCGTGGCCTATAGACTCCGTGTTTCCGGGCGCCTTCATCCGGAACTTTTTCAGCTTGGACTGCGCGATCTTGTTTTGTTGTTTTTTTCGGGGACCTTAGCCTCTCATTTTTCACCGTCGGCTGATGGTCCTCTGGATCATGGTAGGGGTCATGACCCGAGGTGTCCTCTTAGAGGACATAGGGAGGGCATTTAGGTTTTTCTTCAATAAATCAAACCTCGACCATGTTGACCGGGCCCCTCCCAAGGTCCGGTCGGTCCTTCGATCCTTTGTTTTTTCTTCTTAAGTCACTGGCGATCGGTCTTCCAGTGGCTTCTCGGTCTTGTGCTCCTTCTTGATGTGATCATCTTTATCGTCTTGGGACTCGCGGTGAAATCCCTGGTTCGAATCCGGGCACGCGCACCATTGTGGTGGAGTGGGTTCTCAAAATTGTATGATGAGACCCCAAACCACTCACTGTGCTGGACTGCCGACTGTCGGAGGGGGTACCCCGATGCCGCGTATAAACCTTCTCTCACCTTGTGTACCCGTCGGCTGGCGGGTTGCACTCTTCGGAGGACTTGGTGACGATGTAGATGTCTGCCTTGAGGGAGGTAGACCTGGGGGGCCTCGAGTAGATATGCTTCACTCGGTGGGCCGGTAGGTGGCCACTCAATCGACTTTGTCGAGAGTGGACTTAGAGCCAAATTCTTCAGGGGCGCTTGTCGTCCCTGGCCTTTTCCTTCTGTTTCAGGGGTGACCTTTACGTTGCTCCCGGACCTTGAGGTGAGGGAGACCGCTTCCGATAGCGGGTCTTGGGGGGTGTTGCTACTCGAAGGAGCTTACAGGCCAAATATATCCTGGAGCTCTATTCGCACTTGAACTTCGCTACACAACTGTCTTCGACGGGGGGCCAAAATTCATCCCTTCCCGGAACAGTGAGTAGCTTAGAGCAAGTTATTCTTAGGTGACGGAGTCGTACCACGTGGGGTTCAGCTCGCACTTGTGTCTGACCACACGCCTGTCTTCAATGGGGGGGGCCAAATATATCCCTTCCCCGGAACAGGCGTGTGGCCAAACTAGAGTTCCTTTACAGCGCGACGAAGACTTGCCAAGTAGATCGCAAATTGAGTAGTATTTAATATAGTCCTATCCTTTTAACTCCTTTACTCTATCCTTGCCTGAAGCTCTGATTCCTTGCGTCGACTAGTCTGATCCTTGTATTAACTGGTCAGGAGTAGCTGAACCCCGAGGGGCCGAGGTCGACCAATGAGGGACCCAGGTCTACCAGCGAGGGACCGGGTCGACCGATGAGGGACTGGGTCGACCGACGAGGGACCGGGTCGACCGATGATGGACCGGTTCTACCGACGAGGAGTCGAGGTCGACCGATGAGGGACCCAGGTCTACAGATGAGGGCCATGGTCGACTCCCTTCGGTACCGGTTAAACAGTACCCTGGTAATGATCTCTCCTTTGTTTTTATTTCACATTCTCAGCCAACGGTCGCTTCACTCCGAGGTTCCCTTTCTCTCCGGATCACTTCTCTCTGGTGCGTGGTCCCTTCTCCCTAGTCCACGGCCCCTTGTACCTTCAATCCAACTGGCCCCTGGGTTCTTCACAATTTAAGAAAGCACTTCACCACAAGAGTATCTCGCCATATTCGAGTCCGAATTTCTGTGTGAAGAAAGCTATTGGCGGTTGGCGCATTGTGCACACTTTTAACAAGTTGACTGACGCCACAATCCCGGCTCAAACGCCGATCCTCGAAAAGACATGGTATTAGATACCATGTACGGGAGCGAAATCTACAGCGTCATATAGATCTGACTGACGGTTTCTATCAGATCCTCATGGGAGACAGTGATATCCCGTTCCTTGAGATCAGCACTCCAAGCGGGGTTCTTCGGGAGTGGCTAGTCATGTCACAAGGTCTTAAGAACGCTCCAGATACGTTCAATCGAATGGTGACACAAGTACTTCGTCCACTTTGCACCAAGTTACTTAAATTACATCTTTGTTAACATCCAAACAGCTCAGGGCTACGAAGGTCACTTTCGACGCTTGAATCTGGTGTTACACTCACTAGATCTCCAGAGCACATTAACTAAATGTGTTCGGTTCTTGATGTCGCTTGGAGGTAACTTGGCACAGTGCGGAATCGTTGGGGGGTGTTGATTGTTTTATAAACTGCTCCACCACAACCGTCCCTTACACAAAAGCCGAGCGTATAGCGCTCGTCGTCCTGCGCCGCCAAAAATAACTTTTTCACGTTTTTTCGTTCTCATGTCTTGGGGCAAAATGCACAAACTTTTTATGTCTCCGGACCAAAATCAACTATCTCAGTCAGCCACCAACACAACTTCAGCATTTTCTCTTCCCATTGAAAGAGAAAATGCTGAAGTTGTGTTGGTAATGTTAGCTTGGTTGTGCCAACTCTGCCAGCTGATAATTTCTGCATTAGCATAAAGACTTTCATCGCAAGCTCTCTTCTTCATGTTGTGAGAAAAATTAAGAGATCAGACTTTTTTCCACCAAGAGGATCATTGGGTGCTGCATCAAGATCTTCGAATTCAAGTAGCACAGGGTGGTTGTCTATAGGCGTGTATCTTGAGTCCGCATCGCCTTTTGTACGTTTAGTTCAGGTTTCGTACCACATAATGAATTTTAAAACGAAGCTGCAGTAAAAAGTCGCCGGGTATAGCGAAATAGCATTATCGTCATGATGAGCAGGACGAATTTGATTATCTGCGTACCAAACTTCGGAAGCAACTTCAAAGGAGGAAAATGTCCACTTTTTGCGAAGTTATTGCAAAACATAATTCGCTTCGCGCTTGTTTCGCGCCACAAAAAGAAGTAATGGCAGAAGATCTCCAATTGGAAGACGCATTGCTGCCCTCAGATCTCAACTGACGTAAGTTAGCTCAGTTAGCTGGGACCAAGTTCTCTTTAGATAGTTTATCCCGCCGGGTGGACGCACTAAACTTTCAGGATGACCAGGTGCAGCGACTTAAGAACGACATACGTGATTAAGTTGGCTAGTGTATCAGATTTGCACTGCGGCTAAATAAATGCTAATAATGCATTAAATGCAGATATGAAATTTGCCTTTACAAAGGTATTATATGTAATCCATAAGATATGGTGGTATCGGTAATACCGTACTTTATCAATTATGGGTCGATAATCGAGACAAAATTACTAATATAGCATGACTAATGTGTCAGTCATTCAATAGCTCTACATATTACTATGATAAATTATCAGCCCTACTTACCAAGGGTTTTATTACATTTACTACGTATCTTAAAGCCTACAAAGAGCTCAGTACTTATTTTGAGTTTGAAAGCGAAAAAGTAATAAAGCAACCTCAACCTTTTACATACGTTTTTATAGAATATTACATAATTACACAAGTAGTAATCGGAATTATACATAATTACATAAGTAGGCATAGGGCAGTATCCGATTAGCGTATACTGCGCGTCATTTTAGTATTGGTTTATTATTGGGGTGCCAGACCCGATAATAAATCAAATATTGACTTCCATATTGAGTGGTTCCCATGAGCTAGGGAACATATTCGCACTTACTGTGGATGAAAACAAAAATAAACAGTGTTGTATATACGACTTTACTAAGAGCGCTTCCTCGAACGCCCTTATAGTGTGAGACGGTCAATGGTACTTATCCCGTTACATATGTCTTTGATAAGGCTTTCTTTCTTGGGTATTTGACAGTATGGATTGCATTATATTCTTCATCTCTCTGAACTGCTGAGCTTTTATCTTGTTGACTAGAAGTCTCTATGAAACTTCCAGTTAACAACTAACTCTATGGAACGGGCAGACTTCTTCAGTTGCTTAATTAGTTGTGAAGAAATAAGTGACTTTTAGTCAATTAGTCTTCCTCTGACTCATTAGCTGTGTAGATCCGCTACAATTGTAGTCAATCCTACATCTGAGTCTAGCGAATGACCCTCTGTGAGGATAGAAATCCTCACTCACCTCTCAGAGGCGCGACGAGTCGCGCTGGATAAGCTCACGGCGTTAATTAGGCTCAAGCATATCGACCAAATTATGGACCAAGCCCTTCAAGTGTAGAATTTACGCCTTGAGGTGTTTATGCGTAATGGAGCTACGCTGATAGTGTAATGGGGCTAGAACATACCGTCACTAGCTCACACGTGCGCTTGATGAAGACTCAAGCACAAGTAGTAAAAAGTAAGTATTTTTAGCTCTGATTTTTATTTTGGTTTTAATTCGTACTAATAACGAAGAAGTCGTAATAAATAGGACAGTGTCCCCGCTTCTCGGGAACTACACAATTTCTGGTTGATTTATTATTGGTCCATATTGGGACTTTAGGCTCCAATAATAAACCAATAATAAATTGCCACGCTGTGCCCGCTATTCGGGCCCAGCACCTACCTAGCTTGTTTCTGTTAATGTTATATATGCAATGTGGCCCATTACATCACCCCCTTCTTAAGACAGCACTCACCAACCGTGAGTGCTCAACTGTTTAAACTCCTAACTTCACAAATTAACAAGCGATGTCCGAACACACGGCACCCAACACTGCAGCATCCCCAAGCACCATCAGCGGGAGTGCAACTACCAGCATCATGGCGCAACAACTCATACCTTGGCCACTGTACGACTTGTTCGGAGCTCGCGCTCCGGACTCGCTTAAAACAATGCGGGACTACTTCCGAAGCTTTCGAAAGCTGCGTGGAAAGAGTCTTGATGGAATCGTATACAAGGCCCTGCAGCGTTCTTAGTGCGCCTTCATCCGACGTTGAATCGGATGCTCGAAGAAGGTAGCAGCTTCCAACTGTGGCTCGCCAATGGAGAGGAACTTCGCGCCGATCACTCCATCGGCGCGCTTCGCGAAACGATGTGAGAATACTTGGAATGAGGACCGCCTCTGCTTCGTTCAGGTCAACAATGGATGCCAATCTTGCGACTCGATGAGACGTCCAGCTTATGACAAATGGCGACGACACATCGCTGAGTGTCCACTCATTGAACGCGAACGAAGCTGGATAGCGAAATGCAAACGAAGTCTGAGCTACGGGAGGATCGCAATTATCTGCGATGCAGATAATTGCGATCCTCCTGGCAGCACCACTCGCGACAGCGAGTAAATCTCCGCTGAATACTTAGTGGAGGGCAGCGAATCGTTCGCCTGCCCTTCTTGCTGCGCGATTCTCGCCTCGTAGTCGAGGTGAAATGTATTCACCACGACGTTCTCGATCACGTCATCGTTCTTGTTCTCGAAGGCGTGGGTCTCATCACCGCTCTAGTTTATCGCGAGAGCATTCGCGCTCGCATCGGAGTAGCCCGACTCCGTGGTTTCGTACGACTGAGCGACATCTGGGAGGTCGCGAAGTAGAGAGATACGCGGTTTCCATGTATCCTGCTCGAAAAGGAATCAAAGCCAACGTATTCGGTACCTGCGCGCGGATACAACCGCGCGTTTCTCATGAGCCGAATGTAGTACGATTAGGGGAGGGTCCTCGTGACCCACCATGCGGTCTACAATCCAGAGTACCTGTACCTTCGCATCAACAAGCGGATGTAAACCCTTGCCACGGTAATGCTGGCGTCCTAATTGACCAAGACGATGTTGATCAGGCTGTAAAAAAGGCTGCCGATGCTTAACTAGAATCTGAGGCTGCTATTGAGCGTGTTGCACAGGCGGAGAAGACTGTGAATGAGATTCGGCTGTTAAACCGTGAACTGCTCAAACGGGTGAGGGTTCTGGAGCGCCAGTTCCTTGGTAGGCACAGACGTCGTCGCAACCGCGCTCGATGTCATCGGTGCGTTGAGCACGACGGGAAGGCCGATCGACCTAGGGACCCCTTGAGCCGGCGTTGGAGCCACGACGTGAAGCATAGCCGGGCGATATTTATTAGCCGCCTGATGTAAAACGTCGGGTGGAGTCGTAATGATGAGGGAACATCGAGTGTGTAAGCGTCACAGATTGCCTTCAGAACCTTGTGAATGGACCGATGAAGCGTGGCGCGAGTTTACTCGCGCCTAGGTTAGTAACCGCTGAATCCCTTAGACCCTCTGTAGACAATAACACACGATCGCCTTTCTCAAACTTGCTCATATTCTTTCTACCATGTTGTCAGCGTTCTCTTTCTGCTGGTCTACCGCAGACTGTAGTGCGTCGCGTACAAACCTGGTGATGGCTTGACGTAAATGGAGACGCCACGTTACGTGGCGTCAAAGCAGCAGTCTTCGCCTTTGATCGGGTCACTACATTCGCGCTCAAAATACC